>JAXGGA010000513.1:82500-216981 GCA_038373865.1 Uloborus plumipes | reverse complement strand
CTACCAGAGTGTTGTGAATTTTTCAGTTGTTTTTGTTGCTATATTATTGCTGTATTTTTTTGGTAGGATACAAAGTTTTTCCTTTTCTAATGCGTGTAGGGTTGCTATTCTGGAACCGTCGCCAAGGCAGATTTCATTAAAAATGGATTTAAATTTTAAAAACGCAAAAATTTTCTACGATGCTAAGGGAACTTATTCTTGACTGAAAATCACGTCGTATGTATCAAAGATTGGAATGTTATTTGAAGTTGATTTTGATTACGGAAGGCTATTTATTTTCCTTGGCGCCAAGCTCTTGGGACAACAGCCTTAAGCTTTTATCATGTACAAGACTCTTTTTGATTCCAAAAGTAAAATGTTTGACTAAAAATACTTAGATATAGTTTGCAAGATATATATGTACAGTAGAGCCAAGATTTTATTTTTTTTAGTCGAACCAGTGATAAAAAACGTACCAGAGAGAAAATGTAAAATCAGGGTCCTGGTTATTAATCTAATCATATCGTTAGATGACCCTTAATGAAATAGTGAGAAAAGTGTAATCTTTACTTGTTTTTTGTTTTTAGACACAATTTCATTAATAGCACATTAAAATGTAAGAACTGTTTGTTCAATACTAACAATGTTAAAAACGTGATATTTATAATAAGGTCTAATAGGGTCTTATTTTCTCATATTTTGAGTAATATATTATTTAATACCATTAATGATATTTTAGGAAGAGAGGGTTCTAATTATCATTAAAATACAATTAAAAGGTGCTAAAAAGTTTTCTGAGCTCCAACTAGAGAAATATTTGCTTTATATATAAAGAATTCTATTTCGTGGAAATTCACTTATCGTGGTAGAGTCTGAAGCGGATTAACCGCAATAAACAAGGGTTGACTGTATATATACATATTTAATAAGTTTACCAAGGCATGCTGCACTTCATTTGACATTCTCCTTAGCTTTTCCTTAGGTTGCCATAATGAGTGAATGCTGAAAAATTAGATAAGCGTCAATTTAGGAAGTGTTAATAAGAATAAAATTAATTGCTTTGCAAGCTTACATTTTATTTTAGAAAAAAATTTGCTTTTACCGTATTGTGCCTTGCCTTTGCAAATCTCGAAGCATTTTTCTTCTTTCTTGATATTTGAGCAATTTTTCTACATGATTTATGAGAATCTCATGCTCGACTTTAAGTCTTTTAATCTATTATTAAAAACAAATAAAGTTTCACTTAGAACTAATATTTTTAACATGGAAACAAAGTTTAAAAATAGCAAAAAAGTAAGCATAGTGAAACATTTTCAAATTATGAATTTTAAAGGTAGCATAATAAGATAAAAAATATAATATTTAGTTGCAAATACATGACTAAAGTTTCTATTATTACAGGATTTACAAAATTTTACAAAAACAATATGGCTACATCGCAAAATTTTATTGATAATAATGCAAAATAAAAGCAACAAATAGCAAAAATCGTAGCCGCAAAATCGAACCCTTTCAAAAACCGCAGTCGTAAAATCGAACCTTTTACAAAAATCGTGATCGCAAAAATGAACCCTTTTTGTGAAAAAGAATAACAATCGTGCTATTTTCAACACAAGAATGCTCATTGCATTTCAGTTTCCTTCTTTTTAAAACGTTTATATTCAAAATCACGGTAAAACATTCCCGGATCGGTCCCGTTTTACAAAAATCGAGATTGCAAAAATGGAACCTTTTTGTAAAAAAGAATAACAATCGTGCTGTTTTTAATGCAAGAATGTTCAGTGCATTTCAATTTCCTTCTTTTCAAAACATTTATATTTAAAAATCGAGCAAAACGTTCTCGATCGTTTCAGAAAGTGCGGTCTCGACTTATACGCGGGTTTTCGATTTTTTCCCAATTTTCCTTCAAAAAATAGGGGGGGGGGGTCAACTTATACGTGAGTATATACGGTATTTATTGTAAAATATGGATTTTTTAAAAAAAGATAGTAAAACTTTTTATCATACACTTACAGCTTATTCTACAAAGCATTGTACTATTTTTTCTTTCTTTTTTTAGTGATCAGGATATATGTTTGAAAAAAAAAAAAAAAAAAACTAAATATTTTAAATTCCTCAAAGAAAATACTCCTTTCTCTTTTTTTTTGGTGGGTGGTTTTTCCTTCTTTCTTTGTAGTTAGTTCATAGGCCAAAAATTATATTCTTCAGGTTAATTTACTAATCTTTGGGACTACGTGAACTTGCTTGAAATTTATTGCTATTGGTATACTCAAAAGAAAGGTGCAATGTATTCATGCTGTAGCTTTTTAATTAAGTTTATATTAGTAATTCAAATTGGAACTATGTTCCTTGGTCTATTAGTACTTTCACAAAAAATGTTGTCTCTAAATGGCACTGTTAGGCCAAATATTTGTAACCTCAAATTTTAATAAACAACTTCTCTGCCGTATTTTTTTGGATTTACTTGATTTTACAATGCAAAATATATTAATACTTGCAAAACACCGCCAACTCGGTTATTTCCATCCATGGACTGCATTTTCATGCTTATTATGCACTCATTAGCATGGAATAGGAAAGTAACAGAGTTGGAGACAAAAAAACCTCTTATAGAGCAAAGAGAGTCAAAAAACTAGTAGCCAATGTGAAATTAGAATACCAGCAAAGCGACCACACTTGGTACGGTACAACTGCAACAAGGATTGCATGTTCATGCCTTAGCACTTGCTTTGGGGCGGTTACTCACTGTTTTATATTAATACTTGTTAAAATACTTTACTTGCTTGAATCAACAACTAAGTTAAGAAGCAAAGGATTACAGATATGGAATGTTTTCACAAAAAACAAGACTCAAAGAGGAATGTTTGTAAATAATGTCACCTGAATATAAAAGGGAAGTTTTTGATTTTTTTATGTGATAGAATAACATACATGATCATCAGTGAAAAAAATTTGCGATACAACGAGTAATTTCTTTTAAAATAATTTTTAAAGTTCAAGTACGGCTGGTGGATTTTTCGCTCTTCTGCACAGAGCGTCAAGCAGGGGTAAGAAGTTGTGTATCGGCTCGAGGGCAAAAAGGATTTCTGCACTTTCACAATGCATTGCCAGGGTTGCGGTAATAGGTGAAAATTGCTAAGTAATGCCTTTCTAAAAATTTGAATATGGTTTTTGCCTCAAAAAGTATAAAACAATCATTGTTGACACCCACGGCAGGTTATTGGATTTCCCTTTGACGAATCCAGTGAACTAATAGAATAACTAATTGATAACAGAAGGGGAAGAAATGAAGATACTATAGCTGCAACATAATTTTTGTGGATGAAAGGCTGAAACTACAGCCATCTGACATCATTGGTTTTGTTTTTAAGGGAACCCTTTTTTGCACATGCGTTTTTAAAAAAAATCATTAAAAATCAATCATTATGTTTTAAAATTCGGCGATGACGAATTTTTGTGTTTTGTAACTCTCTTAGCAATATCTAGTAGTCAAAGTAAGAATATTTAATAGGCTGAAACTTCCCTATTAGATATGGGGTTGAAATCAATGCTTTACTTTTTAAACCTCTGTTACTTATTAAACTAAGCAAAGAATTACTGGCATTTTGACACTGAAATCTAAAAATTCCATCGTATGTAGCAATGTAATAAAATAAATAATATACATGAACATTTTACAATATAAGTACTTAAACATAGATTAGATCAATTACATGACAATTATACAAATAATTTACCTCTGTTTCAGCTTCATTAAGTTTTGCCACATTATTTTGTACTAGACAAGACCATTTTTCTTGTTCATTTAAAAGTTCAATTTCTACTTCCTTTGCTTCTTTATCTGATTTCATGTATTCTAATTCTAGTACTTTTTGCCTTTCTCTTTTCTTTTCTTTCTTTTCCAAGTTCAGCTACATTAGGATAAAGAGGTAAATAGGAAATTTAATTTGAGTATATTTTTAGATATACAGTACAGAGCCTTTTATCCAGGAATCAAAAAACCAGAAAACCAGGAAATTTTGCTGATTCACTCGCCATTTTTTAAAAAAGAAAGTTTTTTTTTTGAATACCTAATTGAATATGAACGGTTTCTTTATAAATACCATATTACTCGCAAAAAGCTTAGCAAATTTTTACAAACTTTAAAGCCAAAGTTGAAGGGTCAAGTGTGACAAATTTCTGAAATATTTTCTTGAATTAACGAAGGAAAACGAATGAAATAGATGTTGTCACCTTCCAATGCAATTTTTTAATTGAATAACCATTAATTAAAGTCGTTTAGAGGGTAAGTGAAGACGCAAAAGGTGCTTGAAATGCCGAAAACCAGATTTGCTTTGATCATGGAATCTAGAGATTGTTAAACGCAAGACTGTAATAAGGCTGCAAGAACTTTAAAAGCAAATTTTTATTGATATTAATACAATGCAAAACCATTAAGCCGACGAGGCAGCGAGTTTGTTGCTGAACCGAAAGTGGATAAGTCACTTGACATTGCTTTCATTTCTAAGGTGACCGGTGCAACGACGGACCATGCAACAAGTAAAATTAATAAATTTTGTACAATTAACAATCCCAGAGGCAACCGAAGATATTAACTCAGATCAACAAAATTTTTGCACACATACTAACAATAACATAAGGTAACTTTTCTGAACTTTTTGAAATTTGACATATAAAAAAGTGTTTAATACCTCCTAGTGTTTACGTAACACTGTGTAATATTTTTCGATAGGGATATGTAAAAGATACTGTGTTTGTATCCCCCTTATCTGCTAATCTTGATAAATTGAAAAAAAAAAAGGTCACTAAAATGAATGCTTCTAAGGATGTGGGCATGCCAGACCATATATGGCATGCATTTGAATACAGGTGTGACATCGTTTAGGTATCAGGAGGACTGCACATCAAACATCTAAAAAATAATTAAGTTTGTTGAAAACATTTTGTTTTTGCACCACTTACTCTTAGAAATGTGCATGTTTGAAACTCTTCCATTTTTATTTTTATTTATTTATTTATTATTATTATTATTATTTTGGTACTCACCTTGTATTACTGAAATCTTTTAAACATACATTCGGTTATTTTTTTTGGAAAAAAAGAAAATATTTAAGCTTAATATATTACCTTCTCAAGTTCTTCTTTATGCTGCTCCCATGCTTGGATGACTTCATCTTGAAGCTGGTTTTCTTCACACTTAAAAATAAAATATCTACTGTAGATAATTAGAAAAGGAAATTTTTGAAACTTGTATTTAAGCATACTACAAAAGGGTGGAAAACAATAAGTAATCAGATTTCAACATTAAATACCAATTCAGCAGAAAATGAACACATATCTAAATTGTTTAGTTGTAAATACAAAAAGAACAAAGGGAAAAAATCTATCGTTTAGTAAATGTTTAAGAATTTTGAGTTCATCCTCACAATAAATAGGGTTCTAAAAGAAGAAAAGCTAACATGATATTCTACTAAAAATATTTAGCGTTCTTAAGAGAATTTGATATTATTAAGTTAGTGGAAAGACATCAATATTTATGCAACAAATCAGAATACAACGAATATTTTTGTAATTACCCAAGCTAAGAGATAACACAATAAAATTATAGAAAAAAAGGTTATCATGTATAGAATTGTCATATCTTGTTAACAGTTTCAGGTTGATTTGAATTTTATTTATTTAAATAATATGGAAGAGATTGTACTTCATGTACTTAATATAAGAGTCAAATATTTGTGGGAGCTTTCTATGTTATATTTCAAAGGGAAAAAGTCACTGTCAGCCTCCTGGCTGACTCTACCAGGCGCAGTTACAAACAATTACTGATGCGACAAGTGGGTCCGACACATGGGACTAATTGAAGGCTGGGAGTGCCGAGTAGAACTGGCTCAAACTAAAAAGATAGAAGGACATTCAAATCCTAGCTGACCTGGAGATATTGTTTTGGTGGAGCCGGGACTCCATATATGGTGAAGTGTAAATTGTACCTAACATTCAAATTATGTTTATATGTAGAGTAAATATTATTGATAATCCAGAAAATTTAAGTAAAATGTATTTAAAAAAATGAGCGAGTGCCATCATTGCAGGAAGCGGGATGAGGAACAAAGAGGTTCGAAATATCACACTAGATATGATGACACGTCATGAAGGAGGTTCACAATCATCATATTTAATAAATAACAATGTCAAAGCTTGAAAATTAGTTACCTCTGTAACAGATGCATTACTTCTGAACAGATGGTGCATACGTCGTTTTTGCATCTAGGAGGGAACAGAACACAGTAACATAGTCAAGTAAGTACACATTATAGATATTATCAACCTTGCAAACAATGTATAATCAAGAAAAGTTTCAGAAATACAAATGCAAAAGGGATGACCATTAACACACTCTGGGCATCAACTAATCCTTAATGGAGACCAAGAGCCCCTTCAAAAGTCCCCCACCCCCTCCACTGCAGGTCAGGTGCTGCTTCTGGTTAGGAATGTGCTGATCGAAACTTGCTTTTGGAGCAATCTTGGGAGCAGGATAATGGTAAATTTGGAGCAGTAAAATCGTGAATTTCGAGCATATTACAGTAGTAAAAATTTAATTGTTGTATCAACTTAAAGTAATATCTCACGTATACAAAAATACTTAACACATGACAAAATACCACAAAAAAGGGGATTAAGAATTAAATTGAGAAGTGCACTGAAGGCATGAGGTAAATATTTAATTGAAAAATTTAAACATTTAAAAAATTTCAGTTTTTGTTAAATTTATTTATATTTTGACAAAATTCAACCCATTTTCTAGATATTGATGAAGATTATTAATAGTCCATAATTATAAAACATCCTGAGAATTAACAGAAAGTAAATTGAAGCTGAATTTTTATTTATTTCATATTAAATCAAAGATGAAGACTGTTCCCATTCCTTACACATCATTTTTGATTGAAGACATCAAGTTTCGATTTCATTTGTTACTTCAAGGAAAACGCTTATTTTCAATTTAATTCTTTTTGAAGTAAAAATTTTTATATAACTTAACATATTGAATATTTAATTTAAAACATAAACACTGAGTATAAGTAAAGAAGAATACCTGGGCATTGTGTGTGCTTGACTCTAACTAATTCAACTTCTAAAGTTTTAAATTAAGAATTTTTAGATATCTGCTACACATACAATTTTATGATGTAATGTAAAGAACAGCTAATTTCTAGTTAAATTATTCTGTGATTTAATATTTGATCTTATTAGTTGGTTCTATTATAAGCATCAACTCAACTGTAGAACATGTTTTTCATATTCCAAATAATATTTCATATTACTAATTTACTGTTTAAAAAAACTTAGAATTGTAGGCTTTTCTGGTACTACTAGTACAAAGCAAAAATAAATACGTTAACTAGTGAAATTAATTTAAAAATAAGACAAAAAGCTAAAAAGCTTGCGTAAAACTAGGAACATTGAAGCATATGGAGCATAGTATCATTTTGCCAGACCTAGATAAAATGTAAAACTGTCTGCGAACTCAAACTATTTCTTAAAAATTTTCTTCAAAAAAAAAGGTGGCTTCTGAATTCTACAGTGCTACAAACGAAAAAAATATCGATATGAAGTGGAGGTAGACTACCACGAGGTTGTCAATATGTCATGATTAATGAATGTGTCAGTTTCGTATGCAACAAGCTACTATTAACAAAATCAGGATATTTCAGAGAGAAAACTTTTTAATCAAAATCTCAAAATTTTCTGCAAACGACGTTCGTGCGTTTGTCTGTATTGTCTGGGTCTGCATATTGCATGCATTTATTCCACATTATATGTTAAAATTTCAATATGTGCAGCAGCCGAAGCTTCGGCCATTAGTTGGCCGAAGCTTCGGCCCTTTGGCCAAGCCCTGCTTTGCGCCATCTCTAGTATTAAGCAGTAGTTATTTTCCCTAAGTCAGGACTAAGGCATAAATACATGCAATACACCACTTTAGCCCTGGCTTAGGGGCGGTAACTTACTGCTTCATAGAAAAAGTGCTTACATTTTGTTCAGTCTCCTTTCTCCTTTTTTGCAACTCTTCAATCTGTTCCTTTAGTCTGCTTATATTCCAAGGATCTTGCTCCCTTTCTTTATCTCGTAATTCTTTCAGTTCTTTCTAAAATATATTTTTTCAATGTACATTTGCAAGATTTTTAATTCAATTTTATAAAACCAAACAATAAAATTTGCTATTAGAATTTTCAATGTTTGAGAAAATATTAATGTAATTTCAGAGGCAAATCAATTTAAAAACAAATCAAATTCTTAACTAAGGGAGATTTTAATGCATAGGAAATTCTAGTTGATACATTATTTTTCACTTCATTTTTATTCTTTTACATGATTAACGTAGATTTTCTTTTCAATTGAATTTAAAAAGTACAGTGAAAGTTGCCTTAGCTAGACTTTTTATACTTAAATTTTTTGATATCTCGATGAAATGAGAGGTGATTGTAAATGAGCTGCTTGACATTATTGTACTAAAACTGAATTTATTTTAGAAACCTATTCAGTTTGAATGGCCCTTCAAAAAAATTTCACAAATGAAGGAGTATTTGAGGAGTTTTGAAGGAGCGTGCCAACCCTGACATTTTTGTTGTCCCTTGGAGTGTCAAGTTACCGAGGTTCCACGGTACTTTAAGACTATACTATGTCTCATCTGATCAGGATAAAGGTTTTGTACTGTTAGGGCGCTTTTCCACTTGACGACACGACAACGATGAAAATCGAACGGTAATACTGCAACGATAAGTAGCGTATCGTGTCATCTCCAGCAGTTTTTCCACTCAACCAATATCGTTTCTCGAACGAGCTATTTTCCACCGCATTTTATTTCGAGACAGCATAGTGCTTGCACGTCTATTATTATGCTTCCTGCTCCTCAATATAACAGGTTACGACTGCTACATTTACTTTACCTCCATAGGAAAAGAAAGCAAATGAAAATATTGGGTGTATGATATTTAATACTTTATTACATTCACAACTTTATTTACTAAGAACGAAACATATACAATGAGAATGAAAACCAGAGCTTTTCTGTAGCAATAAAATCGTCTGAGCAACAATAATAAAACAAAATATTAGATAAAAGGAATAAAATTATTTTATTGCTACATCTTTTATTTATCGTCTGCAAATTGAAGCTTTTATTTATTAACGCAAAGACGTCGAATTTTAACGCCATTGCTACATTTGGAAAAAAGTAAACAGATGAATGAATGTCGTTCCGATTTTACAAGCGAGACGGATAATATCCGACATGAATGGGACGACAAACGATATCGTTGGAACGGAGACGAAACAATAGTCCTCGAATCGGGAGGTGGAAAAGCGCATAGCATATTTTAATGCATTTTACATGCACCAATGTCGGATGACGACAATCGTTTACGATTTATTGTTGTCGTGTCGGTAAGTGGAAAAGTGCCCTTACTGTAATTTATAAGAGCTACATACCATATATTGATCATTTTCAACAGCTAAAAGGTGAGCTAGTCTTTGTCTGCGAATTTCCAGTCTCTCTTTAATATCAGCAGCAAGTTTTTCTTTAACACTGGATTCATCATTAGGCCTGGAAAAGAATGCTTTTACATATTACAAACATTGGAGCATTAAACTTTTTCGAAATCCTACCTAATCTACAAATTTATTATGCCAAAGATATTAAACTAAAGTTATTAAGAATATGTTTCTCACTAATTTTGTCCCTGTAAGCACTTCAAATCAGATATGCTTGATTTCTTAACAGTTGGGCTGAAAAGTTCGTAGGCTAACATAGAAAAAAACATTTTTTTATGCAAGTTGATTTTAGTATTCCATATAGTTACCTTCAAGGGCGATACAACGATCATAGCGGTCATACAATTTTTCGATACCACTTTTATAGTACAATTTGTCTTTAGCCTCAAAATAGGCTTCAGGTTCGGCGATTACTTCTTCTTCGGCGCTAAATTTCTTTCCAGCGAGCATTCTCTTGAGGTCTGAGAACAGGAAATAGTCGCTAGGGGCCAGATCAGGAGAATACGGTGGGTGCAGAAGCAATTCAAAGCCCAATTCATATAATTTTGCCATCGTTTCTAATGACTTGTGACACGGTGCATTGTCCTGGTGAAAAAGGACTTTCTTCTTCTTCAAATGGGGCCGTTTTCCCGCGATTTCGTCCTTCAAGCGCTGTTGATGGTTTTTCCCTTTTCTAGGTAGTCGATGAATATTATACCATGCGCATCCCAAAATACTGATGCCATAACCTTGCCAGCTGACTCTTGCGACTTTCCACGCTTTGGAGTTGGTTCATCACGTGCAGTCCACTCGGCTGATTGTCGATTTGACTCCGGTGTGAAATGATGGAGCCATGTTTCGTTCATTGTCACATATCGGCGCATAAATTCGAGTTTATTATGATTAAACATGTTCAAACACTCCTCAGAATCACCAATTCGCTGTTGTTTTTGGTCAATTGTGAGCTCACGCGGCACCCACTTTGCACAGAGCTTTCGCATACCCAAATATTCTTTAATGATATGTCCAACACGTTCCTTTGATATCTTTAGAGTCTCAGATATCTCGATCAATTTCACTTTTCGGTCATCCAAAATTATTTTGTGGACTTTTTTGATGTTTTCGTCAGTAACAGCCTCTTTGGAGTGTCCACTGCGTGCATCGTCCTCGGTGCCCATTTCACCTCTTAAATTTACAAACCACTTCTCAACGGTTGATTTTCCTGGCGCAGAGTCCGAATGATGTTTATCAAGCCAAGCCTTGGCTTCAACAGTATTTTTTTTTTCGCTAAAAAGCAATGCTTTATTAACACACGAAATTCATTTTTATCCATTGTTTTCAAACTAACAAAAGTTGCTTCACTCTAAATTCGATATCTCACAAACTAATAGTCCTTAGTCTGTTAAATTTATACAAAGGGTCTTTCGAAGGTCAGAGCTAACTAAAAATCATATGGATTAATACTAGTAGCGCCATCTATGAGTCAGCCTACAAACTTTTCAGCCCACTTGTTACATTCTACCCCAGGCACTAAGGTGCTTTGTACATTACAGCTCTGATGTTCTACTTAACTAAATAATTTAACACCACACATAGTGTTTGCTCACAACAACAAAGCTTTAATGCGCATCTCTTATATACATTTCGGGCCGCTGCGCCTTCTGTGAAATTAAATTAAACGTTTATAAATCAAATTAGCATAACTTCAAAACTATCAGCAACAGTCCCCTTAAAAACAAAAAGGTTTTTTACTTTTTTTTTAATATTACAATATTTAACAAAAAAATTATACTACAATTGTGCATATTTGTTATTACAGTGTAGGGTTTTTTTTTTCTTTTTTTGATGATTGCTGAATGTACTATGGCAAAATTTTGAAGTTCTTTGCATATACCCAATAGTTGGCATGAATGAAAAATCTGAAAAGATAAACTAAAATTTATGCAAGATTGAACCTTTCAGAAACATGAAGTAATTTCCAGGCAGCAAGGATTAGTAACAATTTTCCATTTTGAAAACCCTTCTCAAAATTTTTTCCTGGCCTGCAAGTGCATTAAAATATATACATATGGACATTTCCATGGTAACGTGTGTGACATTTGTATACTTTTTTATTTTTAAGGTCCTTTTTCACTAGTGCAGCATCGAAGAATCAAGCATTGGTTAATAGTATCTTAATATACATCCTTTTGTAAACTAATATCATGCACAATTTTATTGTTCCTAGGTTTTTATAATTCACTAGCGGTACACGCACGGCTTTGCCCGTGGTATAAAATTAAAATTTCATTTGTAAAATAATTGATATAGCAGAAAAAATGCTCTATTTTAGTTGTAATTCAACTATAATTCCTTCAAAATATGATATAAAAATCTGGTATGGACCCCACGCTACTTAATTTTATGTGTAAATTTCTTAGTAGATGCCTCAAGTGCTAAAATAGTGCTTGGAGTGAGCAAGATAACAGTTCAAACATTTATATCTCTAGTTTGCCGCGAAACAATGCAAAAAAAATGTTTTACAATAATTAATCTCCTAAATATCGCCGATTTTAACATCATTCAGTGGATTTTTCGCAAAATATCGCCAATAGCGCCAAATTGAGTCCAAATATAAAAAGAAAACAATTTTTTTCGCCAACTTGGTGATATGTCGCCAAATTGGCGGCAAATGCTTGACGACCAAAAGCTTGGCGATATATTGCCAAGTGGTCGGGCCAATTCATATCACTTTTGTCTGCATTGAAATGAACACTGATTTACTCCATAAAAGGGGTAAAACACCCCCTTGGAACATTCGAATGCAACCCAAAGGAAGATGCACAAAAATAAGCCAAAAGAGAAAATAAGAACAATTTTGTTGCTCACAGAAACCAACAGAAATCTTACCAAAGTTTAAAAGAAGAAGAAAGTTTTATTTCCTAGCTTTAAAAACAAAACGAACGATGCAATAACGCAATTCATACGATATTTGGTTAATCTGCGCTTTAGGTACCCTTTTCTCGCTAAATGGGCGATAGGCGCGCCAAGCGTGGTAACCCTGGCTATTTTGCGTAGTTTCTCTCAGAGCTTTCACTTCCGCGAGACACGCAAAAATGCGCCAAGTAATGTCCCAAAGCATTTTCACCCGGAAAAGACAGGGTTGCCAGAGAATTGAAACAAAAATACTACGCCTCCTCTAAAAAAAATATTACAAAGTAATACTGTTTCCAAACGTTGCCAAAATCAATGTTGCCGAAATGCGAAATCTATGAAAATGAAAAAAAAAAAAAAAAATCCGCCAAATCTTTTAATTAAGTCATTAGTATATTGGAAACAGGGTTGCCGGAAAAATACTACGCTCCTTATTTGGGCCGAAAAAATATTACCGTAGTATCAAAAATACTACGTCTGGCGACGCTGGAAGAAGAACGAAACAAAAATAGGTATGAACACGTAACCATGGTAACAACATGAAAAGTTGATTTCCGTTGATAAAATAATTCTTTTCATCTCTCTTTTCAAACAAATTTTATTATCGAGCTGAACCATTTTAGAATCGTTTGGCTTGCTTTACTGAAGGTAAGCCTTGAATTTCGGGATTCTAAAAACAATTATTACAGCTCTCCTGATGATCGTAGAAACTTCGAAAAAACTTCATTTTGTGCAGAAAATTCCAAGCTTTCGAATGACATAAGACTTGAAAATGTGTGTGAAATATTTCTTCCCTATTTTATCGAATTTCAGCTAAGAATTCGAATAGAAAAAGAACGAAATGGAATTTTCGAAAAATCGCTTTGAGGTGCAAAACTACATGCTACAAACTAATTTTGTACCAAGTGGCATGAAAATCGACCGAACGGTTTTGGCGCTACGCGCGTAACAGACAGAAGGACAGAAAGAAAGAGAGACAAAACTTCAGCTTTATTATTAGTAGAGATTATAAATTTTAAAAAACTTGTAACGTGTGTGACAACTGAAAACTGTGATTTGTTATCAAGTTATACAACTTATTTTTTTTTCCTGTGAATAGTGAAGTAAACTGGGATTCTTTTGTTTTCGAATAATTACAATATAGTGTAAGGATTTGTGCTACATTTTTATACATCTTTAAATTGGTTTGATTTAGGGAGAAAATGCACAAAAACAGTTGTAACGTGTGTGACATCTAATGTAACGTGTGTGACTGGCTCTGAAATTTCATGTTACACTTATCTTATTTCACTTAGAAAGGTTAAAATACTGAACTTGTGTGAAATATTTTCTAGCAGTACTTTTTAAGGATGCACCAATAAGCAAATTACCAATTACCGATTAATGGGTTGTTCATAATTGGCTAACTAATTGGCTTGACCGATTAATGATAATTTTTAAAATTATCAATTTCTACATCACTTTTTCTTTTACAATATCGATTTTAGAAATACCAGTGATTTATTTGTTTCTGAAATACTACTTTTGCTCTATTTTCCTAACTTTTCCAAAGTAATTTCAAAATTTATCCAATTTTTTTCAGCTAATTTTCATATTATTGTTAGTAGAATTAACAATAATTTATAGTAATGCTTGCTGAAAAATATTCACTGTTACTAAGTTAAATCATCATAGTTCCTTATTGAAGGTACTATGCTTTGAAAAATAGTATTAAGAAAATATTTTTTCGCTGATTAATCGGCAAAATTTGGCTGATTATAAATAATCGGCAAAGGGGCCGATTATGGTCGATTAATCGGTGCATCCCTAGCACTTTTCTTACACATTTTTGAGCAAATAAACAAATTGATTTAATTACATTTTATACAATATTATAAGGAATATGCACTAGGGTGGGTCGATTTTAACTTTTTTTGGAAATCGAAATCGCCTGTAGTGGGAAAAGTTGTGTATTAGCATCGAATGTCTGTGTAAAAATTTTTTTGGAAATCAAAATACATTCAGACCCCTCGCTGGGCCCTTGAAGTTTCGCCAAAAATGTAAAAAGTGGCATTTTTAAACAATTTTTTAAAAAAATAATGTGTATACAGTCGACGCTCGATATAACGACCGTCTCCGTCCTACAGAAAACGGTCTTTATAACGAGTGGTCGCTCTAAGAGGTAGAACATAGAGTATATTGGGATACAGTTGGGGGTTTTCTTAGCGGTCGTTATATTAGGATGGTCTTTATAACGTGTGGTTGTTATAACGAGCGTCGACTGTATTATTTTAATTGCATGTGGTGGGTAAAGGCGTGTATTGACATCAAATGTGAGTGCAAAAAATTTTTTGGAAATCAAAATATATTTACACCCCCTGCTGGGCCCTTAAAGTTTCGCCAAAAATGAAAAAAAATTACGTTTTTAAGCAATTTGTTGACATTTGTATGTGTAATTTTTAAATCGCTATGCTGGGAAAAGTTATGCATCGACACCAAAAATTTGTAAATGGGCGCTAAAATATATTTCGAACCCACAGCAGGCCCTTGAAAATTTTGCCAAATATGTAAAAAATTATTTATTTTTTATTTCTAAAACTCCTTATGTATTTTTTTTTATTTCCAGCAGTGAAAATGCTTGCGTTGTAAGATTTTTTGTTCAGAAACAGAAATATTAAAATATTGTACAATATTTAAGCTTCCTATAGATCGCTGAAATTTGGAGAATTTTTATTATTTTGATGTTTTAAAGCGAAAAGTTAAAAAAAAACTTTTCTTTAAAACACTAAAGCCATTTTTACTTTTTTTTTCAAAAAAAAAAGTTACAGAATTATTTCAGATTAAAACATAAGTATACAAGACTAAAGCACCAGAGAATTGTTGACGCTCTATCTGCGTTGCAGTGTTATAGTAGCTCTTAGTTCATTTTCCTGAAATTAGAGAAAAATAGTTTAGAATTCACCTCAAGGAGGTAGCTGCTTTTGAATCCCACCATAGCCCTCCCCCCTATCCTCAAAACTGCCAATATTTGGGTGGTTATGTATTTATTTATTCATTTGTAACATAAATTTTATACCTTATACTTTGCTTTGCTTTCGAAGTTTGGCATTAATTTTCTGGATGCTAACGTAGTATGAATAAAGCCATCACGACTAGCTGCTCCACAAACAGATGATGATGCTTCTGTCACTAACCAAACTGCTTTTCTTGTGTGTGACATGGTAAATTCCACAACTTATTTTCAATTACCTCACCCGTTTCAGCCATTTTTTCAAGTTCATTAGAAATATGTTTGCAAGCGGAGGGTCCGTAAGGATACAGTTCTGCTAATCGATCAATTCTGTATAGTTGTTTGCTTGAAAATTGAGAGGTGTAATGACAAAATCACGAACAGTTTCATTAGTAAGAGCTCTGGCCCTCAGGATTCTTCTGTATCCTAATTTCCTCACACAAGATCGCGTGTCATTAATCATGGCAATTAGTAAGTTCTCTGGGTGACCATAAAAACCACTCCTTAGTACAACAGGGTCAACTACTAATTTCAGATCATCTTTGAGATACCTTGAGAAGTGGATAACTTCCCAAAGATGCCGTGCACCGGCTGTGCATGAATTCTCAGTTTTAGTGAGAAACCAAACTTTTGCATACACTTTTACAATGTACTCGACAATTGTCTCTATTTCATAAGAGGGCTCTTTTGTGCCAATATATAATCGTGCATATTTGCTTGGCTAAATGCCAGGAACAGGCCGATTTGTTAATATGGGGGGTGGGTGATGGTTATTAGTTACATAATATTACAGAATAGAAGAAATGTATATTCCCCGCAGAAAGTTATTCGTACTAAGCTGTATATCGTCTACTTATTTTTTCAATGCTAAACCAAAAAATAGCAAATTTAAAGGTTTGGCAGAACCACTAAACATAATATGATAGCTATACTATTTTTTTTCACAGAAATATGCCTTGCTATTCAACTATTTACACACCAAGAAATAAAAAGCAATAGGAAGTGATTTTTTAAAAACATGTTTTTGAAAATGAATTTTTACACATTTAGAGAAACTTCAAATGCCTAGGGGTAGGGGGCAGAGTCAAAATACCATTTTAATACCGAAAAGGAAAATTGAACTAAAGTTTGATGTCAATGTACGGACTTTTTCCACAAAATATCATTTAAAAGATTATGCATAAAAAATTTAAAAAAAAAAGAAAAAATATGCCATTTTTTACATTTTTGCAGAAATTTCAAGGGTTTTGCAGGAGATCTGAATATATTTTGATTTCCAAAAAAATTTTTACACAGACATTTGATGCCAATAAACACCTTTACCTACCATAAGCAATTAAAAAAAAATGCAAATGAATTAAAAAAAAAATTGTTTAACAATGCCATTTTTTACATTTTTTGGCGAAACTTCAAGGGCTAAGCGGGGATCTAAATATATTTTGATTTCCAAAAAATTTTTTACACAAACATTCGATGCCAATACACAACTTTTCCCGCCACAGGCAATTTCGATTTCAAAAAAAAGTTTAAAACGACCCACCCTAATATGCACACTCATTTTGAAGCTTATTATCAAACAGTTGCAAAATGCATACATTTGAAAACAAATAATGAAAAAAATTAAGAGCTTGAAAACTCTTTGTGCAACACTATACAAAAATAAAAACTTAAGAAAAAGAAATGAAAATGGCTCTAGTTCTTATTATCAATACTGTTCAGAAATGCGAGCTACCCACGAAACCCTGCTACTTCTAGAGCACCTTCAAGAGATTTTCTTCACAACTTAGTTAAACTTGTGTAGAATGTCATCATGATACTTGGCCATTTACAGTATCTCCCTGATTTAAGCATTAGACTGACTTCTGTGTGATATTTTGTAATGGATAAAACTTCTGAAAATACTTGGCATCATAACGCACAGCACCAATTTCCAGGTACAAGGTTAAATTCTACATTCAGGAAATCAGACAACTGGCAATATTTTTTAATAACAATATCTAGCTGCTTAGTTTCTTGTGTATATGAGATAAATTAATTTTATTTTCTATATGGTTCACTAGTATTACATGCATTCTTTGCATGCCATCAATTTTTTGGTACAATACTCCATGCATTTTAAATTGAATTTTCTTTGTTTATCTCATTTTTGCTAATGTGAATACTCTACTGAGAAGTAAAATTTTCAGGGTTGGCAAGTTTTTGACAGTCGGAGGTTTTATCCGGTTTTAACCGTGGTTTTTACCGTCATGTCAAAAACCACTTTTTGACATGGTTTTTGACATAAGTGTCAAAAACCTAAATTTCTGTCCAAAACATGTTTAAATTTGATATTGATAATCAAAATACATTTTAAATGAATTTGACAATTTCTGATTTCAGACACTGAAGTAAACTTTTGGAGTTTTAGGTTATTAAAATAAAGTGTAATAAGCAATCCTAATCATAATTGAAGAGCTCGGGAGTAAATAATGGTAACTAGCATTTTAAAAAATCAAACATATGGCTTTTGAATATGGCTTTATTGCTTCGAGGAATTACTGTAACAGATTTTTTTATTTTAAAAATGAAGTGGGTACATTAATTAAGTGCTGTGTGTCTTGGGAAAACTTAAAAAAATTTTACAAGTGATTTTTTAAAAATTTTAATTTGAAATAATAAATTTTAACTAATAAACAAATAAATAAAATAGTTTGATCAAAAGTATTTAGCAGATTTGTACACTGAGTACTAATTAATTTCGTTTTGCTTTTACTCAAAATAAAAAAAAATCACTTTGATGTAAAGATTTTTAGATTGATAAAATAGCTAATTAATAGTTATTAAAACATTTAAACAAAACTACTTTAAAAACTGGATTTAACTTTTAATACTTTTAACTTTTTTCATGGCATAACAAGTTAATTTAAAAGAATGAGAATTAATTTACATTAAATTTATTAATTTCATTTTTATTAAACTTGACTGATGAGATAACTAATTCATAGTTTTTAAACATTTAAACAAAACTTCTTTAAAAACTGGATATAAGTTTTAATATTTGTAACTTTTTTCACAGCATAACAAGTTAATTTAAAAGAATGTGAATTAATTTTCATTAAATTTATTAATTTAATTTTTATTAAACTTGATTGATAAGATAACTAATTGATCGTTATTAAAACATTTAAACAAAACTACTCTAAAATTTGGATTTAAGTTTTAATATTTAACTTTTTTTTCACTCCATAACAAGTTAATTTAAAAGAATATGAATTAATTTTCATTAAATTTATTAATTTAATTTTTATTAAACTTGATTGATAAGATAACTAATTGATAGGAAAAAAAACATTTAAACAAAACTACTTTAAAAGCTGGATTTGAGTTTTAATATTTAACTTTTTTCACGGCAAAACAAGTTAGTTAAAAGAATGAGAAATAATTTTCATTAAATTTATTAATTTAATGTTTATTAAACTTGATTGATAAGATGCATGAATTTTATTTAATATTTTTCAGGATGAGAAACCTTATGTGTTTATAAAAAATCTCAATAACCACTGTATTTGAGTTTTAGACAGGTTTTTGACGTTTTCGACAGGTTTTCGACGTTTTTGACAGGTTTTCGACGGGTTTTCGACAGGTTTTCGACGTGTCATGTCAAAAACTGGTTTTTGACGTCAAAAACCCAACCCTGAAAATTTTAGAATAAAAAGAATTAAAAAATACAAGAAATAAAACTTGAATAATGGGTTGCACTGTTAAATGTAGGAAACAATCGAAAATTTTTAAACTAATTATTTTGTAGTAAAAAAAAAAATCTATGCATCATGCAAATAAAATCACACTCGTTACGTAATGTGTGTGACATGCAGATTTGGACCTGGGGAGAGTTAACAAATTATGATTTCCTCTTAAAATTTCTGCTACATGTTCCTTATCACTAGCTAACTTATAATGTGAAATAAAATCATTTCTCAAAAATTTTAACTGCTTATTCGATTAAAAGTATCTTTTAACTGTAACGTGTGTGACATTTTTTACTTATATGTATTTTATATCACTTATCCATCTCAAAAATTGAAATTTTGATTTAACACATTAATTGAACTAATAAGGAAGGTTAACAAAAGTTAAAACAACAGTTTTTTTGTTTAATTTTTCAAATAATTTCGTAGAGAGGAAGATGAAAACTGGACTACAAATTTGCTTTTGTAAACCATGAACACTAGACTCCCAATTTCCTTATTTATCAAGCATATTAAAAAAAATTTCATCAGATTTTTGTGCTTTTTCTAACAAAATACAAACTAAAATAATAAACAGGTGAAGAAAAATTGAATTTTTGAAAAAAAAAATTTTTTTTGCTAAAAAGGACCACTATCCGTGGAATCGCCCATATAAAATTATTACATAGGAATGTGTATAAAAATTAGTTTGAATTTTAACATCTTGGATTCAAACTATGTTTTAATTGCAGTGATGAATTGTGATAAGTGTATGTGTCTGTAGGCATATGTTGGCAGTTGAGTATATGTGCTTTTTCTCAACTATAAGGACATAGGGCCACTATGTCCTGCATGGTGACAAAGTAGTAGAGGATAGTGGACGTCCTGGGAAGTAGTGCAGCAAAAAAAGAAACTACACAATGTCTGGAAACAAATAGCAGTTTATCATTGCTCAAAAAAAAAAAGACTCATGTGTTTTAGCAGTTCATGCTTACCACAAGAAAGAACAAAATGAACAAGCTGAGGACATTTGAAGCAGATTTTAAAATTGATTAAACAAAAATCAAATTTTCAGCAGGATTCCAGTTCACACAATTAACTTTTAGAATTAAGATCGCGTTAATAGCAGTGGCAATTTTACTTTTTTGCTAGGTAAGACAAGTGATTCAGAAGCAATACTCTTTCTATGAATGAATAGAGCTGGAGAAAAAAGAACTCATTCAATAATTATGCATGATTATAGTATAAATTTATTAGTATGAAAATGCTTCAACGGCTCTACCTAACAGCTTTCGGTTGAAGTGTTCAATGCTCTATTCAGGGCACTGCACGGCTTCTTTCAACATGTACAAAAGCGAAGGGACAGGTTGCCTGAAAACGGGACACATGGTCATGTTATGCACAAGCCAAATTTCTTCACAGGCGCTCTTCCAACACAATACTTTGACACAAATGAAAGAGACAATTGAACATAGAGACCATCTTTGAAGGAGGGGAGCTTGGTCATAAGGCCATAAATTGCAGGATATGAGCTTATGCAAGAGCAGATAGCAAGACACTTGACGTTATGTGGGTAATTGTGTAAATAATATTATGTGTTGCCACGAGCGTCACAGCCTATGGGGATTCGGGGAAGCGTCCCCCCCAATAATTTTGAAGAGGGGGACAGTCCCCCCCAGACTTAGATAAAATGTAAAACTGTCTGCAAACTTAAATAATTTCTTTAAAATTTTCTGCAAAAAAAAGGGGCTTCTGAATCCTAAAGTGCTACCAACAACAAAAATATCAAGTTGTATGAAGTGCAGGTTCTACCATGAGGTTGGTTGTCAATCCGTCATGATTAATGAATGTGTCAGTTTCGTATGTAACAAGCTACTGCCCCACAATGAACAAAATCAAGACATATTTCAGATAGAAAACTTCTTAAATTTATAACTTTTTTAACAAAATGCAAAAATTTTCTGCAAACTTCGAAAGTTTTCTGCGAACCGCGTTCGCGAGTTCGTCTATATTATCTGGGTTTGGTCCCCCCCCCCAATCTTTTTTCACAAGTTTCATATAAAAATTTTAAAAATTCAAAAATAAGAGGACACACGTTACAATAAATCAATAATCAACTGATACATTGATTTCTGAAAAAAGAAAGTTCTTCGTATGAAGACATTTTAAAGAATAAAATAAAGCAAGCTATTTAATTTTATGTCACTTCCAAGCTGAGGCAAGATAAGTGGGGACTGAAGATCACGTCCCCCGGCAAGAGGTTCCCATCCCCCAATATTTTTTCACAAGTTTCACTTGAAAAGTCAGAAATAAGAGGACAAACGTTACAATAAATCAATAATCAAGTGATACTTTGATTTCAGAAAAAAAAAGAAAGTTCTTATGTAGACAATAACCGAACAAAGTAAAGTTAGCTATTTAAGTTTGGCGCAAATTCCCTCCCTTGAAAATTTTTCTTCTCAACTCTCTAATTTCACATATTTTTTATTTTTTCAATTGTTATTAATATTTTAGCTGTTTGAAATTTGTATGATCAATCAAACCTTTATTTCATACTGTATTTTAAATTTCATTCTTTTTTTCTATGTTTGCAAAAAGTTATGAAACCCAAACCTTAGAATCTCTACTTAACTCTGAATTTTTAAACTTTTAAGTTTAAGTGGTTTTCTGAGATATTTCTACGACGTCTTTCTTTTATTAAAATGGTCGCTTTTAGTTACTTAGAAATGATCCATTTTTCATTACAAGAGAAGATATCAAGAAAGCGTTTTGTTACCAACTGTCCTTTCAATAGCCGTTCTTTCTTTCCGTGATAGCGCATTTGACTGTCGACTGTCAAAAGAAGGATGGGTAATCGCGGACTTAATTCGCGGATAGGTAATGAGGGTCGCAATGTCTCTTACAAGTAACCCTACCCAAGTGTTAATCCCCGATTCAAATAAAACTTCGTACATCGATAGAACACCTAAAAATATTGAACCCATTTTTTTTTATCTGCAACCGTAACAATTGAAGGGGTAAAATTTACCCCTAAATGGTAGTTTTTACCCTTTTTTGGGTTTCACGGACACGTTACCCTGCCCAAGGGTTAATTTCGATCGGAATGACACTTTGCACATTGATAGACCAATATTTTTTATTGGCGGTAAACGCGTTTAACGGGGTGAAATTTACCCCTGGAAATTGGGTTATTGAGATACACTGCGCTGCAAATATAAACCCTTCAAAATACTTCTGACACAGTTCTTGTGGATTCTTATGTAAAAGGATCCCCCTGAATTCAAATAGATCCATAGTTCCCAGCATCCCCCTTTTCCATAAATGCCCCCCCCCCCCAATTTTTTTTTAGTTTCAGGCAATTTTACTGTCCTTATTTCCATTTGGAAGGAAAGGGAGAAATTTATCAACCGTTAACGTTCTTCTGAGTGATATGTACAATTAAAGCTAGGTGGGGGTTGTTGCCGACCCCCTGGTTGTCGAAAACGTTTTTTTTCTTTTTTTTTTTCTCAATTAAAGTCACCTTTGTTAGTGGTTATGGCAGAAAAAAATGGACAATTTGGTCCTCTTGCGGAAAAAAATATATTCAGAGCTCCTAACATTGTTGTATTTGCCTCGAAATCTGGAAAACTAACACCAGAATTATCAAAAAAATTGTTTCATGAGGATTTTTTACCCAATGTTGGTGATAATTCCGTATTGTGCATTGATTCTTGGAGTGGTCAAGGTGAAACAAAGTTTGTAACTGAAGATAACAGCAAGAAAAAAGTAAAAGTTGTGACTAAACCACTAGGTACAACTGGAATGATTCAGTCCCTCGATGTATATGGTTTTCGCCCTTGGAAAAATTTTGTAAAATATTTTAGCGATATTGTCATGTTGCATGAATTGGACATTAACTTGCATTACAAGAAATAACATTTTAAAGTTACAATCACTTAACCACAATCAATTCTCTTCCCCTCGATTTGTCAATATGTTTAAGTACGCATGGTACAAAAGTGGATATGTAACAGAAAAACCAATACACTCCGAAACTCAAGTTACTTATTGTTTTAACAATTTCAATTTATCATGTCAAATGTGTGATGAACTAGCCAGTATGAGATGTAGTTGGTGTACAAAGTCCATATGTATTAAACGTTTTTTTTTTGGACTAGATAATAATAAAACATCACATTATTGTGAAGAATACCTTGAATAAGGGATAATTAGATACTTATAAAATATTAAACATTTCTCTAATGATTACTAATTAAGAAAAATAAAACACTTTTTTCGTAACAGTTGCGAGTAATTTATTCTTTTCCATTCACTCCAGGGGATGAGATTGATGGTGTAATTATGTAAATAGAATTTCTTGATAAATCCTGAAGCACGTCCACTTTAGTTAGTTTCATTGTTTTGATTTTTAATTAAAATTTTCACCCTGTTGTGTCCCAACAACACAATTTTTAGGGGTAAATTTCCCCTGGGAAAAAGTTTTTGCTGCCGATTTAAAAAAAAAAAAAAACAAATAAATAATAATAATAATGAAAAAAAAAAAACATGTTTAACTTATCGATGTGCGAAATATGTTTTCATTATTGTTATTATTTGTGTAAAGATAATATTTTTTGGACATGGGGCTTATAGGATGAGGCATTTCGTTTAAAACCGAAAATTGCAGAAAGTTTTGCATAAAAAGACCCCTCAAAAAAAAAAAAACGTTTTCGATGACTTGGGCGGGGGGGGGGGGCAATATCCCCCCTGGAACCCCCATCTAGCTCCAATTGTACATATCCCTCAGAAGAATATTAACGGTTGATAAATTTCTCCCTTTCCTTCCAAATGAAAATAATGACAGTGAAATTGCCTAAAACTAAATAAAAATGGGGGGGAGGGGGATTTATGGAAAAGGGGGATGGGGGGGCTATGGATCTATTTGAATTCAGGGGGGTCTTTTTACATAAGAATTCACAAGAATTGTGTCAGAAGTATTTTAAAGGGTTTTTATTTGCCGTGCAGTGTATCTCAATAACCCAATTTCCAGGGGTAAATTTCACCCCGTTAAACGCGTTTACCGCCAATAAAAAAAACATGTATTCGATATTTTTTAATGGTTTGTCGATGTGCAAAGTGTCATTCCGATCGAAATTAACCTTTGGGCAGGGTAACGTGTCCGTGAAACCCAAAAAAGGGTAAAAACTACCATTTAGGGGGAAATTTTACCCCTTCAATTGTGACGGTTGCAGATAAAAAAAAAAAATATTGGTTCAATATTTTTAGGTGTTCTATCGATGTGCCAAGTTTTATTCTTATCGGCGATTGACACTTGGGTAGGGTTTCTTGTTAGTCAGACTGAAGAAAACGGGGTTCCCAACGAATACTACATAAGCTGTACACAGACGACACTTTTATTACTAGTATTTTTCCTTTGGCAAAAAACGGCTCCTTTTCGTATTGGGACAAATTGTTAACGAGCATTCAAGCTGTTTTTCGTTTTTTGACTGGAATAGGAGTGATTAGCAAATAAGTTCCGTGAAGAATCTCTTCTTCCGACTCCCATTGTGCTGCTTTCTATAGTAATTAACAAAATACAGATGACCCTCGACCCTGGTGTTCTGTGTGGGCTGATAAAGGGCCGTGGTGGCCCGATCGGTAAGGCATCGGACTCGTGTCCGGAGGGACCCGGGTTCGATCCCTGCCGATCAAAGATTCACCGCCTTGATTAATGGTGGCTGGGAGGCGTTAAAAATGTCGTGGTCACAAAGTCCTCCAAGTGAAACGATACCTCTGAGGGTGCTGGGCCTAGGGTTTGCTCGACCCTAGGTTCTGGTTCAAAATTAAGAACAGAGCGCTCTTCAGGGCCCTATCCCGGTTAAACAACGAAGCTGTGGTAGGTACGGGGGACACTGGAGGTGTGAAATGAAATGTGTGGGCTGATAGGGCCGTAGTGGCCCGATCGGTAAGGCATCGGACTCGTATCCGGAGGGACCCGGGTTCGATCCCAGCCGATCAAAGATCCACCGTCTTGATTAATGGTGGCTGGGAGGCCCTGTTAAAACTTGTCGTGGTCACAAAGTCCTCCAAGTGAAAGCGATACTCTGGGGGTTGTGGGGCTTAGGGTTTGCTCGACCCTAGGTTCTGGTTCAAAATTAATAACAGAGCGCCCTTCAGGGCCCTATCCCGGTTAAACCACGAAGCTGTGGTAGGTACGGGGGACATTGGAGGTGTGAAATGAAATGTGTGGGCTGATAACTTTTGTCTGTCTCATCTTATTTTTCATGTTGCTTGAATTTGTAAAGTTAGACAATAGGTATGTTAACTCCAATTCATTTAAAAAGAACAAAAGTGAAATGTTAATGGTAAGATATCTATGTGTTTTCGTTCGTCGCGTAACATTTTGCAGCAGGCTCACCAGTTCAAGTTTAAGGTGAGGGGGGGGGGGGGAAAGAGGGGTGTTGTCAAGGGGCGCTTACTTAGTATTACATAAGAAAATAAAAAACAAAATACCTTTGTAAATCTTTGCACAGAAATCGTTTCTAAAACCGGGGGGGGGGGGGGGGATAGACGCCTTCCCTCTGGCTACCCAAATTACAGATCTTTTTCGTACCGCACGATGAAATTTTTGAAGCAAAATGAGATCAATGTCCCCCCCCCCCCCCCCCCAGCAATAAGATCTCGGTGACGCCTATGGGCAATTCCATGCAAGTGTGGAAAAGCGTTGGAAAAATCAAATTACAGCAATGCGTCTGTTTTACACATTTTTCGGTTTAAAAATGTTAGAAGTTTATTATTTATACTAATTTTTTGTCAAGAATGTAGTATTTTTAGTTTTGGCAGCACTTTGAAGTTGGAAATGGAATATTTAACTTTTGGCAATGCAAATGGTCAATTTTTCAACGTTGGTAAGTTTCAATTTTTTTCTTTAGATAACTGTTTTAAAGGAAGAATATTGATTATTACACTTTAATTCAATATTGTAAATTGCTAAAACGAGTGTTTTCACGTAAATTAAGTGATTTATGTTAACTTCAAAAATGCACTGTTCTATGTAACATAAGTTACCAAAAACATGTTAAAGTTCATGATGTGCATAAACAAAGGGCAATGTTAACAATGCTATATTTTCTATCTTATAAGTGTGTGTTAAGCAAATAGTTAAAGTTTTTTTTTTAAATATTGTCTATTTAATTTTTTGTGCTACAATCAAAACGTGTAACTTAAGTTACCAACATATGCAGGTAATGTAAGTTACCCAAGTAGAACTTAAATACTTGTATTTTAAAGAAAGTAAATTGTGAAATAAACCTATGTGGTAAGTAGGAGTAATTTATGCAAGAATTCTTTTGAATTTGTACTGTATTTACTTAATTTAAATTAATCATATTTCTTAAAATGTCTCTATTTGTTAAAAGATTACAATACACCTCTATTATCTTTACTAATAATATAAAGCTGTAGAGTTTGTTTGTTTGTTTGTTTGTTTATTTGAACGCGCTAATCTCAGGAACTACTGGTTCGATTTGAAAAATTCTTTTTGTGTTGAATAGTCCATTTATCCAGAAAGACTTTAGGCTATAGTTTGAAAAGATTCGATAAGCGATTCGTTTTTCATTCGAATTCAAGGCAATTTTCACATAAATCGCCGAATACTGGGGCTAAAAATTACATGCACATATTAATGTTACATATCGTTGGAAGCAGAAAAATTTTGTCCGTCCTATGCAGTTTGTTCCGATTCTCTAACTTAAACACAGCACCAGTTATTCAATTTTTAAACTTGCCTTTTGCAAGGCTTCACCCAATTTCTTGCAATACTTGGTTCATTAAAACCATCAATAAAAAATAAAATAATTATTCCACAGTTTTGATTTTTACGCCATTGGATAGAGCGATATTTTTAACCCCGGAATTGATTCGATTTACAGTCGAAGAACCAAGCTTTTATCTCCACTAGAAAAAAAGTTACAAGCGTTTGAACTTTGAGTTCGAAAACCTCTTTTCTGATCAAATTATTAACGTTTTATTTCGTTGCTATGGCGACATCTTTTAAATTCATTGTTGGTGTCCTTTTCTTCATTTCGTTTCTTAAAAGCATTTTATTTCTCGGCGTCTCAAGGCCCTCCTATGATGATTATAACAAGGGAAATAATTCCTTTTAGTTCGGTACAATTGCAAAGATTTTAGCCTTTAATATTTAATTGTGAAATAATGTAGCAATTTGATATTTGACAACAAACGTGCATTTTGCGCAACATTTTGAAAATTGTTTTTAAATAAAATTGCAATTGCTGTTTTTAGAAGGGACTTTTTTTGGCTGCGATCCAAATATTAAAACAACTTTTTCGTTTAGAATTTTGCAATTAATTTTACAGGTAGAAAGCAGTTTGGAAATAATTGTTTTTGGTAAGGAATTTTATTTGTTATTTAGGGAGAGTATTAAGTATGCGCTACTTGACATCGTCTTTATTTCTGAGGAATCATATGCAAATAATTTGATTGACTTTTTGATGCAGGAAAGCTTTTTAGCGACCGCTTTAGAGTGGAGTAGTTTTTTGAAACTTTCCTTGGTACTTTAAAAGCGAGCCGCCTTGGCGGCGAGTAGTTTGTTGAAACTTTCCTCGCTACTTTAAAGGCGAGCCGCCTTGGCGGCGAATAGGTGGTTTAAACTTTCCTCACTACTTTGAAGGCGAGCCACCTTGGCGGCGAGTAGTTTTCTCAAACTGCCTTCACTACATTAAAGCCCGTGCAATGCCGGGCCATGCAGCTAGTAAATTATATGTTTCTTTTTGGCTTTTGAGATATTAATTCTCTCTAAACAATATCACTGCATTCAGAATATTTAGGAGTAATGTACTATAAATTATTCAAAAATGACTTCTGTTATGATTTAATGTTATCAAATATGTTTTAGAAGTAACAAATACAAAAATATTTTATCTCTTACAGGTGAAATACATTTTATTCTGCATTAAAATGCCACTAAACTCTGCAGAAAAGATGCGCTGTAGAAGGGGTATGAGAAAAGTCATGTGGATATTACAAATTTTTAAATATAAGTCCCTCTTTATGGTATTGAAATATGTTAGAAAAAGCAAAACTTATCAAAAATACTTTCTGAAGATCCGCACATTGACAATGACCATTTAAGAACTAGAAATTAACAAACTACGGGGTTTCGTTTAGTTAAGTATTTTAAGGAACAAGAAGAAAAAACAGAGATAAAAGCTGGTGAATGGTGTGTGGTAAAGTACGAAAATACATTGTATCCTTGAATTGTGACGATTATTGAAGAAAACGAGTTTAAAATATAAGTAATGGCTGCTGTTAGAACCAATTAGAAATGGCCAGTAACGACAGATGAAATTTATAATAAGAAAGAAAGAATGATTTGAAAAATTGAATTACCTGAACTTGTTAATAGCAGCTGCCAGTATAGATTTAAGTCTTATGTTATGTAATATTTTTGATTTTTCATTGAGTTTGATATTAAATTTCTGTAAATTTCAATGTTTCGATCTAAAATAAGCTGTAATTTTCATTCATTAATTTTTGTAATAAAGATATGCTTGTAAGTAAATTTTGTAACGTAAGTTATTGTAACATAAGTTACCCAGTTAAAAATTCCCATAATTTTCAATTTTTGAAATAAATTTTTAAATTAATGAAAATATATTCCTAAGCATTATGAGGAACGGATAAATTATGCTTCAAACAATAAAACAGCTGTAATAGAGCAGAAATTTGCCTCAGAACCAATTTTCATATAATGTCATTCCCTTTTTGTGTAACGCAAGTTACTGCCTTCTCTTTGACTGCTAGATTTTGTAAAATTTAAATGCATCGAATATTTTTGCATTTTAATTTTGCTCTCAATTGTCATTTTCAAAAAATGCTTTCATACAAGATTTGTACAACAAAATTTGTCTGTATTGAGGTACTAAATGCATAAGAGTTGGTCGAAATGTAACGTAAGTTACCGTGGAATTGCCCCTATGTGTGTTGCTGCTTTGGTAGTTGCTTAGATCGCAATATGCTAATGAAAAAAAAAAACTACTTTCAAAATTACACTGCTACATTAAACCCACTGCTGAAGAAATCGATTGAAACAGCAGTGAGTAGAACTAGTTTTGATCTGTACACCAAGGACAGGCTGGAAAAAGGTCAGATAATTGTAGTTGAAGCACATACACATATATGCAATGCAAAGCAAACAATAAATGAAAACAAAAAAAACATCAATACATGAAAAAACAAGAGCACAATTGTGTTACCTAGGAGTTTTAATTGGCTGAGTTTCTTCTAAACTTCTATATTTTGATGATTTTAGAGCTAATTCCTTGTGATAAGAAGCAACTTCTTTACATTTTTGAGCACGTAACGCCTCTTTTTCTCGCTTTGCAACTATGGCTTTTTCTGCCAAATCTTTACGATTTACAGATACCCAATAGGATGGCAATGACATACTTTTTTTTTCTTCCAAAATACAAAAAACTTGATCTTGACTTTACGGATCCATCAAAAGTTTGCAAACATGAAGCAATAAATCCACGGTTCAACGGATGATTTAAAAACTTTCAGAATGTGATGAAAAGTCATCACAAGTTTCAACCAATTTTAAAGTCTTCGTCTTCACTAAACCTTGAGAATTTCAAATACAATGAAAGTTTTTTTAAAAACACAACAACTTCAGAAAACAAAAAAACGCGCGAAGAGTGCACCAAACCGAAAGCGGATTGTTCATAAATTCGCAGTTTTACGATATCGTTAATAAATAATAAATTTCAACTATAGTGTCCAGTTTTATAGTTCGAAAAATGATTGCAGTCAAAACGAAAGGGCATATAGATAAAGAGGAAAGTTTCTACTAACTTATTAAAAATTTTCACTTAGCAAAAAAAAAAAAAAAAAGAAAGAACCGGCAGTACTCATTGATTTTCCATTTAAACTTGGCATCAGTAATTGACCAATTGCTGCTCTATTCTTTTGTTGACAGCAGCCGTAAACAAAAGCATTGTTGCTCTTGCTGTGATGAAAATGTTGTCACTGTTTTTATTATTTTTATGTTTAATTTTCCATTTTAAATTATGTAGGCATATTTTAATTGCAATTGTGTAAATATCCTATTCTTTTGTGAAAACGAACGGCAGAAAGAATTGGACAGAGCTATTTTATTTTCTATAGTGTATCCCTCAAGGTATCATTTTCGAATCTTAGTAACTCAAAAAGATCCCTAATTACATTTGTTTCTTTTAAGTTTAACCAAATATATAATTTCAAAATTAATTCAAGTTTTTCATCGAATATTGTAGCTTAGGAGTAATATATTGGTTAACATTTCATAGCCGAAAATTATTTTTCTATAACAGGATATACAGTGTCTCACAAAAGAGTTCGTACACTTTAAAAATTTGTAGTTAAACCAAAATTTCCTGGAACTGAATTTGAATATGAAGACCAATTTTTTTTCGTATCATCTCTGAGTCATTCTGATTAAAACCCTGTATTTGTTTTTAAAATATTGACTGATTTTCTTTTTGAAATGGTCAAAAAGCAAAGAGGCAGAGAAATAACACGCAACAAAATGCAACAAAAGTCTTCGTCCACTGCAATATTTTCGGATGAATTCTTGATTTAAGTTCACATCTCGTTTTTTCATTATTCTTGCATTGTATTGATACTTAAAAAGCAATTGGCTTCAATGTTTTGCTATTTTACTCCAAAACAATCTACTAATTATTTTTGAATATTTTGTATTCATAACAAATCACAGACACTGCTAAAAATTGGATTATTCTTCATCGTAATAGTATTAAGTCGGCTCAAAATATTGTTAAATTGATAAATTTATATCATTCCTTAGTGTAGTATGTGATAAAATGCTTTGAAGAAAAAAATTGGCACAAAACTTGTGAATAAGAAAGGGTCAACTGGCAAAGCTTGTAACACTTTGTTTGAGATTTATGGTTAGAAAATTTATGGAAACTATGCTTGAGAGCTATAAAAGTTTCTGCAGAATTTAAGGAAGCATTTTACGCTTTAATTTCTACCAGAAAAGCTTGACCAGTCTTCTAAGCAGTTGGACTACTTGGGCACTCTAACTTCAGAAAATGTTTTGTTAGTGCTAATTACATAAAACTTAGGCTTTTATTTACAAAATAAATGATAAATAAGCCCAAGATGTTTTAGAATAAAGCTGTATTTGCAGATTGAAGTAAATTTAAAATTTTTGGCGAGAATTATAAGGAGAAGAAAAAGTTAGGAATTTAATCCTAAGAATTTAGTTGGAACAGTTAAGCAAGGTGGTAGAGATGTTCTTGTGTAAGGGTGTCTGTCAGCTGCAGGACTTAGTAAATTTATATTTATTGATGGAGTAACAAAACATACTGTTTATTTAAATATTTTACAACACAACTCAAAATTATTGGCCCAAAATTTGGGCTCTAGAAGTAACTTGTTTTTCTTACCAAGATAACTGTAACACTGACACGGCTTTCAACATTCGCTTTTGGTCTCTCTAAAACTGTTCAAAGCTTTTATAAATACCATCCAAGTCACCCTTAAACTCAGTTTAAACCCAATAGAACATAACTGGAGAAAACTGGAGGTTAAAGTGCGAAAATAAGACTTTGAAACGAAAAGCAAACTAAAAGCTCCATGATAATCGAAGAAAGAATGAATTGTATTGACATTCCTATACTTATTTAAAATGAATGTGTTCATTGTTTTCTTTATCTTTTTAGATGGATGAAATCAAATGTGAAAGGTGTGGAGAGATGAGTATGGATGAAGTATGGTTTTTCTACTATTTATTTCTGTCAAAAATAATTTTTTAAATACTGTCTGCCCTTCTTAAACAAATACTGTCGGTTCCAAGAAATGTTATTTGATTAAGCGGGGATCAGAAACATTGCATGTATGGCATAGGAAATATTCGGTTCTGAGACATTTTATTCGTATGAGCGAGGTATTTGTTAAAACGTTACCCGATTAAGCGGGGATGACAGTATTTTAAAACATTGCCAGAAAATATATTTTAGACAACATACAGATTTTTGTTTTGTACTTCTTACTGTGTTCTTAATTACATGGAATAAATGGAGTAAAAGATACTTTTAACATTAAATCTACTAGACTAGCATTTCCCAACTGTTTTAGCTCTCTTACCACTTGATTGTTCATCATGCTTAATTGTACCACTTTGTGGAAAATAATTGTATTGCGTGAAGTTGTTTTATTGCGAGTGTGTTTAATTATCTGCATTATACCTTTCATAGAGTGATCAGGTGTGGTCATTATATAATGAGAGAAATTCCATTGAAACACGCCCCTGTGACAGAAAGCTGCCAACACTGCGACATTATCGCAGAATCAGGGAGACAGTGCGCAGAAAGATTTTTGTGATTGGGAGGAAAAAAAGCTTTAAAAAAATTAATAATATAAAACAGCCAACAGAAAAAAAAACCAATGAATCTATAGTTTTAATGTTAACATTTTTATAAATATAAACACCTTGTGTTACTGTAAGAGGGTTGCATATATTTATTATTGAAGAATATTCTAGTGTTGCAGAAAGAAATTGGTTCTAGAAAATTTATTGCAGAAAGCTGAAAAAAATTCTGCCACAGGGAAACACGCTTAAACATCATGCCGGATTATAAACTCATTGAAATTATAAATTTACTGTAACATACATGCATATTACGCCAGGGTTTGAAAAACCCGAATTTTTTTGAAAAAGCCCAGCCCACTTGGGTTTACATGGATAGGAAACCTGGGTTTTTTCGGTTTTTTTCAAGATGCCTTTTAATATCATTCTCTATTCAAATATTGTGCACCTACTTTTGAATGAATGTATGAAGTGAAAAGGGGGCGCCCCTAAGGCAGCGCAAGCACTGCGACCACAGGTCTATTGTACTATCCCCGTTAGAACCCTAAAAGAGCCCAATAGCTGAAATGAACTTAAGCAGATGTCTAACAGGAATGCTAGACAGTTAGTGGGGATCAAAACAATGGTACCCCAAATGTTCAAACCTGTAGGCAGAATAAAAATCACATTCGCACAGAACATGACCTGAACTTTCATCCGCCTCTAGGCAACCTCTGCAAGTTTGGTCATCAGTGATACCCAACAAGTTTAGGTGTCTATTAAGAGAACAGTGTCCGGTGAGAAGTCCGATGGGCATCTTAATCTCCTTTCTGCTCAAACTTAGTAGCTCCCTAGACCTCAGCCAGGGTTGACGTTGGTTGAGAGCTTTAGCTTGTCTCTGTGAGTCGGACTGAAGCCACCTGGCATATGAGTCATTCATAAGCAGGTTTCTTATAGTATTCCTGACTTTGTTATAGGGCAAACCAAGAGCAAGTTCAGGACCTACGAATGGCGTGTTGGAGCCCAATTTGGCAAGCTGATCAGCAACTTCGTTTCCATCAATGTTACGGTGGCCAGGGACCCAGTAGAGAGTAACCTTGTTCTTGCTGGCGAGCCTTACCAGTGCATTGTGGCAATCCCAAACTGACTTGGTAGTAAAGCAATAGCTATTGAGGGCTTTTAAGGTAGCTTGACTATCAAAGAAAATTTTTAAAACCTTACCAGTAAAGTCGCGTTCAAGGCAATTGGTTTCACATGCCAGGATGGCTAGAACTTCAGCCTGGTAAACCGTAGCTAGCTTCCCAAGTGAAAAGAAAAGCTTTGTTTTGCTGCTGCTGCAAAAAGCACCAGAGCCAGTACCGGAAGAGGTCTTAGAGCCGTCAGTGAACCAAATTTCATTGGCATTACCGACAAGCTTCGGGCACCTACTTTTACTTTTCATAGAATCAGGGGAGTCGTGAAAACTCCTCGTTTCCGTCACTGTAACCTCCTAAAAAAATTCTTATTCAGCAAATTTGGAAACAGCATTGTAATATTGAGTTTTTTAAATTGACATTCTATTTTAAATTGATATTGAATTGGATTTATTGATTGGAATAATTACTGCTAATTTGGATCGCCTAAGTATTAAAAAAAGAACAAATAGTGTGAAATTCACGTATAGTTTTATTTCTAATACCTAACAAGTTGTCAGGAAAGGAAGATGGCAGTTTCTGAACCAGGTACTGACCAAGATTAAATGGCAGGGTTCGTAAATATCGTGATATTTTCGAAAATATCCGATATTTTGATATATATCCGATATTTTCAATTCGCGAAAGCTTAATTCTTTAAATAGTAACTACATCCTCAAATAAATGTTATTTATTTCCTTAAATAAGTATTATTACAGTACAGACTAAAAATTAATGTTTCTTTCAATATTTCTCTACATTAAAATTTACATACAATGAAATGTTATGCAGCCATTTTTGCTGAAATGTAATAGTTTAATGTTTAAAAAATTTTATAACCTAATGATGATGTTGGCTACTATACTGGATATTGACTTTTTTGTTCATATAAAAATAATTACAGTATCATATACATAAATATCAACTATTATGTAATATCAAAACCAAAACATGAAAACTTATTGATAACCATACCTTATATTAGTGTAATTGATTATTACAATATGTAATATTTATATGTATTTTTTCATTTATACCATAACTTTTTTTATTAATTAATACTTCAAACTATAACATTGACTTTATTTTTAAAACATTAGAGGGCAATTCCATCGTTACAGACGTAACAATTGCAGACTTTGAACACAAATAATTCTGGTTTGGGCTGATGAAAGTCTTCAATTTTTTTTCCTGTAGTGTAACTTGATGATGTTTATGCTACATTAAATTTGCGTGCAGATTGCTTAATTACAAAAAAATACAGAAATTAAAAACTGCCTGTTACAGACGTAATTCGCAAAACAGCAAAAACTCGACTATGTCATACAACTTACAATATTCCTCTGAATTATATGGAAATTTTGAATTTTTTTTTTTTAATACGTGTTCTAGAGACTTCAAGCTTTCTAAAACCATAAAGATTGTGTGGATTTTGACTGCCGAATTTGTAAAAAAAATTCATAAACTTGTTACGGACGAAACAAAGTGGTGTTACAGACGTAACATCTATGATTTGAAAGCAGAAAACAGTATTGTAAAGCAGGAATAAACAAAGATTTTTGTGCTAAAACAATACAGTAGCATTAATTAACACCTTTTTTGAATATTTTAAGTTATACTGTAACAGTTTTAGAAAATTTGGGTAAGTCTAGGGGAGTTGAGAGCATATGCCGATATGTCAATGTGTAACAATAAATTAATGCATCTTAAGACAATTATTTCCAAGAAAGATTGACACAAGAAAAGTTTAGAAGGCCTTCACACAAATTTATTTATTTGTATTCTTAAAATTAATGCATAATGGGGCTGCTACATAAAAAAATCGGGAAAAGTAAATTCCTCCCTGGAATCAGTGATTGGTCTTAGGAGAACTTAAAAATTTGAAAATGTTGGATCATATGGCAGAATACTAGTACCAAACTAAAATTTAACCTTCTTGGTGACAGTTGGTCAATTTTGATAATTTTTTTTTTTTTTTGAATGAAAAAATGTGTCCTTTTTCGTCCGACGTTCTCGAAATTCGAACGGCATTTTCGTATTCTGTTCGAAAACAATGCATTTCGCGGGCTTTTGGCAAATTCGCGATGTTAGCCCACCGTTCTTCCAATTTTGGCCTCAGCTTTAAAACATTTTCCTGGGGCATATAAATAATTTTAACTTTTTCTGCAATGGAGTTTGCACACTGAAAAAAGGAAAGAGCGTCGTTGACAAATGCTGTTCTAGATCTTATACTCTCTGCCAAACCTGGTGCTTGACCATACCCCAAACTCCATCCACAGCTCCCTTTCCATGCGACGTAGCAAAAAAATGCCAGTTGAGGTATAAATTATAATCAGTTATACCATATGTGTATTTTATTAATCTTAAGAAATAAATTTCAATTACATGCCGACATAATTAAAAATTTCAAAATCAGAATACCAGAAACTTTAGTACTCGTACCATATTATGCTATATACATGAATTGCTCATCCTGTGCTTTTTACCTATTTAATTGGAAATTTACTTTTGCTACGGACGCAACATAGAGCCATTTTTTATATCCGAAATGTTACGTCTGTAACAGCATTAATTTAAAAACTAAATCAGTTGCAATATTTTTAACTATGGTGGGCAATTACTCTAAGAATTTGCCAAAAGGACCATTAAGGGTTTTTTTTAATTTTGATTTTTTAGGACGTAATGACAACTTTTGCTTCTTTTTTGTTACAGACGTAACATCAAACTTCTTTTTATCAAACTTCAACTACACCATTTAGATCAATTCAAAAGAAATCAATGAATGCATATTATTATAGTACCGTCTTAGTAGTTAAAATTGCGCTACAAGTAGTTATTTTTGTTTTTATTTTTCGATGAGAAATATGCATTTGAAAATGTGTTCTTTTTTCTGATTTTTACAAGTTCGTGAATATTGTACTTCCAACTAAGAAAACAAGTATTATTCTAACTCTCACCAAAAAACCAATGCAGGATTCTTAAAATATACATCTTAAGCTTTAAAATGATGTATAACATAGCAACATAACTTCAATATGAATTTTCGACCAATTGGTTTCACTTTTCATGGAATGGCCCTAGAACTAAACAACTTATTTATTGTTTTATCACATTGCAAAGACATAAAACAAAACTGTAACTGAACAAAATAAAAAACAAATATAAAATTTAAATCTTTTGTTTAGTTTTACATAGTAAATTTTGTTACTAAAACAAAAACTATGTATTACATTTTTGTGTATTGTAATATTTAAAAATAAATGTAAGCTTATCTGCTTTTTCAGTCCCTAATCTATTTCTCAGTTTTGACTGTATGAAACCAAAACTAGAGAATATTCTCTCTAATCCAGCTGTAGTTGGTGAGGCTGTTAACAGCTGTTGAACCAAATTGTCAACCTTTTCTTTAATTTTTGATTCTAATGGAATGTTTTCCCACCACACTGAAGGTTCGACTTTCATGAAATCTTCTTCAAGCATAAAACTTGGAAAAGGTGCTTTTTGTGCTAAAAAATTCATTACCAATGGTAACAGTTCTTTATCTATAGAACGAATAAAATTAAAAGCATTTTGCTTTTGTCCCTCAGTTAAGTTTCTACCACGAAATCGATGATCCAAAATATTTGCAGCAAAATGTGCAGGTGTCAAAGCCACATCTTCTCGTGTCAATAAACATTTCTTAACATCTGCTGCATGGTGTTTAAAATTTTGCTTTAGATCATACCAAATTTCGACACATTCAGCAATATTAGTGTCATTACTTTGCATTTTATCTAATGCATTTGCTACAGGTTTCAGCATATCTATACACTCAACACAACTAACTGTTAGGTTTACATCATTCACCATTTTTCTATTAAAAATATCGCATTTCAAAAAATAAATATCGAAAATATCAAAATATCGTGATATTTTCAGAATAAATATCGGATATATTTCATGACATATATCGGCGAACCCTGTTAAATAATATAACTAAATTGATCAATACTAATTTCTAGGCTTAGTATTGATCAAAATATTTGTAATATTTAGTTTGTTTCTAAAATAAATGTTTTCAATATACAGAAAATTTTGAAAAAAAAAAAACTTTTACTGACATAATGGGTATTTTCGGGCTGGGCCCGCTTTAGGAACCCTGTATTATGCACGTCTTTGTTCAAAATATCATATTTATCTACCATTTTTCCATATTTTGTTACTTAATAAATGGTTTTAATAAAAGCACAATTTTTTTGATTAATTAAATTATTCTCTTATCATAAGGAAATATTTTTATGAAATTTATTTAATACAATCCTTGTTTTGAAGAGCATCAGTTTTTTAATTTACTTGATGGCTAACATCTGAATTTAAAAGTGCTCTGTAAAATATTAACAATATTGATGGCCAGATTTTTTGCTCATTGACTGTACATATTAACACTTTCACTGTATGACATTATCAATTAAAATAATTTCTGTGAATTAAAAGAAAAACAATTCTATGATGTGTCTTAATTTATTCATATGTGATGTCTGCGATTGTTGATTATTTTTTGCGTGCCATCAACCAACGAGTAGCATACCATAGGTTGGGAAATGCTGTATTAGACTACTCAAACCATGTTGCCACTAAATTGTTTCAGGAAAACTTAGTAAGCGATGTATTTAAATTTTTTGCGGTATTTGCCATATTAGGACCTTTTTTCCTATATGTAATGAACCATCTTACTTTGTTCATATCTTATATTGACTTATATGTTATTAATTTGATGTTCCCAAATAGAAACATCAATTAAAAAATTATTTTAAAAAGTTACGCTTCTGAGAATTAAAAAAAAATTAGATTTGTTATCAAAAGTAGACTTGTTTTTTGAAATTGAAAATACAAATTGATGGCCAGCAACAGGCTCTGGGCTCAACTAAAGTGGTCCTGGTCAATTTATAGTCCCGAATGAAGACTAATGGCCTTCTTAAAGTTATCTGATCCCTTGCTCCTTACCGCCTCTTCCGGTAAACTGTACCCTGTACTGTGCTGAACAAAACCAAACATCGCTTATTGAAAAAAAAAACTATTTGGAACGAGGTGACATTTGTGAAAATCATCTGTAAAGTGTTTATATTATTTTAACTCTAAAACTAATTGCATACTACGTGATTTCATCAAATGCGCTGCTGTTTGCTCAACTATCTCTTCGAGTGTGAGTGACGACTTATTAGAAACATGGGGCATACTTTTGTGAAACTGGAAGCGCACCACACACACACATGCATACAAACTTTTTAATTCATTATATGTGTAGATGCAAGAAATAAAACATTGTTTGTGCATACAAAAGTTTCATCGTTCACCATTTTAATTGTATTTGTCTGCATCGTTTGCTTAATGAGTGAGCAAAACTGTTATATTAAGTACAAAAAATATTCTACCAATTAAATGTAAAAATTGAATAAATTATATGCCTTTTATTAGGAGTTAAGATTTATAATTTTTTCAGGATCAGATTTGTCGATCATGTGGCTTTTGTGTTGACGAGTGGACTTTTCAACCAGATGCTGTTGAACCTTTGGGTGCAAAAGAGCAACGGAAGTCATTAGCACACGATTTTGGTCCATCACGTTTATATTTAAAAGTCAATAAACAATCTACATCAGGACTGCGATCGCCAAGTTTTAAATATGGAATGGATGTTCTAGAAAATTTGTGTCATACTTATACTATAACTAAAGAACAACGGAGCAGGATTGAATCTTTATTTAAAAGTGTATATTTGACAAGACCTTACAAACATTTAAAGGCCGTTGAAGCCATTGCAGGGTGTTGTGTGAATCACGTGTTAAATAAGAACGATGTATCTGCATCTATGACTGATTTGTGTTCTAAACTGAAATGTGATAAAAAAACATTTTTCCGTAACAAGAAGTATTTTGACAATTGGTACAACCATAGAAGTGATGATGAAACTCCAGTAGATGCTTTATCACCACCTGATAAAAAAATTGATGACTTTAGTTTACCTAGTACAGCTGAACCACATATTTACTCTGTGTTTATTAATTTAAATGAAACAGATAAGCTTCTGTTAGTTGAAAAAACCAAGCAGTTGGTAAAATTGGCTAATGCTTGTTTGGTGTATGATGGAAGAAATCCTTATAATATAGTTGTAGCTTGTGCCTTTCTTTGCTGGAAATCTATTAACCTTGGATGTAGAAAAACATCTTTTCAGAAGTTTCACTCGGAATTATCATTGGGTGGGCCAAGTAGGGGCTATGATCTTAGAATTTCGGAAATTACTAATGTACTGCTAAAACTTGCATGCAAAATTCCTTCTTATTCTAAAAATAACATTACCAAAAAAAATGTTTTGTATTATTTAGATTATATCCTCGAAAATTTTGAAACATTATGCAACGATTTGTTTAAAGTTACAAGTCGAGAAGCCATGGATCAAGAGAAATATGCTATGTTTAGAATCAAGCCTCATAAAAGAACATTAACTGCTTCACCTGCAATTGTCAAAGAATATGATTCAGATGAAGAAGAAAAACCTTTGGATGATGAGGAAATTTCAAGTTATCTACTTTCTAGTAAACAAAAAGCTGTGATCGATAAAATTTGTGCTTTAAAATGATATGATGACTACCATATTATTATTTTGGTCAGAACTATTGCAAAGAAGTACTTTCTGTTAAAACAAAACAAAAACATATACTTATGCTTTATTTAATTTAATATGGTACAAAATAGGAAAAGTCTCCAGGTATTCAGTAGTTAGACTTTTTCATTAAAATCTCCTAAGTATGAAAGATATTTGTCTTGGCAATTAGTTTCCAGAATTTTATTTATGCTCGACATTGACCAAAAGGCTAAAACTACTTTTATTGCACTTTCATTTCAACTGTATGTTTAATTATGTTCTTATGTAAAGTTTAAAATATGTGTGTGATTTCAAGGAAATGTACTATGTAACATTGAAATTTTTTTAGAAAGGAACAAAATTTTGAGAAATAATTTTTAATTATACTGCTAGACAAAGAAAAGATCCCTGACCTCATTCACTTCTGTCTTTCCTAACACTGCTTAGTTATACAGGGTGTTCCAAGTCAACCTTCATGACCTCTAATTCCTCAACCATTCATCCTAGATACATACTTCCAATTGAAAATTTGCTCGAAATGTGGTAGAGAGTTAAAATATTGAAAGTTTGAAGAGAAAAAAAAAATTCAGACAAAAAATACGAAATCTAACTTTTTATAGGGACTCCGGGTCCCCAAACTTAAATTTAGGGAAAGAATTTCCATTGAAAAATAATACTAACACAAAAAAATGACACCTGTGCGATCAAAATTCGCGGAGATATTCGAGTTTCAAATGCGCAGGGCCTGTAAACAAATTGACAAAAGAAAATTTTCGCCCTGCCAGAGGAATAACGAGCTTTTAGATTAGGTACGACAATGAAATTTGTTTCGTCCATGTCAGAAAACATTCGCTTCTCATTGTATTCAAAAATAAATACAGATACTACAAGACTACAAAACATAACAAGACAAGGTAAATTATTATACAATTTTATACAAATATATTAAACACACGAAATATGTAGAATCTAAGAAATAATATACATTGCGATTACATTGTCCGTAAAGCAACACCATTTCTACATACTGATCCGTAGTGTAAATCGTAACTTCAAGCCTTAACGAAATGCATTTAGTTAAGGCGATTTTATTCTACAGTGAAGGGTATATAAGTAATCACTATATAGTCGGTAAATTTACATATTCGCGAATTCAGCAAGAGATTTTCATTCTTTCTTATTCAATTTTTTTCGTATTTTAATTCCCATGTTAAATAACTTTTGCAGTTAAATATATTTTAGGAAAATAAAGAATATTTTGTTAGAAAAGAACTCTGAATGGTGCGAATTTCGCGAGTATATGGCCCCCAAAATCACTTAAAATATCGCTAGTGTAAAGTGGTATAAGTCATAAAGTTTCATGTTTCATTTCTCCATGGATTTTGATCGCACAAATGTCATTTTTTTTTATGTTAGTATTATTTTTCAATGGAGATTCTTTCCCTAAATATAAGTTTTGGGGCCTGGAGCCCCTATAAAAAGTTAATTTTTTTATTTCTTAACCAATTATTTTTTTTCGCTTCACACTTTCTATATCTTAACTCTCCTCCTCATTTCGAGCAGTTTTGCAAATGGAAGTATACATCTAGGACGAACGGTTGAGGAAATAGAGGTCATGAAGTTTAACTTGGAACACCCTGTATGTTTACTTTTAAATACCCAATAATTCTGATAAACAAATATCAGAAAACAAATATCACAAATATCATCAAGTTAAAATCATGCTATGTAAATATGTAGTTCTGTAAAATGTATGTTAAGAATTACTACAATAATTTTTATGATAATTAAGGTTTTTAAATCTTTATTTTAAAGGTTGGTATATATTTCTGTAGCTTTATATGTTTTTTTGAAGTACAAAATTGCTTGTTCATTGCATTTGAACTGATTGTTTAAAAAAATTATTTTTAAATATTTTGAATTAATTTTTGAAGTCACTTTTTGGAGATGATTAATATTGTTTGAATTATTTTCCTTTGTGTTGGAAGTAAACCTGTTTTAGGATACTGCAATAAAACTTGAAGCAAAACCAGGTGTTTTGTAAAAAAAGTGGAGCGTAAAAAAGGGTTACATTTATCAAACAATTAAAAAACTGTTCTAGATCAACCAGTTGGGTTTATTAAAAAAAAAAAAAAAGACATATGCATTAAAAGAGGTTTTAATATACGTATCTTTTAGAAACATATGTAGACAATAAATAATACATTAGTTTTAATCACCTGCACGTCCGAGTGAATTGTAAGTCTCTAATTTACAAGTGCAGTAATATTCTGCATTTTTGTATCGTATTTCCCCCATCAGTAGTCACAATTAATTTCCACAAACTTAAACTAAAAATTGAAGAAATCATTAAATTTCCCAAAAGAATACTGATGTAACTTATCTCTTACAGAAATTGTTATTCTTGTTACTTATTTATTTTCATTTTATTGATTTTTTTTAAAGGTTCCTATATTTCCCTTAAAGGGAAAAATATGATTAATATTAATAATTGATGATATATTATTTATTTTTTTTCCATCCTCACAATGTAATTTTGTTTCTTTTGTTGGAACCAAGTATGAAATAGAAAAGTTTTACATTACTTACACAAATGAAAATGAAGAGAGAACTAAATAGATTTTACTTTTATGTTGGAAATGAAATCTAAGAGAATCTCTTGGCAGAGCTATAAACTTTATTATATTTTAACTAGAAGTATTTTGATTGGTTACAAATGTACATATTACAATAAAAATTTTAAAATGCATAAGTTTACAAGATTTTGATAATCTCGAAATTTTTTTTAGTGTATGCAACATAAATTAACACGTATTGCCAAAATATCACAATTAATAAATATTTTAATAATCATAGCTGGTCTGCGCATTTTATATACCAGAGCAGTCACAATGTTTAGAACCGATGTTGCTGATTTTTTAATAAATTTTAACATCACACATAAATAAATTAACATAAAAATAGAATTCTAAATTAATAACAGAATACTTATATATATCTATCACTGCAAACATTGATCTATACTACAAATTTATAAACATGATTTATATATATATATGCACATATAAGAGCTTTTATCCGTTATTACACTAAAAATGTATTGGTTAAAATGAAAAATAAATGGATAAAATACAAGAAAAATGTACAAAAGGTTTGTTCTGTATCTGTTAACTAATGACAAGCATAGCACTGACTTTCCAGCACAACACAAATCAACCATATACAGTAAACTCTCGATTATTTGTGGAATAGAGTGGCGGCACGAATGCCCTAGATAATCCGGAAAATAGATAAAAAACGATACTAGCGTAGGCAATATCTGAAAAAGTCTGTAACCCAGCATATACATTTAACTTATAGCTAAAAAGGATAACAATAAGTGTAAAAAATAGCTTTGAATGACCAATACCGCACTTGCATTTTTTTGCAATCAGTAAATCATCACTGTAAAAAAAAATCTGGTATGGACCCCACACTACTTCCTTTTACGTGTAAATTTCTTAGTAGTTGCCTTAAGTGTTAAAAAAAGTGCTTGGAGGGAGCAAGGTAACAATTCAAATATGAACTCCCCTAATCTGCCACGAAACAATGCAAAAAATATTTTACAATGGTTAATTTTCTAAATATTGCTGATTTTAATATCATTCAGTGAATTTTTCGCAAAATATTGCCAATAGTGCCAAGTTGAACCCAAATTCAAAAAATAATTTTTTCGCAAAATTTGTTGCCAACTTGGCGTAAAACACTTGGCGACCAAAATCTTGGCGACATATCGCGAAGTGGTCGGCCTAATTCATATCACTCAAGTCTGCATTGAAATTAACACTGATTAACCCCAAAAAGGGGGGAAAACACACCCTTGGGAACATTCAAATGCAAGCACAAGGGGAGGTGCACAACTAGACCATCCTCAGAGCCTACATACCAAGCTAGAAGCTTCTACGGCATATAGTTTTTGAGTTATGATACACATATACATATATACAGACGTCACGAGAAAACTCGTCGTAATTAACTCGGGGGTAGTTGAAAAGGATTTTGCGGCTGCTTATATGGTAGATACATATGCACGTGCTGACAGGTCGAAAAAACTACTGAACATTCATTTGGGGGTGAGCAAAATCAAAATTTAGACTCAAATTTGAGTGACTTTTTTTTCACGATCACAATACTTCCTTTACTACGTAAAAGGAAGTAATAACACAAAAATGTGAAATATCCTTCCTTAATCTGGCGTTTACTAAATATATATAATACATACACACATATACCATAAAACCCTTCAGATAGAAAGTGTATTTTTGAATGCGATATCAATATTTGTTTTGTTATGTGAATGTTTATTCTAAAATATTGAACACTGAATAAAAGTGACTTGAAAACATGCATTTTAATATTTTAACCAACCTAAGTTTTGAAACTTAGGAACTTCTTTTAGCTGTAAAAATAAATCTAATATCTTTAAACGAGCAATTCTTGTATATTTATTTATTTTTCGGATCTCAAAAACGGCTCTAACGATTTCGATAAAACTTTGTATTCAGATAAAGTTTTGGTTTTTGAGTTCATCTACATCGGCATTTTTTCTGTAAAAACGCGAGTTTTCACAATAAACCCCGTTTTTTGTGCCTTGCATTAAAAGTTTGAGAAGCTTTTATTTCGCCATTTTCTTTATGATTACTTTCATTGTTACCTAGCAACCACGTTTTGTTATAACAATTGGATTTCATATTTAATCACATCAGTGTATTTCATTTTAGCTTAAACTCGTTGCCAGAATAAAAGGTAAAAAGTTGTGAAAAAAATTAAGGCTGAATTAGAATAGCTGAATCTTTCAGTAACTCACACACTAAAAATGAAGTTCATTGGGACTCTTTAAGTTTTACTTTTGCTGTTTGAACCGAGGTCAATTAGAGTGACACATGTGTTACGCTAGGTTGAAATGGGTTAATGGTGGCTAGGGAAGTTAAAAATGTTCGTGGTTACAAAATCCTCTAAGTTAAACGATTCCCCCCCCCCCGGGCAGGGGGGGGGGCTGCTGGGCCAAGAGTTTGCTCGGCCCTTGGGCCTGGTTCAAAAATGAACAGAGCGCTCTTCGGGGCCCCACCCCGGTTAAATCACGATTTGTGTTATGTAGGGGGGGGGGGGGACCCTAGAATGTGAAGTGAAGTGAAAGTCAACACCAACTGGAACCAAATGCGTACTGGGGAACAGGGACTCTGCATCCATTCTCGTCAACCCCTCCGCGCCAAATGAAGTGAAATTGGGTGTCATTTTACGGTGAGTATGGATTAAATAAGGTTGTGTTTTTTAAAACAGATTACGGCTGTTTTAAAAGCGTAATTGCAACCAAAGGCTTAAAAATGCTTTTCAAGCTAACCAAATAGTACTTCGCACTTTAAAAAAAACACGAGTTTACAAACATCTTTATTTTTTAACCGAGCGGGCTCGGTCCCCTGGTACTGTATTATCAAAAAAACACCAACAAAGAAAAAATTGTTATAACTAATCCAGAAAGAGGAAATTTGAGTTGGTGCAAGGGCACCTGTCCCATCTAAAAGAGATAAACTAAATTTCCCTTATTCAATGTAAGAGACAGAAGTGTTTGATACATAAAATACAAACTTGCTTTCCAGCCTTTTTCACACACAAATGTTCTAAAAATATAACACTTCATTGATTAGTTTCCAATTCTAAATGTCAAGTCAATAAAATTAGAATGTAAGAAGACTAATACATTCACAGAACTCTAGAACATAATCTTTAAAACGTAACAATTTAACAAAGAACCATGTATTACACATTTCAAAAAATAAAAAATATATGCAAATAATACTCATTTATATTGCATGTGAATTCATTATATATTGTGAAATCATAGCCAAGAGAAAGGAAAACATATTGACATATTTTCTGAAAATACTCATAAGTTTAACCTTTTGAACCTGGAATGCAGGATGATTCAGCATTTGCACTAGAAGCATATAATTCTCAGAAACAAGGGATCAAACTCTTTTTGTTTGCTTAAATATTTTTCTAGAATTTACATTGTAATTGCATAACTTTTTGAGAAATCAAAAGTTCAGAAGGTAAGGAATCAACAGTGATTCATTTTAAAACGGCATCCGAAAATAAGGAAAGTAGTAATTTTATGGATCAGTAACGTCGCTGCAGAGGGGTAGCACTCAAAATAAGTTTAGGAAAAATATTATTCCTTCAATTTTGAAAATTTTCCCCAGACATATATTGTACTTTCTCTATCAAATTTCATAGAAAATTCAGCACATTATGGAAAGTAGGTAGCTGTGTATGGGGCTAGTTTTTGGATAAAATGCCTAGTTATTTTTTTATATTTGTCTTTTGATGTAAACTTTTGTTACACCACTAAAGAAAAAAGTTTCTGGAAATCATATGAATTTCATATACATAAAATATTTTTTGAGGGATGTGTGACACTGCAAATTTTTGCCCCGGTGACACCCGTGCTAAGAATCACTAATATAAGCTTGTCCCCATTGGTAACACTTTTTTGTGTAAACTCCTAACTAATCTGATTGGCAACTACCTCAAATTAAATAAAAAATGCACGAAATACAAAACAATGTGAAAAATTAATATTAACTAATATATTATATTAAAAATTTTAATTAACTGATATGATGACAAAAATCAGGCCCATCATTTAGGGGGGTCAGGAGGGGGCAATTGCTTTGAGAGATCAATGCATTTACAAAAGTAGAGATGGTTTTTGGTCCTTTCCGATGAAATTTGCATTGGATTTGCACTCTTTGACCCTCTCCGGAAAAATGTGAAATGATGGGCCTGATCAAAATGATAAGTAAAAATGAAAACAAAATCCTTAATTTTAATAACTTGTAACATTTTTCAACTTTTGCATAATTTCACCAGCTAAATTTCCTGATTTTGATATTCCATTGCCATTCAAATACATTAATTTTTTGAAAAAATGAGCAATCAAGCTTGATTCAACTCGGATGCAAATCAATCGAAATTCCTCAGTGGACATGGCAAAATGGTGGTCGTACAAGCCCTCTGCTGTGGAACCTGAGATGTAGTAAAAGTTTAAAAAGTTAGACTAAACTGTGCATGTTTTCTTGTTAAAGGAGCAAAAAATTTTAACAAGACCTGGGCAACATCTTAGCTTGATTGGGCATTGGTGCCTATCCCCCCAAGAGCAACAGCATACTACCCCCAAAAAAAGTCTTCCTACAAGAAGAAGACCTCCTCCCCCTAAAGTTTAAATAATACATTCTGGGTCATGAACCTTAATGGGCACTCCAGTTGAATATGATATAAATATGCAATCAGTAACCATTAATACAAGTAACTGAGTTCGACAGTCTCGTACAAAACTTAAATTTTCAACAAAAATGTGCAAAGTTCATATTCAAAACTTTAAATTATGCCTAACCTGTAAAAATTGCAAAAAAAAAAAAAAAAAAAAAAAACAGCGGCTCAGCTCCCATTCAAATCAAATCTTGGTCTCAGTTAATCATTTAATTATTTTTTTTGAAGTTGTTCATGGTTTAAAAAGTTTCTCTTTCCGTCTCAGACAATTTTCTACATTATATAAAATTTTACTTCAGACGCAGCTCATACACAGCAGTTCCAACACTGATTTAGGCAACCTCTTTTTGAGTATAAGATGCACAGCGGGACATATGCATCTTAAGACCATTCCTTTGAGAGAACATCTTCTGACAATAATCACACGAAAATGGTTTTTCGCCTGTATGAGTCCGAAGGTGAGCATTCAAATGAGCTTTCTGAACGAATCTCCTCTCACACAAGACACATCCGAATGGTTTCTCGTTGGTATGATAGCTCAAATGTGTTTTCAAAACACTTTTGAGGGCAAATCGTTTGTCGCAGTACTCGCAAGAGTAGGGTTTCTCCCCGGTGTGTATTCGCAAATGGACCCGGAGGTGAGCCTTTTGGGAAAATCTTTTCTGGCACACTTCACAAGCGAACGGCCTTTCCCCGGTATGAGTTTTGATATGAGAAATAAGGTGACCTTTCTGCGTGAATGATTTGAAGCAGTGGTCACAATGATGAGCTTTAGTGCCAGCATGGACTTTTAGGTGCAGATTAAGACTGGTTTTGTGGTTGAATATCCTTTCACAAAGAAAGCATTTATAAGATTTAGCTTTTTCATTTTTTGCAGAATCAGAGTTTGGCAAATCTTTGGTATGAATCTTTAGATGGGACAGTAAATGAGGCTTCTGTGTGAATTTTCTTTGACAATGTTCACAAGTGTATGGCATTATACCCAAGTGAAGTCGTAAGTGCAGTTTTAGATGCCCCCTCTGAGTAAATTTTTTCTGACACTGTTCACACGAATACGGCTTCTCTCCCGTATGGGTTCGTAAATGTACGTTAAGGTGAGCCCTTTGAGTAAAAATTTTCTCACAAATTTCACATCTAAAGTGCATACTTGTTTTCATACGACTGCATGGGTCTTTAGGAACTGGTTTGCTGTCTGACTTGATTTTTGAATGAGATCTCATGTGAATTTTCAGCACATGTTTCAAATTGAAAGATTTACCACAAATGTTGCAAGAAAAAGGTTTTTCACCAGTATGTATCTTTAAATGTGTTATTAGATGAGCTTTTTGGGTGAATTTTCTCTGGCACAAATGACAAGCAAAAGGTCTCTCACCAGTATGGATTCTTGAATGAAGGTTTAAGTGACTCCTTTCATAAAAAGCTTTCTTGCATATTTCACAAACATTAGATTTCTCTCTGAAATGAATCTTCAAGTGGGATTTCAAGTGAGTCATACTCGGGACAAGTTTTCCACACTGATTGCACTCGAAAGTTTTCTTTTCCGGTTGAGATTCTGCATTCTTTTTCTGACTCTGATTTACGCTTTTATTGGTACTTTTCTCCTCTGTTTTGATTTCTTTTTTTAAATCTTTGCATAGATAAGATGCGCAAGAGCTCTCTGCTGCTTTTGTTTTCAAATGTGCGAGGAGATGGCATCGTTGCGTGAACGTCTTGTTGCAATTCTCACACGAGTATGGCTTCTCGCCCGAATGGGTCCTGCCATGCAGCCTCAGGTGGCACTTTTGGCTGAACGTTTTCTGGCATATCTCGCAGGAATACGGTTTTTCTCCGGAATGGGTCCTCGAGTGTGAAACCAGATGGCTCTTTTGAGAAAAAGTCTTGAAACATATTTCACACGAGAATGGCTTTTCTCCTGTGTGTGTCCTTAAATGGGAGATAAGATGCTGTCTGTTGAAAAAAACTTTCCCGCAATTCTCGCAGCTGTGCGACTGTTTCGTCAAATGAGACTTTATATGATTTTTAAGACTACTTTGATACGTAAATGCTTTGCCACAACTATCACATATATAAGATTTCACTTTCGTAGAGTTTTGTGTCGAGCTCGAATTGCCGGGATCTTTTTGCCTGCAAAGAAGTGCACATGAGTTTTCTGCAGAGTAATTCTTCAAGTGAGCTTTGAGATGGCTTTTTTGAGTAAACCGCCTGTCACAGTGCTCGCAAGAAAATGGCTTCTCACCAGAATGAGTTCGCTTATGGGTTGCTAAATAACTCCTCTGAGAAAAGCTGCGATAACACACCTCACAAGAATAGGGTTTCTCTCCAGAATGTACTCTCAAATGTGATATCAGATGACCTCTTTGAGTGAACCTCTTAGGGCAAAATTCGCAACAGTACGGTTTTTCCCCCGTGTGTATCCGTAAATGAGACGTCAAATTGTGTCGTGAAGAAAAACTCTTCTTACAAGAACTGCACTCGTATGGACGACTTTCACCAAGAAAATTCAGCCTCATTAGCTTCTTATCATCAAAGATACCCTTCAAGTCTTCGGCATTTGAATCTGCATTCAATATTTTCGGACTCTTAGTTTTTTCACATAAAAAAGACTTCAAATGAGTCTTTAGATGGCTGACTTGAGTAAACCTCCTGCCACAATGCTCACAACTGTATGGTTTTTCCCCAGAATGAACTCTGACATGAGTTGTCAGATGGGACCTTTGGCTGAATGTTTTCTGGCAAACTTCACAAGAATAAGGCTTTTCACCGGAATGCGTTCTCGCATGGGAGTTTAAGTGACATTTTTGAGTAAAACCTTTGCCACAGCTGTTGCAGATGAAAGGTTTTTCTCCCGTGTGGGTTCTAAAATGTGAATCAAGTAGAGATCTTCCAGGGAAAGCTTTATTACAAACATTGCAAACGAACGGCTTAGTTCTCACATGAGCTTTTGAATGTTTTTTAAACTTCAATTCGTCTGTAAATGTTTTCTTACAGTATTCACACTCATACAAGTTTGCTAGTTCAATTTTAGGCAAGAGGTCTAAATCTGGTTTCACATCAATGTCAACGTCCATAATTGTTTCTTGCTGTACCATTGTTAATTTATTCCAAAAAAGAACAATACCAGAAAGATGTTTTCAATGTTAAAATTTAACTAAATTGAGAACAAATTTTGTAATCTTTGGAAACAAATGTGAGCTAAGAATGCAGAGTAATTAGAGTGTTAACTAAATTAAACAAATTCTTGAGTATAAGAATCTTGAATACCTTAAATTACTACGCACTAAAGCTTTATACCGCGTATATTAATACCAACGATTGTATTCCAAAATGTATACGGCAAAATATCATAATTAATTTTTTATTTTTCTTGAAGTTTCAAATAATTGGTACCTTCTTCTTTTAATTTTTTTACACTGATTACTGTAACAGGATTACATCTTCTTTTTTTTTTAAATCTGGACTAAATAATATCAGCATAAAATCTATACAACAACTTTTTAAAAAGTAAAACATGTCTTCCTTAGACTAAAAGTCTTATTTAAATTTTTGCATTTTCTTATTTCACTTCATGTATCATTCATATTGTTAGTTTTTATTTATTATACTTATCATGTTTTTATAATGTTCTCAATTTCCATCCATAGTGAAAATCTCCTTTTTCTTGCTATATGAAAACAAAAGGAAAGTTTCGTCAACATACAATAAGTTAAGGAGTCACAACAAAAATCAAACTACAGTAGAGTCTCGCAAATCTGAGGTAATTTTATGAATCTAAGTACCTTAGATTACCTACAAAATTGTTGGCAGTTGGAACTTAAGACTTTTTGGGTGACATAAGAAGGTTCTTTTTTTACTTCTTTGAACATATTAAAGGAAGTATTGTTACCGTTTTGAAACTGACATTTCAACATAATTGTCCATTTTAAGGATCCTTAAAGAAATTTTCACTACTTATTTATGCAATATCTATGCATATTTATGTGTATTAACTTGTAAGCAACAAAAAAAGAGAGTTTCATTGGGACATCTGTATCTATGTGTGATGGTTTCATTGCAAATGTTTCATGGCGGATTTTTCTTAGCATCCCAATAAGTGTCATGCCCCCTCCCCCCTTTAAGTGACCAGTATATAGATTAAACCAGCTTTTTAAATGCTTTATGTTAGAAAATTTACCCCAGACTCCCATATGTTTTGCTCAAAAATTGCAATTTGACCCCCCTTTCCATTGATGACCACTTCCAAAACCAAAATCTGAATTCATACTTGTGCACCTCCTTTTTTGATTGCAATCAGACCTTCCAAAAGGTCTGTTGATTTCTTTATTGTGGAAAAACAAAGTTAAGTCCAATTACTTTTTTGTATCAATTGATTATCGTCAAAACATATCTTGATCCATGTCTGAAAGTCAAAGAATGTTTCATGACACTTGGCGACTGGCATTGACATCGACCTTGCGATACCTTTTTATTACTTTATTCTATATGTTTTTAAGGAAGTTTTCCAATGGTGAAAGATTTTGATTTTCATAGTTTAATGTTAATATTTTCAGCTATTAAAGATGTGCCTTAAAATATCCACTCTGTCAAATTAGCCGAAATCTCGGACTTGCGAGACTCATGTTTTTGAGACTGCATGTATTATAATAAAATGCTGAGCTTTGGGATTACAATTAGTAACATTACAATTGTTAAAATGATGTGATAGTGAAAAATAAACAAATAATTAAATACAGCAAAAAATATTTTTTCTTTTTATTCTTCAGGATAAAGTAATTAGTAAAGTAAAAACTGGAACAAAAGACATGACAAAATATTGAAAATAAAATATATCCTGTAAATATATATATCCTGAAAATCCTGTAATTTGTGTAATTGAAAACTTCAGAACCACACTGCTTAATATTATTCCTTAAGATTGCATGGAAACAATGTATTTAAGGAAAAAAAAAAGTAGAATAGGCTTCTGAATCCTTTTTGATCATTATTAAGCAGAACAAATACAAATAGTAATAACTTAAGTGTTTATCTTGCCTGAGGCAAACTTACACTGAAAATTGTTCTCAAAACTGAAACGATTGTACGCAACGAGTCACATTTAGACTTTTTTTTTAAAGGAAATTGATACTCTTTAAACTACACTGAATTTTCCTTTAGAGATTTTAAGATATATTTACAGCAAATTGAAATGATAAGCACAAAGATTTAAGGTTACTAGGCAAAAACAAAAGTAATCTAATCCGTGTTGTGTATTTTCCTTACGAAATACTTACTCCTTGCTTAAATTAGGTAATTATAGTGATAAAAATACCGAAGCTATCACACTGCTAAACAAATTATATGTCACTTTTTTGAATTGAAAATGACCGAACAAAAAACTAAATATGGTGTTCATTGTCACTTTATCTTGTCAAATCTTCCGAATTTCGTGTGTTAAAAGGACGTTGAGTACTTGTGATATCATGTAATCTAATCTCAGGATACATGACGGTCTTTTTTTATTTACATTTAAAAGGAAAATGAAGTTTCACTATCGATATCAAATGCTTTCTAATCGATGTTTTCAGCAATGGCTCCACTCGATCCCGCGATGCCTCTGCAAGCAAAACGATTTAAAAGAAAAAGAAGCTTTAACATTGCTTTGAGACAATACGCTTGAAAATTGGTCAAATATATTTTAGAAAGATATCACTTTTTTGCAAAAATATTAGGCAGGAATTCAAGTGAAACACGGACGATCGCATCTCACCAATGCAATCGCAAATTCCAAAATTTGGATTCAAGTGAAACGAATTCACTTGAATTCGACTTACAGTAGCGGTTGCAATATGCGATCGCCTCGAAGCGACTGCAATGGTGTTTCACTTGAATTCGGCCCTTAGATTCCTTGTATTTTCCCTAGCGGTCATTTTAGTAAACGTAGGAATTACTCTTTTCCTGTGTGTGTTGCTTGCTTTTTTTCGGTTATTAACCTTTATTTTTTCTTTATAAATTATCGGAAGTGTGAGTTATGAACGTAATTTAACATTGTTATTTCTACTTGTAATTGAGGTAATGTTTTGAGTTTTGTTTCTGGTAGGACTAACTGTACATTTTTTTAAAAACTTAATTGTAAAAAATATATAAATCTTTTTTCACAAGTTTTTTATAATGTTATTCAAGCCGGTTTGTTTAATTATTTAACGAGAGGCAAGATATGCATATTATTATTTACTATGAAAATTGCCTTTTTATGCTTTCAAAAACAATTGCTTAAAAGCTATATTATGCTTGGGAATGTACATCAACATTTTTTGGAACAATGTTTTTAGAAATAAGGACATTTCTCTTCGTAGTTTTTGTAAGTTTCTATCAATGAAATGTTTATTACTGCTACGTTTTCTATCTTTCTATTGAAGCATTATAAATTGAAAAGTTTTCCCAGCCGCATTTATCTTAATGAAGTCAATTTTGTTCGAATTTACCTAGTATTTAATGATTTTCATTCAAAAATTTAGTTACGTTGGTTTAACTTGGTTGTCAAAAAATATCTTTTAGATCAATAATTAAACATTGAATCCTACCATGACCAAGGTGGGAAATTGGTAGATTGTGACAATTTTTCCTTTCAGTTTAGCATTATCTTTGAAGTGCTAAGATCTGAAATGCAGAAGAAATAGGAATGGTAATAAGGAGGATGGAATGGTAATAAGGAATGGTAATTAGGAATGGTAATAAGGAGGAAAATAAGAGTAGTCATTTCAACAATTTTGATTCAAGAAATCTTAAGGGGTTGAATAAAAACAAGTTGAGCATGCTTAAGGTTTTTTATACCAATGCTCGCAGTATTAGGAACAAGATGGAAGAATTAAAAAGCATAATCACAAATGAGAATTTGGATGTAATTGGAGTTACCGAGACATGGGCTACCAAAAATGATGATGATTTGTTGTGTATTCCTGGGTATAATTTGTTTAGACAAGATAGAGTAGGTAAAAGAGGTGGTGGGGTTTTATTTTATGTTAGAGATACTTTAACTTGCAATGAATTGGCAATAAATGACAAACCTAATGATATTGACATGGTTTGGCTGGAATTGATGAGCTGTAAGGGTAAAAAATTACGTTTGGGTAACATTTATAGGCCACCTAATCTAAGCCAGGGTCAAGATGAACAGATGTGTCGTATTATTAGAGACATGTCGAGTAAGGGACCGGTAATTATAATGGGGGATTTCAATTTTCCGGGCATTGATTGGAATAATTCTTACCCCAATAATAGTAGAGAATAAGGAATTTCTAAAAGTAATTGGTGACTGTTTTTTAGATCAAGTTGTTTCTGAGGGAACACGGCAGGATACTGTTTTGGATCTTGTTTTCTGCAATGCTGAAGGTTCTGTACAGGCATTATGTGTAGGGGAGCATATTGGGGATAGTGACCACAACAGCATTAGGTTTGGGATTAAGTTTGATATGCACAAAGACAAAAATTTTAGGTTTGTACCTAATTTCAGAAATATTGATTTTGTCGCACTCAGGCAGAGTTTGAAAGCGGTTTTTTCATCAGGTTTGGACAATAGCGATGTAAATTTGCAGTGGACAGAATTTAAGGAAAAACTAGCAAAAACAGTTGGAGATTTTGTTCCTTTTAGGAGAAAAGGGGTAAACAAAAATTTGGCCCATGTGGTTCACTAAGGAAACTAAGGATGCTCTAAATCGTAAGCAAGCTGCTTTTCGTCGATTAAAAAAAACTGGTCACAGCGCAGACAGGCTACAGTATTGTGGGGCTAGGCGTAGTTTTAAGTATTTGGTACGGTTTCAGAAAAGAGAATTGGAACAAAAGCTGGCAGATAATATTGACAGGAATCCAAAGGAGTTTTTTGCATACGGGTCATTCCATGTCAAATCAACACAATTTTGGAAGAGTTTCAGAATTGATGTCTCAGATTCTCATGATTTTTGGTATGCAGCATTATATCATAGACATATGAAAAAATACCAAATTTCAGTTACATAGCACAATTATTTTTTAAGTTATAAATTTTTTAAATTTTAAATTTCTTTGAAAAAACACGATACTTAACCACATTAAAATGCCTATAGGCTCGCAACCAGTGGTGATATTAACCTGGGACTGGTCTCATTTTAAAGCTGTTGAATAGGGCTTTATTATGATATGCTACAACATAGGGGTTAAATTTTTAAAAAAATTTAAATTTTAAAATTAAATTTTAAATTTTAAATTTTTCAAAAAGTGGCAATTTTAAAAATTCCAAAAAATTACCAAAAATTGTTTGTGATGTCTTGATACATATTGCAAAATTCTATGATGGGATCTCAATGGGATCAGGAGATACAGGGCTTCAGAGATACACATGTTTTGTCAATAATATACCATATTAGTAAAATTTTATTGTTTTTGAACTAATTTTCCTATGCAATGTGCAGGATCCTATTATATTAATAAAACGCAGTGATTACTTCATTTTACCATGTTTGCAAACCTCTCATTTGCCTACATGTAGAGGGAAACCCCCTTTTACTCAGATAAAAAGGGAATTTCCCTTGGGGGAAACCCCTTTAACTAGGTGAAAGCTGATTGGAATACAAGTAAGGGAAATTCCCTTTAACTGTAAGAAAAGGGAGATTTCCCTCCGTGGGGGGATTCCCCTTTTCACAAGTATAAGCTGATTGGTCAAGCAGACAAGATCACTCATTTACAGCTAGTTTAGCATCACAGTTGCTTGTAGGAAGTTCATTTGATGTTTCATGTGATGTTGTATCAAGAAGATAACTTATTTCTTGGCCCCTGCACGTTTCCTTGCTGATTTCTCCCTATTTATCACTTTCATGATGGATACCACTAACAAGATAGTAAAAATGGATTGCTTTAACCCTTTTAATAAGCCAAATCACTCCCATGCAAGAAAAAGACTGAGACTTTATTGATGTATTTTGTAATAAACTTCCTATCTTACTTCGTCATCACTTTATAGCAAAAGAACAAAGTGCATTTTTGAGACACACAAAGGAAAATCTTCTGGAATGTGAAGTAGCTGTTATTTGTGACTTTTCTGAGAATTATTCTATTATTATACAAGACGAGGCACAATCATATCATTGGTCGAATACTCAGGCAACCATTCACCCTTTTGTGGTATATTTTAAAGAGAAGGAAGTTGAGCATTTAAATTTCGTAATAATATCAGACTGCCTCAACCACAACACTACAGCTGTCTACCTGTTCCAGAAAAAATTGATGGAATACTTGAAGTGCAAATTTCAAAGACCTGTCAAAAAATTCTTTTATTTCTCTGATGGCTCTGCAGCCCAATACAAAAATAAAAAAAAATTTATTAACTTGTGTAATTACAAGCAAGATTTTGGAGCTGAGGCTGAATGGCACTTTTCAGCTACAGCACATGGCAAAGGTCCATGCGATGGGCTCGGGGCCACAGTAAAAAGACTAGCCGCCAGAGCAAGCCTACAAAGACCGTATCAGGATCAAATCACGAATGCAAGGCAATTATTTGAATGGTCACATAAGAACATAGCTAACATCGACTTTGTATTTGTGACCATTGAAGAATACATTAAAACTGAAGAACAACTGGCTAACCGGTACGATACAGCTCTAACTATATCAGGAACCCAAAAATTTCATGCCTTTATACCTCTCAGATGTGGAACCAAAGTAAATGCAAAGTTATTTTCTTCTGCAGATGTTTCAAGCATATTTCCTGTTTTGAAGGACGTTCAGCAGACATCATTTTCAGACATTAGTGGGTATATAACATCTATCTATAATGAGACTTGGTGGTTGAGTTATGTTCTGGATAAAGATGAAGACAGCAGTCAAGTGCAAGTTACATTCCTCCATCCTTCAGGTCCGTCATCCTCATTTATATATCCCACACCACCTGACACACTGTGGATCCCATTTTCAGATGTAATGTGCAAAGTGAACCCCACCACTCAGACTGGCCGAACATACAGTTTACCAGACAGTGAACTAAACAAATGTGTGGGTATCTTCCAACAATTGAAGTCTTCATAAATTAATTTGTTAATAATTAACTCATAAAATAAGGCTGAGAATGGTAAGTGTCTATGTGATATTCCTCTATTTAAAAAATTAAAAGTAATAGCCACTGCTTGTTTTATTGATATGTGTTGTTTGTTTCATTCAATAAACTGTACAAAATTTCCTCTGTTGATACTAATTCTGGTATTTTTCACAAAACGTGTATTTCTGAAGCCCTGTATCTCCTGATCCCATTGAGATCCCATCATAGAATTTTGCAATATGTATTAAGACATCACAAACAATTTTTGGTAATTTTTTGGAATTTTTAAAATTGCCACTTTTTGAAAAATTTAAAATTTAAAATTTAATTTTAAAATTTAAATTTTTTTAAAAATTTAACCCCTATGTTGTAGCATATCATAATAAAGCCCTATTCAACAGCTTTAAAATGAGACCAGTCCCAGGTTAATATCACCACTGGTTGCGAGCCTATAGGCATTTTAATGTGTTAAAGTATGGTGTTTTTTCAAAGAAATTTAAAATTTAAAAAATTTATAACTTCAAAAATAATTGGGCTATGTAACTGAAATTTGGTATTTTTTCATATGTCTATGATATAATGCTGCATACCAAAAATCATGAAAATCTGAGACATCAAGTCTGAATCAGTGTGTTGATTTCACATGGAATGACCCATACGCAAATTTTGGGAAAGTTCGAAATAGTCAAATTGGGCCACTAGTAGATGAGCGATGAGCATGGAAATTTAATTCAGAATGATGGTGATATAGCAAATGTTCTAAATGACTTTTTTTCCAGTGTTTTTAACGATAACTGTATCTCAACAGTTGACACAAGCAAGACACAAGCTACTACACAGCTTGAGGACTTTGTATTTTCCAGGGAGGACGTTTTACTTTATTTGAAAAAAATTAAAACCACAAAAGCTCCGGGACCAGATAATATTTATCCAAAAATTCTAGTAGAATGTGCAGAGGAATTAGTTGACGCTATAGTTAATATATTCAATGCTTCGTATAACTCAGGGATAGTGCCAGAGGACTGGAAACTAGCTAACATTACACCACTCTTCAAGAAAGGGTCTAGAGGTAATGCAGGAAATTATAGGCCTGTGAGTCTGACTTCAGTGGTATGTAAAATTTTTGAAATATTGATCAAAATTAAGATTAAATGAGTTTCTTAGAAAATAATGGGCTGTTGAGTAGTTTGCAGTATGGTTTCAGAAAAGGTAAATTGTGTGCTACTAATTTGTTACATTTCTACGACAAGGTTACCTTGGCTTTAGATAGCAAAAAATGCGTAGATGTTGTTTACATAGATTTTCAAAAAGCTTTCGATAAGGTACCGCATGTAGCACTACTCAGTAAATTAGCTGGTATAGGGGTAGGAGGTAAAATTCTAGTTTGGGTTAGGAATTGGCTGACAGGAAGGAAACAAAGAGTAGTTGTTAGGGGTAACTATTCTAAATGGAGTGAGGTTTTAAGTGGGGTTCCCCAAGGATCAGTTTTAGGTCCCCTTTTGTTTATTATTTTTATGAATGACATTCATGAAAATGTTTCTGGAAACATGAATTGTTTTGCCGATGATGTCAAACTTATGGGGGTTGTAGAAAATGACGAACAAATAAATCAGCTGCAACAGGATTTGGATCATATTACTAAATGGGCAGACAAGTGGGGTATGGCAGTTAATGTTGGGAAATGTCAAGTGCTGCATTTCGGTCATGGAAATAAGCATACAAGCTATTATTTACAGGGTTCAGTCATTAGTAGGGCAGATAATGTTATGGATCTGGGTGTCTTAATAAATCAGGATTTCAAGTCTAGTCAACAGTGCAGCATAGCTAGTAACAAAGCCAATAGGATGCTTGGGTTTATTAATAGATCTATTTCAAACAAATCTAAGAAGGTTCTTCTGCCTCTATATAGAAGTTTGGTAAGACCTCATTTGGAGTATGCTGTTCAGTTTTGGTCTCCTTATCTGAAAAAAGACATTAATTTATTGGAAAGGGTACAAAGAAGGGCTACAAGGTTAGTAAATGGGTTTTCTAATTTAGACTATGATTCCAGACTTAGAATGCTTAATATGTATAGTCTTGAGCAAAGGAGAACCAGAGGGGACATGATTCAGTTATTTAAATTTATTAAAATGAATGATGTTGCAGGGTTGGATTTTTGCAAGGAAAGCAGGACAAGGGGTCATTGTTTTAAGCTGTTTAAACCTCAGGCGAACCTGGAAATTCGAAAAAATTACTATTTTAGCAGGGTAGTGGGAACTTGGAACAGCTTACCGGAAGAGGCGGTAAAGAGCAATGGAGTAGATGGCTTTAAGAGGGCCATTGATCTTCATTGGGGTCTTTAATTTGACTAGGACCAGCCAAGTTGGGCCCAGAGCCTGCTGCTGGTCGCCACATTTGTATTTGTATTATATATTTGTATATAAATGTGTTGCAATACAACTTCTATTCGAACGACCAGGTCTGTTTAGCCACTAGTTGTTGAACCACTTTATTCAGGCACTTATTTTTTCATCAGCTGTTACTGTTAAGTCCTCCTAGAAGGATCAAACAAATCTGTCAATGACTAGTTTTATTTTTTATGATACAATTTTTCTACTTTTTTCTCTTTACAGCAATCTGAATTGTTATAATTTTTGGGCAAAGGGCTAAGAACATTTTATATGTTTCATGCTTTAAGTTAGAGTTGAAGGGTCTGTTTTTAATGATATTGTTCAGCAAATCAAGCGCAGAATAACATCACAACATTTTTTCAGAGAAATTCAGAAAACATGCTAGAAAGGTTGATGCATAAAGTACTTTTTTTTATTTCAGAAAAGGTACTTCTTTAAAAATACTGACAAAAGAGAGAATATTAGATTTTCTGGCACACTTTACTTTTAGAGAGTTTGAGTATTTCTTTCCAAAAGCGTTTGAGTCATTAATTATATCACTTCTAATGGCCTGAATTTTCAAATCATCCCCAGCAGACCATCTTGAACATGAAGGAAATTTCACATAGAAGTGTAGAAAAGGCCTTGAAAACTACCCTATATGTAAATTTTTGCCTCCATAATAAGAATCCTGAGAACCTAGGGTCCCCCAAATATAGGGCTCGAAAATAGCAAAAAGGCTTTGTGAAATGTATTATATTTAGGTTTATTTTGCAGAAAATTTTATTGAACTGAAAGCAGTGGGACATGTGTCTAACTCACTCTAGAATTGAATGTTTTTTAAAAAATATTCTTCCTTACTGAAGAGAAGAAAGACCCTTCTTGGGATCCAAGTTATTTTAATAATAAAAAAAAAAAACAATGTTGAAAAAAAAGTTTTTATTATCTTTCTCTTTAAATTTAAAATTCTGCAGATTATTGGTATAGGGGAGACCAGGCTACTTGGATTAGATTTTACTTCTCGGATTTTTCGAATTCTTTCTGTTGTACTTATGGTAAAAGTAATTTATGCCTCTGTGTAACATTTATGCTGAAATGTTTACTTCAAAGGAGCAACATAATAGAACCTTAAGCATATTTTATTTACAAGCCGTGAGACGCATCTTAAGACGATTCTATCAATTCAATTTCTGAATGGCACTATTGCCAAACGCTAAGTAACAAACTATCAAGGGGTTACAGTTACAGCTATTATGACAGATAGGGTGTCATCTTGGCTACAAAAAAACACTAAAAACATCATCTAAAATTCACTGGGAAACTCGTGAAAAATATTCTTGGAAGGCTCCTCAACAGTGCCAACTTACCCCAGGGTCGGGGTAAGTTGGCTTAAAATTGTTTGAAATGATAAATTAGCAGCAATATAACATTTTTTTTATATTTTAAATATGTATTTAAAGATATTATAAGGTAACATATCAAAACAAAGTTTTAAAAAACATATATAAGCATTGTAGGTAGGTTATAAATGTTTCATGTCAACTGCAAAGGTGGATTCTTACTCATCTGAATGGAGAGATAATCTTCCCCAAAACTTCCGTTTTGGGGGACCAGATTGTGTCTGGTCACTTCCAATACTTTGTAGTTTTCACCATAGTGGAGACTAAAAAGTCCTTGTTATCGACTTCAAGTATTTGCCCTGGATATTTGCGGGCCTCATACTTTCCTACCCCATACTCACCTAATCAGCTCCAACAGCAGCATTTAAGGCTGTCTCATTTGAAGTTTGGGGCAGACCAGATCCAGTAGAAATGGCTCATGTTTATTCTCATGCTTGTACTGAGGAAACAAGAAATCATAGCTATCCTCACTATCAGCATACGGTACAGCATCAGAGAAAAGCTCTTTAGTTTTAGTGTAACTAATATATTCCTTCTTTGAATGTTTCTTTGCAATCTCCTTTGATTTTGTATCATGGGTTTTGTTTTTTTCTTTGTCCCGTCAACATAAAGTGTTTTTATTTTATTTTCTTAGCTTTTTTTTTTGCCAGTTCATTTTCAGCTGGAGTGTCGGTTTGGATTGTACAGTGACTCTGCTATTTTCCTCTGGTTGTCCGTTTTCGTGGCCCTGCTTTTGGAAATGGCTGAATGTCTTCAGGGGTCACAAGTCGAGATATTCTGGAGGAGCGGGTTGCACTGGTGGGGTTTGAAGGTTCTCCTTTGAACGCTAGCAATCAGGACATTTTTAACACCAGTACTACCCCTAACCAGTAGTAGGAACATTTTTAACACCAGCATTACATGTACTAGTTCAAGGGACAGCAGGTAGGTCTGTGTATTACGATGCAATATTACGCCAACATCATGGTGGGGTAAGTTGGCATAGATCGCTGGCCTATACCAAGATACCCCAAGCTAACTTTGCCAACTAGCCCCAAAGGCATTTTGTGGAAAACATGGCGGTCCTGCCCAGAATACAAAGGACTGGGAACACAGTAACTGCATCAATCCCCAGGCTATTAGTCACTGTATCCACCACAGGTTTAGTGTACTTGAACTAGAAATTTAAGGGTGCTAAAAACGAAAAGCAAATCGGGGAAAAAAATTACTTATCAAAAAGAAAAACACAAAAAAATCCACTCTTCGAACGCACGCTAGCAAGACACTAAAACTTGTGGATGACGCAGCAGGTTGCCGAGTTTATCTCATCATGACGGCAGAGCTGTGGGCACTGTGTTCTAGAAAATAAAGGCACAGTGCCAACGTACCCCATGTGCCAAATAGCCCCGGTCTCCCCTGTTAGTATTTTCCTGTATATAATCCGCGGATTATGTGTTAAAAAAGTTCAAAATTTTGAGGTGCGTATTATACGCTGCTGCGGATAATCTGATAAAAAAATTTCAGCTGAAAAGTTTTAATTGAAGTTTTGAAAGTACGTTTTATTTTATCAAATAATAAACAGATGGCGCTGAAAGCATTCCGTCTCTGTGAAAAGCTAACTCAACGCTCAATCCTCCTGGTCAACACCCTGCTCCTTAGCGCCGAGCTAAGCAGGCGACTCTCATCGCGTTATCGTCCAATTACAGAGAGGCGCAAATAATACGTCACTCTCTCCGCTGAAAATGACGAAATAAACCGAGAAGCGAAAGAAATAGTTCTTCGCGCGGTGTCCGAATTTCGGTCGTAATTAGACCCTCTGCTTCGGAAATCAGATTAGTTTGTGACATTCACGCATTTTTAAGCTTGTTTCTTTAACCATAATCTCCTTAAGTTGTAGAAATAATTTCACTTTTAGGAGCGTCGCTTCGTGGCGCGGAGAAATATTCATTTAAATCGAAAGCGTCAGCCCACAAACAGGTTTCTCATCCGTTCCCCGTGACGTCATGGTCAAAGAACTATGAATCATTTTAGTGTTCTATTATAGATCGCTTTAAAATCTTAAAAGTTTAATCCTTTCGAAATGCAAATAAGAAAAAAAGCTATAACTATGTTTCGACATCGCGAATCTAATTACGAACGCCAAGAAGGCAGCCAGCTGCGTTTTAGGCTCCCTTGCAGTCGCAAGCCGCCGGGAGCGAAACAAAAGGCGCCAATAAAACGTCGTCTACTGCGGGACCCATCGATGACGTATGTGACACACCTCCGATAAGAAATGCGTCTCGGCTGATAAGACATGCGCGTTAATCAAGCGAAACATTAAAAAGAAAAAAAAAAAGGTGCGGACTATACGGCGCTGCGGATTATACGACGCTTTTTTTTGGGGGGAGGGAAAAAAGGGCGCTGCGGATAATACGCCGCTGCGGATTATATACAGGAAAATACGGTATATATCTACATCATCAAAAATGTTGAATTCATTTTGCACATTTGAAACTTCAGTTTCATAACATTGGTAGTGGTAAATAGATTTAAAAAAAAAAAAAATCATCAGGGACAGACCTGGAGCCCCATTACTTCCTCAGAAGTCAATAAATGGTCTGTTATGGTATCTTTAAAATATCAATTTCAAAATATTTCTGGAGAAGCCCCTGAATCTTTCCTCTCATTAACAGTACAAGATACCATCCCAAATTGCATTTTTCAACTTATAATTTTGAACCATTTCTGTTATAGACTCCCCAGATCCCCCTATTTCTACCTGCTCATGTTCAAGTAATGGCTAAATCCTTCTTTTAGGAATAGTTTTGTAAACTCTCGCTCTATGTATATAAAAAATACGTATTCTTATTTACGCTCAAAAAAATTTGCAGGGAATACAAACTCGAGGCACTAGACAGGCCCGTCATTTAGGGGGGGCAGGGGGGACAATTGCCCCCCCCTGACTTTGATAAATCAATGTATTAACACATGAGTGGGCGTTGTTTTTTTTTTTTTTTTGTGTTTTCTGATGAAATTGCATTGTGTTTGGACCCGTTGCCCCCTGGAAAAACTTGAAATGATGTCCCTGGCACTAGAGGAATACAGTAAACTACTAGCAGGCCCCCCCCCCCCAGACTTTGAGAAATCAATGTATTTACATATAAGTGGTCATGGTTTTTGTTGTTTTCTGGTAAAATTTTACTGTGTTTTTACCTTTTGCCACCCCCTGGAAAAACTTGAAATGACTTCCCTGACTACTATTTATCCATGGAGTAGAGTGGCACAATAACCACGGATAATCAAATACTTACTGCGGATAATCGAACAATAAGTAAAAATATTAATGTATGAAAAAACTCAAAAAAAATGTCAATAGCACAACAGATGCATTTAAACTATAGCTGAAAATAAAAATATTAAATGTAAAAAATATCTTTGAAGACTAAAAACAACCAACTAAGCACTTGCATTTTTCTGCTTTCGGTAAATCATCACCATGAAAAAGAAAACAATGTGGAGGAACTGCAGATAAACGGACTATGAATAATCGGGAGTTTACTGTACAAGGGAAGAGTCATATATCCCCCCCCCCCTTCCTCAAACCACCAGTGACATTTTATTATATGAAAGATATTTTGACGTAAGGATTAAGGATAATTGCATTTGAGCAGTTTCTCAGAAATGCACTAAAGTTAACAATTGACTGAAAATTTTAATTGCAAAAGGGAAAAATTCTTCAAAAATAAGTTTTTTTTTTCTTTTTCATTACTTTATTTTATTAAAATCTTTAGTGTTTTTCTCTAATTGCTTATTTGCATTATAAAACTTCAAAAATTTTCCCAAATAGACAAGTAAAAAAAAGTTCCGGAATACGGATTTTTAACCCTTCAAGCTTCATGTTTCCCAAATTAGAAACTCTATACTTCTCCCTCCTAGTAATTAAGTTCGATATTTTGAAGCCAACATGTGTTGCTTATCTAAGTTCCTATTTCATTGATATTTTTTTCCAAGATTCTGTACGGTAAATTCACTAATTGAAATATCTAAAAGCGGAATTTTACGCCATGGCCTCTCAAAGAGTTAAGTCTTCTAATAAAATAAAGTTTAGATTCTGTTTATTTACTCTGACTTTTCTTACCAAATGTGTTAATGTATAAAAACTCAACATTAATTACTGTATCTTTCCTCTCTAGGTTTTCTTGCTGGAACTATGCACTACTCTTCAGCAGATATATCATTTTTCCTTTGTGTATGCCTCTCAACACCACATTAATTGATTATACAATGATACTTCATCATTCATTCCATAGTAGTTATGGTTGGCTCACTTAATTTGAACTCATGATTCCGTTTTACTCGAAATTATTTATTCTTCCATTTAGTTTTTAAGATCTACTTAATGTCTATAGTAAAATTTTTATTCTGTGTGCTTTGTTAAAATTCTCAAAATGGCGCGTTTTCGTATCTATACTTGTAAGATTGTTCTCTTTACATCTGTTGTGTGGTTTATGATTGGAGCACTTGTTCTTATGTACTACACCGAATGCAATGGTGGTAATGGTTTGTGTATTAAAAGAACAGTCGTGATGAAATCTTTGCAACATGAAGATGAGTCTGCATCAAAGTATTCTAAAGCCGTTAAAGGAAAGTTTGCAGAATGGGAAGAACAAGGTAAAGCTAATATTTATTTTTCATTCATGTCTTGTTTCGATGTTGTAAATCTTCAATTAGCAAGTACACAGTACTTGAAATAAGAATTTAAATCTAGGCATCTTAATATAGGTCAACACTCGCGGTCGCCAGTCGCCAAATGTGACCAATTTTCACGATTTGGCGATCATTATTTTGACTGAGGTCGCCAACGTGGCTACCATTCAAAAATGCTACACCCCTTTCCCGACCATAACCTTGACATGTGACCTTTTCCCAAAAAGTTTTCTTCATAAAATTTATGTAAGGAAAAAATATGGCTCTTTTGCGTCAAAATACATTTAGACAATTAAGGAAAATAAATCGCTTCTTTAATAGAAACACGTGCCTCGGCAAAAAAAAAAAGCGCACCTGGTTTGAGATTTTAATCCTTTTGCATCTTGATAATGTTTCAATTGTTTTTGAAGTTTTGAGGCGTTTTGTTATCTGTTAACGTAACTCGCCTCATTTTATACAGTAATTTTGTAATGTTTTTATTAATATAATTTTAATTGCTCATTGTAATATTGACCATAGAAACATAGCTTGACTCATGCCACCAAAAATATGCGGGCCGTGTTTGAGCTATCAATCTTTTTGCATCTTGATAATATTTATATTATTTTGGAACTTTTGAGACTTATGTTATCTGCTACCAAAACATGTCTCACTTTACTCATTAATTGAGGTTTTTTTTTTCATTATTTTAGTTGCTTGTTCATATTATTTCATGTTAACCAAAAACACGCGAGTTGCCGCCCGTGCGCACAAAGTAACATGTGCCTCGCCGAAAGTAGCGTACCTTGTTTGGGATTTCAATCCTTTTGCATCCTAAAAATATCTCAATTATTTTGGAATCTTTGAGGCTTCTTATTACCTACTGCCTTAACTCGGCTCATTTTATGTATTAATTTTGTAATTTATTTACTAATTAACCTAATTTTAATTCGTCGTTCATGTGTAACATGAAGTTTAAACGTGTAGTTTGACGCCCATGCCAACAAAGAAACACGTGATTCGACGAAAATTGCAGCCTCGTTTGAAATCTCAATCTTTTTACATCCTGATAATATTTAAATTATTGTGGAAGTTTTGAGGGATTATATTATCTGCTTCCATCTATACCTTGGCTCATTTTATTCTTTTGTTTAATAATCATTTTTTACTTAAGAATATTTTGCTGCTTGTTTATACTATGTTATTAAAACCGAAAAAGAAAGAGAAAAGTTTTGAGATCAAAGGTCGGGTTTTTACCAAATTTTGAATGTTTGCTCATACTAAAAAAAAATCAGATAAAATATTTTTGAAGTGTCTTACAACAGGGGTTGGCCCGAGTTTAAACCGTACTGTCCAAACTTTTTTTTTTTTTTTTGTGAACAAGTATCAAAAACAAACAAAAGAAATATTTTTTTTCTTCATAAGAGCAAGTTAGAATTCATTTATTGAATTTTGAACATTCAAATATGGGTATAATCAAACTTATTCTTGATTTTTAGCAAGTTACATTGAAAATGCAGTTCTTCACTAAAAATTTCAATTATACCCATGAGCATACATGTCAACTTGTACGTTTTTTTGCCCTATTGTACGATGGTACGGTAAAGGTGTAAAATCGTACGCTTTTTACAGATTTTTCAACAATTTCAGTGGTGTTTTTTTTTTTCATATAACTAAATTCCATTTACTAGGCTTCTTTAAAATTTGTCGTTACATGTGATAACACGCGAGGGAGAGCCTGAACTTCGTCATATTTCAGCACTGAACACGTACTTCGCGGAAAACTGGTTCGCGTGTTTGAGACTGCAATCCTTTTGCATCGTGCAAATATTTTAGTATTTGCGAAAATTTTAAGTTACAATTCTATATGCTACCGAAGGCCATCATATTTAATTATTTATTTTAATAATTCAAAAAAAAAAAAAAATCTCCCTTTTTCATGCTTACGCTTTTCTCGCGATTCTCGTAAAATCGCTTCTTTTGTTTAACATTTCAATCCTTTAACATCTTGTCAGTGTTTTAATATTTCTGATAATTGGAGGTCATTTTGACTTATTGCTATCAAATGTTAACTTATTGCGTTTTTTTTTTTTGTAATTAATAAATTTATTAAAAAAAACTGATCTGTAGTCAAAAATTGCTTCCTGTGTTAAGATTTCAGTCCTTTTGCTTCTGAAAGTATTTTAATATTTTTGGCAGTCAGAAGTTATTCTAACATGACTATCGAAGACTACTTTATTTTATTTTATTTATTTTTTATTATTCATGTTTTTTCTTACCAGCATGCTGATATTCAACATATATTTCACAAAAAATTGCATAACTGAAAGGAATTTATTCAATTGAAAATCTGAAGAAAAGTTTAAATGTTAATTAAAATAAAACTACTAGAGTGACTGGTATAATTACAAAAACTTATTTAATGTCTGATTTTCCATTAAGAAATAGGTTATTGTCTTAGTACGGTTTCGTAGGGGAAACTGTAAGATTTTCTAAGTAGACATGTTGGCAGGTATGCCATGAGCTTAGGTTTTTTTTTAAATAGTAGTTAGATAACAATAATCATATGAAATTAGCCAAAGATTGATTATCTGTAATAACTACACTTACCTGAAATGGAATCATATCTGAATATTTATAACATATTCCAGTATTATTATATAGAAAATTTATTGTGACTTAGAAATTACTCAATTTTATACTGTTCAAATTTATATTTCCAACATCTGGAAGAAATGATTTTTAAAATACTTGCAATTATTTATGTTTATCATTTATGCTGCCTTCTTTATCTTAAAATTTAGTTATAGACTGAGAACAAACTGCAAAGCATATATTACTTGTTCATGAAATATTTCTGAATAGAACTAAGTGCTTCCTTATTTCAAACAAATCATGCTTCAGAAAACAAAAAATGTCATTGAGTTTTATAAAATTTTTGAAATTCATATGTTTTCTTTAATTTTAACCTTTTTGACGATATATTTGAGCAATGGATGATTTTAGTCATGCATCTATTTTTAAGAAACGTAAAAGTAGCAGTTTAGAACAAATGTTGTTAATATAAACATTGAACTTTACATTATTGCTTTAAAATTTAAATATATTTTTCTAAATACACATTTTACGCACTTTTTTTTTTTTTTAAATTTTAAGTTTGGCTACCATTTACTGAAATTTGGCTACCATTTTGTGGGGTGTTAGTAGCCATTGGCTACCAATTCAAAATTTGAGTGTTGAGGTATACATCTTAATGAGTGTATAACTTTTAAAGTAAAAATAAACAATCTGAATTAAATGCCCCAAAGCAGAATGCTAAATTTGGGGCGTACGTCGCAGAACAGATGCCTGAACTGTAGAACAATTCTGTTCAAATGAAAGCGAAAACTCCGAAAATTTTTCTGCAGAAACAGCAGATTCCCTGCAAATACTTTCTGACAAAAGATATAATATTGTAGAAAATCTGCAAAAAATTTTCAAATTAGAAAAAAACTTTAAAACCCTGCAAATTATGCTTATGTGGAGGAAAATTCGCTCAAAAAAGCGCATTCTCTGTAGACAATATTTATAAATGCAATTTTAAAACTGATATTTCAAATTTAAAAATTCCCCTATCTTTTCTGGGTGAAGTTAGCACTTAGGAGTTTTCTAAACCTTTGGCAGAAAATCCCCCTGAAAGGTATTTTTTGCAAAGACAAAAATTGAGAAGATCCAACAGTTATTTCACGTAGAAAGAGACATTTTAAGCCATTTTAGGGCCCTTATATAGAAATTCGAACCAATCGGTACTTTTTTGGCTTCCGCCCCCCCCCTCCCGGATGCCCAAGTACCTCCCTATGGAATTTGGTCCAGGTCTGACATAAACTGTCGATTTGTATAGGGAGCATACACACACATATATTCTTTGTTTTATTCATACAGATATACATATATGCCTAATACATATAGTGATTATATTAGAGCAAGAGAAATATCTATATATATATTCATTATTTTTCTTGTTTCTTTTCTTCAAGTTTATCAAATATTAGAGTTTTACATTGCATTTTTGTTTTCAGAATACAGAACAAATCCTCCCCAATGGCTTGGAGAAATGGGAAAAGCTGTTTCGATTCCAAAAGAGGAAGAAGCTCTCAAAAATGAGAAATTTAAGTTGAATCAGTTTAATTTGCTTGCTAGTGATAGAATTGCCTTGAATAGAAGTCTTTTAGATGTTCGACTTGAAGGGTGAGCGCTTTTCTATTTTTTATTATAATGTTATAAATATGTGTACAATAGTAGACAAAAAACTGCATCACTTACAAAAATTTATATTTTGAAGAAGTTCTCCAGAAACAAGAACAATTGTTCAGGAACTTTTGTCACCTTACAGGTATGCTCTGGCTGAAATTTTTTGATAAAAATTAAATTGCCATGCATAAGGGCAGGGACCATCAGCGAATTAGGGAAAAAATTTTCAAGAAGGGCAAAGTTCTTTAAGAAACCTTCATCATTAAACTGACTTTTGTTCCAGAAAATAATAATTATTTTATGGTATTCTGACACAAAGCAAAATCTAAAATATTGCTGTGATGGGCTTGAGATTGACCAGTCGAACACGATCAACGGTTGCTGACGGCTGCCTTAAATGATTTCTATGGAACTCTTCAGTTCTGCCGTATACTAGCAAAGATAATTTGCTAAAACATGCAGTTGCGTTCTTAAAATTATTATTAATACTTTAACTTCATTTTAAGTTTCATTATTATTATTATACTCTTTTTTTTTCCCCTTGTTTGTGTACCAATATTTAGAAGTACTGCCTTTTCAAAATTACTTCAATATTGAATGTTTTATTTATCAGTATGAGAAAAATAAATAGAAAGCATTAAGATGAAAAATTATGTCCTTTTTCGCTTTCTGGGCTCGATAACTAAAGAAGCACATTGTAAGAATCTATGAATATATTGTATTATTCATAGACCATAATATGTTTGGGCAGAAGGTATCCTTATCTTTACCAAAGCAGTGTTTTTCTGTTTTGAAATTGGAACACCTGCATCCTGACGTCAAGAGAATTTCATGACCAAGGGATTAAGGATGTTTCCAGAAAATATTTCATCAGCTTTTTAGAGATTAATAACTTCATATCCGTAATGCATAGCTTTATTACTAAAAATCAATATTTCGGAAGAGACCCTTAAATAATTTTATCTGGTAGTTATCTATTTTTTTTTCTTTTTTTTTTTTTTTAACTCAAGGGGGATTTTGGGACTTCCTTTGTTTTTACTTTCAATTTTTTAGTACATCTTCACTTTTGCGATGCAGTGAAAATATCTTGAATTTTGCTAAATTATTGTCAATGCTTAGTTTTTCAATAAATCAATCGCTAATGAACTGTTATTTAGTTAGAAAGTGGGTACTCATAAAAATTGAAAGTCAATTCTTTTGGCCATTTAAAAAGTTATACATTAATTATTATTGTGTGTTAAAATACCAGTTTTTTTTTTTTTTGGAACTAAGTTAGCAGATTTTGTGTTCTATATTTACGCTCACACACATGCCTAGAGTAATGTCAATTCAACAATTTTTTAGTTTGTTCTTCATTTTAATGAAGGACACATGAAAAATGAAAATTTTATGGATTTACTTCTATGTTCCACCTGTTTTTGAAAATGTTGATTGAAAACTTTGGTGCAATTTTAATTCTGAGTCTTTCCAATGTTTCACAGCTTGTTGCTTGCTGTAAAGTGTGACTATCTTAATGGGAAAAGTTATTTTGTAGGATTTTGTCTGTGCTGTCCAAATATGTCTTTATTTTGTGTGTAAATATTACGGGCATCTCAGAAATTGGCCTTTTTCTCAGAATTTTGCTTTTTCACTCATGTTTCTTATTTCTACCATAACTCGGTCATGCTTAAGAATAGTTCACGATTATGGGTGGTTCTATGTTCTGCCTGAGCTGTTCTCTCACTCCCTTTTGTATGGCAGATTCGGCCAAATTCACCCTGTATATATCGGGTGATTGTGTTCCGGTATTTTACCGGATTTCCGGTATTTTCATGATCGATTCTGGCATTTTCATCTTCGAAAATACCGGAAATAAAATATTTTAAATTTTGCTTTTATCCTCCCACCTCCGGATTTTTTTTTTCTTTTTCGAATTTTCGATGATTATACCGATAATTATTAATAATATTCATCAAATCGAAATGTTAAGATGAAAATTCTAATTGTTTTTAAATTATTTATTTGCATCTGATGTGAGAATCAAATTTTTCTCACTTTTGAACTTTTGATGCTTATTACCCTTTTAGGAGACAAATAAATGAAATGTGACAAATGCATCTTTCATTACTTTATAAATCCTTTCTCACAACAAACAGTAATTCTGTTAGACTTTTGCTTTCTCCTTAAAATATTTTTTTGGACATAATTGCTCATCACCAGCTCAAAAGTAACTTTATTACTCTTTTACAATTTAATTAAATGCATGTACAATATTTTGACTAAAAACTATTTGAATATATGAAATGTGTTAATTTATGAAAGGAAATTAATTATTATGTATGTATAATTATAAAATTAGGTGTGCTTAAAAAACACTCCCCCCCACACCCACTTTTTCTTTAAAACTTTTAGGTATTTTTTTATGAACTCACAATCACCCCTGATATATGTAAAACAGTTGAAAGGTTGTAATGATTATTATTTGTTTATTTATTTTATTTTACTTCAGTTGTAGGAAAAAAGAGTATCCCAAACTCTTGCCAACAACTAGTATTGTTATTGTTTTTCATAATGAAGCCTGGTCTACATTGTTGCGAACAGTTTACAGTGTCATACGCAGATCTCCTCCATCATTAATAGCTGAAATTATTTTGGTTGATGATGCTAGTGAAAGAGGTATGTATCACATATTTATGATAGAATTTGAAAAAATTTTATACCACTTTTCTTTATTTAGAAAATTGTTAATTTATGTTTTCTCACTAAAATAGATTACCTAGGCAGGAAGTTAGAGAATTATGTGTCTAAACTTAGCATTCCAACCAAAGTAAGATGGCTTGAATTATTTTAGTAGTAATATTAGGATTAATTTGACAGTTATATTAGTTATTTAAAATCTATTTTACATGCATTGAAAATATTGTGGATATACCAATTATTTTGTATTTACTTAAAGATACAGGGACCTAAGCAAAATTTACTTCTGGAAAGAAGGTTTTGGATTGAAATCTTTTACATAAAATTTTCATTGATGATACATGAAGCTGCATTGTAAAATTAGTACTAAGTGTCAGTGTTAGAAATAAGCGGTCGTTAGTCACATTTAGCGACTCACATTTTTAATTTGATGCTTAGATTTTCAACCCTAAGTGCCAAATGTGACGCCCAAAGTTAAAGAGAATTTTTTAATTCAATCAATTTTGTCTTTCAAAAATCAGTTTCTTTGCTATATGTTATAAATATGCAGTCCACACACATTGTCTTGTGTTGCATACAGTAGTAAATATTGGCTGTCTGTTTAACGTTTTTTTTTTTTTTTAATTCTTTTTTGGAAATTGGATTGATTTAAAGATGGTACGCAAGTTGTTCGTTTTGACGCCTAGAAACTTGTACCAGGTGCTATCAAAATGCCCAGGTTTCAGTTCTTATTTCTATCACTGCCAAGTGTGCTTCGCTGTTAAACACTAGAGTTCCGCGCTTGGCTGACCACCTCACCAGAACCTCAGTCTTTCTCCCCCAGATTTTTAGGTCATAGTTGTTGTTTTTGAATTTTTTGAACCAACCTACCAAAATCTAATCAAAAACCCTGTCAAATTACAGTTTCCTGTTCTATTTAAACATAGTGCTATTTGGAATTATTTGTTTTTCATGTTTTTGATTAATTTATAATTTCAAATAGATTTCTTAAGTTTGTTGCATTAAAGAAAATTATACAAATAGGTAATGCGAACGGGTAAAAGGTCTGGTCTTATTCGAGCTCGTTTACTTGGTGCCGCTGCAACAACTGGACAAGTAATTACATTCCTTGATGCACATTGTGAGTGTACAAGAGGCTGGTTGGAACCTTTAATGTCTCGAATAGCTGAAGACAGGTACTTGATTTTTTCTGTGACATTTTTAGCTAGTTTTTTTTAAACTGTAGTTACCTGTTACCTGACCTTATGTTGTGATTTCACTTTTATTTTTCATGTGTACCAAATTCTAGAACATAAATTTTTGTTTTCGTTTCAAAAATTTGTGTCAGTGTATAAGCCTGTGTGAATCATTTGCATTTATTTGATTTGAAGGTTTTTTACGTACTTTGTGATATAACGCGAGTCAAGTTATTATTTGTTGCATGACAACTACTAAGATAAATGTAAGGACTTTATTAAACGAATATTGATTTTGAAAAATATTCACACTATTTAAATTTATAAGTTATTTACAATATTAAACAAGTGAGTGAAAGATACATAAATTGAGGGAATGACCAATTATACTGGTGAACAAGGATTTTGGTAAATGAAACATTTGTAGTTGTCTCTTCAAACATTTATAGTGTTCTCAAAGTATTTTTTAATGCTGACTTCAAATATCCAATCAGAATTTTTTCATCACCCACAGTTTTTGTGTAATCTTAGCTTTTAAGTTATTTATTTTTCTTGTGTTTTCCTATATCAGGAAATAAGAACTCCTAATTAACAATTAAAATCTTACCATAAAGACAAGAAATGTGGAGAAATCGTGCGGGAAATCTGCAGAAATTTGCAGATTTATGTGAAATGTCTTAATTTGAAGCACCTGAAAATTACATTTCAAGGTTCTCACATTTTGAACTGACTTGGAAGTTGAAAAATTATCTACTAATGGGAATACTCAAAGAGAAAAAGTAGTTTTTCTTTCTTTCTTTTTTTATTTTTTTGGTATGTGATGAGAACTGAGATAAAGAACAGTAGGCTTCTGGCTTGGGGGGGGGGGGGGTGGCAACTGGTCCCCCCTCCTCTTGATAGTACTTTATTTGTTGTTATCCATGCTCTTCAGTTGGAATACCAGGTAACTGGTAAATGCTTTGAATCACTTGGGTCTGGCTGCTTTCCACATAATAAGTTTTCAATTTCGTACCATCCATGCTGGCTCTAAACAAAATTATTAACCATGTTAGGAAATTTTCACACCAGAGGGAGGAGCTTTCTGTTTGTTAAGATAAAGTTTTAAGCTGCTAAACTCTATTTAAAAAAGTGGGTTTCATCATATTTATAAAGGTAATATTAACTTTCCAATGTTTCATTATTTTATTCCTGAAATAATTTTTACGCAAAAAAAAGATGTATCAATGTAAATGAGTGCCAAATTAGTGTTTGTGGCCGTTTTTGAACGTGTCCATACGAGAGAGGTTCCTGTTATATTTGGCTTAGTGCCTTACTACAGGGAATTAAAAATTACTCGCATCAGAGAGGTGCAGAGTTGGGATATTACATTTCTCAAACATTACGTAGAATCAGTTAAATCTCTATTGGAGGATGATTACAAAGAACTAATTAAATTGTCCTAGTATGCCCACCAGCTTGATAATACAGAATTAGACATTACATAAGCACTTCATTCTTTGCAGTCTAGGTACTTTTGCTGCAGATATTTGCATAATCTGATAATTGTTAATTGATATCAATTGTAAATTTTGCTTATCTTCAAAATTTTATTATAATTAAAAGTTCACATCTTGATTTCATGGATGCATGACTGAAAGTAAAATGCATTATTTTACTAAAAATTTTACCTACCCACTGTATCGAGGAGCATAGGCGTCACCGAGGTCTTATTATTGGGGGATGGACATTGATCTCATTTTGGCTTCAAAAATTTCATCGTGCTGTACGAAAAAGATCTGTAATTTGGGTAGCCAAAGAGAAGGCGTCTATCCCCCCCCCCCCACCCGGGTTTTAGAAACGATTTGTGTGCAAAGATTTACAAAGGTATTTTGTTTTTTATTTTCTTATGTATACTGAGTATGTTCCCCTTGCCAACCCCCTCTCCCCCCCCTCACCGTAAACTTGAACTGGTGAGCCTGCTACAAAATACTATGTGACGTACTATAACACAATTACCATTACACATCTTACCATTAACATTTCACTTTTGATCTTTTAAAATGAATTGGAGTTAACATGCCTATTGTCTAATTTTGCAAATTCAAGCAACATGAAAAATAAGATGAGACAGACAAAAGATATCAACTCACAAAAAGATAAAAATTTAAAATATTTATTCCAAAACTGAACCAAAAACATTTCTGCTACTGTTTTTGCTGAGGATGAATTTTTTTGCAATTATTTTTGAATCAACATTGTCCAGTACATCTTTGTGGATATAACACATTGCAACGTTGTTTAAACGTTTTTGAGTCATTGTTGACCTCAAATATGATTTGAGTTTCCTTAATGCACTGAAACTTCTTTCGGCCTCGCAACTGGAGGCTGGAGAAACAAGCAAACGCTGAACAAGATTTTCGATGTTTGAAAACAGGTTTCTAACACCTACTTCCATTTGTGTTAGTTCTTTTCTATTGTCTTCTAAGCATGTCATATTTTTGAATTTTGTTCTGAAAAGAAGATAAGTTCTGTTTTCAACACCCATGCGTCAAGTTCTGGATACTCTTCGGCAAGATCTAAATTTTCTCCTTAACGGAACTTTCCCCTTGACGGACATAATAGCCATCCATAGCTCTTTCACCGTGATGTGTTTACCAGGGCTGCGGAGTCGGAGTCGGACTGATTTCGGACCAAAGGAGTAGGAGTCGCTGAAAAACATGTCGACTCCGACTCCAACCAATTCGATTTGGATAAAATTTTATGGAGGTGAAAACATATCTTTGAAACTAACCGATACAAATTTTCGGCGTCCAATATCCAAATCCTAAGCTTCTAGGATCATTAAAGAGAGCTTCAAAATAGTGGGTCTGCTTTGTGAAACGAATTGTTATGTTTGGACTTATGCAAGTGAATAAAAAATATTTGCAGCACAAATGCAATGTGTTAAAATAAAGTCTGTCCATTTAGTTTTGTACGGAGTCAAATGACAAGAGCGGTACTTGTCTTTTGCTCTGGAGAAATTGGACTTTTTGGGAGGTCATAGTGACCTCCGAGAATTGAGGTAAATGTGGTGAAATTACCTGCGAGAATTCTTAAGAAAATTGAACTTTTTGAGATGTCGCTATGACCTCCAACTGGGATACCTCAGCTTGCTACCCCCCCCCCCTAAAGTAAGTTCTGGCTACGACCATGAATTAAAATGAAACTTTTAAAAATGGACTTAATATTTCATCCTTTGTTTAGGGTTTTTCCTTCTTCACATTTGGGTAAAAAAATAAATAATAAGAAAAAAAGCAGGAGTCAAAGTCGAAAGTTTTAAAATCCCGGAGTGTCGGAGTCGAGCATTTTTCCTCCGACTCCGCAGCCCTGGTTTTTACGGTCACCTTATCGAAGTAGTTGAAATGGGATGAGAACGGATGGTGTTAGCAATTGTTGGTTAACTAGATAACCTTTGGCAGCCCTGCAGCTTATTATCCGCTAACGAGTCAAAAAAGTGGTCTCACAGCAAGGAACCATCATCAAGTTAGCCCCAGTAGCAGAAATTGCGAGACGTGAGACGTACGTCGCAGATTTTTCATCACTCTGCAGATAATTTTTAAAAGAAAGAAATAAAGAAAGAAAAGGAGGGAAAAATCAAATACAGCTCAACGAAAATTGAGAGAAAATAAATGTCTTTGGTGAGCCAGAGAATAATGCTCTTCATATTATATTTAAAAAAAAACGGAAATTATCTGATGTTTTGTATCTTCATCATACATTTTTAAAATCCTTCCCTAGGCAGATTAGCTGAGCTGCGCTGAAAATCGAAAAATAATGGAACGATATTTTGTGATTGGTTTACTTGCAATTCTTCCACTCCTGCAGAAAACATTTATAATGTGGGGGGGGGGGGATGGCTCCTTCCTTGTAGTATATGTAAAGCATTGTGGATTCGCTGTTAGGTTAACTATTTGTGCTTTTAAAAATTCCATTTGTTTCAGTTGTAGTGGTCACTAAAAGAGTTAATTAAGGAAAATGACTCTTTTCCCCTTTGGGAGTCGGTGATCTTTTTTTTTTTTTCCTATTATGATGGCTGTTTTTAAAGACTGCATCAAGCATGCCAATGGATATCCGCCTTTTCTTCAGTTTCATTTTTTCCCCGATTTTTCGCGGCCAAATTTTTCGCTTTTCTCTTGCAGTTTTAACCCGTAACAGGGGAGGTGCGGTCTCACAGACCGCACACGTATTTAAACCATTCACCCTTTATACATTTTGAGTCCAAATGACCTGTTTTTCCCAGTAGCTTCTTGTTTTGAGGCCCTGAACATCACCCTGTCTCATCAACATCCTTTGGCATGTGGATTTGGTAGAAATTTAATAGTTTTCTTCAGTAGCGGTCTGTGAGACCGCACCTCCCCTTCAGCGTTACAATTTTCGGCAGTAATGACGCGTAGTTCTAACGTTAGGTTTGCGGAGATGCGTTTATTAATCGGATTCGCGTTATGCGCGAGAGATGCAAAATACTCTAGATAATTACTCTAGAGAATTTTTTAGAATGTTTGCAAAACCTTCGTCATGAGTGTTTTAGGGATGATGAGGACTCAATTATTACCGAAAATACGACGCGATATGCTACTAGTTAAGGTGTTGTCAAAAAATTTCAGTAATATTTTATATTCAATTTTCAGGTATTAAAATGCTCTGTAAGTATTAAATAACTAAAATAAAATCATTAATGAATAACATGATGGTTTTTATTATCCGTAGTAAAATGTTTACAGCAACATATGCTTTTTCTCGAAAAATCTTAGAGCCCTCGCGAAATTTTCTCCGAAAAGGTATGTTTCTATTTAAACTCAAAAAAATATTTTTTTCCGTGCAAATAAAAGTTCAAAGAATATCTCTGAGAAGTTGAATGATCGTATCTTTATTACACGATTTTTAAAAAATCTGAAAGTAGCGCGGTCTCTGGGACCGCACGTCCCCTGTTACGTCCTACTTTTTCACCTCCCCTGTTACGGGTTAATTTAAAAGAGAATTCAACTTTTTCAGTTAAAGTAACTTCTTTTAAAAATGAAATAAAATCATACTAAAAAATAGAAAAAAAAAGAACCCCCTCTCACTATCGAAAAAATTACTCAAATTCATGACAACAATAGTTTGATCTTGTGATATTGAAATCACACGAATGTTCTTTGCGATTTTAATATAAATATCGAGTGCTTTAAATTTTCGGATTCTCCATCACATATATCTAAAACCGTACTTGTTTTGAAACATCAAGCCTGTGCGTCCCCAAAAATCGTACTGCCTGTTTGAGATTTCAATCCTTTTACATCCTGTAATTATTTGATTTATTTTGAAAGGTGAAAATTGCTATTCCTAATATTAAATGGAATTATTTGTTTTACTTTTTATTTCAATAATTAATTCATTTTTCAAACTGCAGTTACATATTTTTAGGAAAGTATACTGAATTTTCAAAAACTATCCACATAATTATTTCATTTGTTTTCAAAGTAAATATTTTTTTTAATACTTGAATTTGATTTTATAATTAATCAAATTCATACAAGTGAATCTAACAATTGAAAACAATAGCTTTTACCGTATAGGAGGACAAAAATACATTCTAATTAAGTTTAGTGTAGTGAATTCCTATAGTTTACATATTAATGTAATATGCAATTAAAAAAAATATATTTACAATTCTTTGAACACAATTTGGTGTTGTATGTAAGTAATCAATCGAATTTTCTAAATCAATTATTTAAATATTTATGGTTGTGTCCTAAAAAAATTTTTCAGACTCTTCAAAAGTGCTTGATTTTAAGGAGGTTAAGTTTCTTCACTTCAATCAGTATTGTTTAACAGGTGTTTTTTGAGAGATTTTACCAAAGAGCAATTTATCAGCAGCAAATGTTGTTAAAAAATCCTTAAATACTCCTCAATTTAAATTTTAATAAGGGAGTACACATCCTGTAAAATGTTTGCATATTATATGAAAACTTAAAATAAAACTAATAAAAATGCTGCAGATTATTTCCAACTGACCAAATCAGTGTCGCAGACTAGCAAGAAAGTTTCTACTTCTGGGAAGTTAGCTCTTCCTTTCTTTTTTTAGCGTAATGTTTCCGTTTTGCCGCTGGTCTAACCCTAGGGCTCAAGACGCGACATCAGACAAAGTCCCGAACAGAACACCAGGGTCGAGGGTCATCTGTATTTTGTTGATTACTGTAGAAAGCAGCACAATGGGAGTCGGATGAAGAGATGCTTCACGGAACTTATTTGCTAATTACTCCTATTCCAGTCAAAAAACGAAAAACAGCTTGAATGCTCGTTAACAATTTTTCCCAATACGAAAAGAAGCCGTTTTTTTGCCAAAGGAAAGAGACTAGTAATAAAAGTATCGTTTGTACAGCTTATGTGGTATTCGTTGGAAACCCCATTTTCCTCAAGTCGGACTGAGAGACATTGCGACTCCTCATTACCTATCCGAGAATTAAGTCCACAATTACCCATCCATCTTTCTTATTTTGACAGTCGACTGTCACCTACGCTATCACGGAAAGAAAGAACGGCCATTGAAAGGACAGTTGTAACAAAACGCTTTCTTGATGTCTTCTCTTGTAATGAAAAATGGATCATTTCTAAGTAACTAAAAGTGACAATTTTAATAAAAGAAAGACGTGGTAGAAATATCTCAGAAAACCACTTAAACTTAAAAGTTTAAAAATTCAGAGTTCAATAGAGATTCTAAAGTTATGGGTTTCATAACTTTTTGCAAACATAGAAAAAAAGAATGAAATTTGAAATACAGTATGAAATAAAGGTTTGATTGATCATACAAATTTCAAACAGCTAAAATATTAATAAAAATTGAAAAAATAAATCTAAAATTAGAGTTGAGAAGAAAAATTTTCAAGGTAGGGGATTTGTGCCAAAATTAAGTAGCCAACTTTACTTTGTTCTGTTATTGTCTACGTAAGAACTTTCTTTTTTCAAAAATCAATGTATCAGTTGATTATTGATTTATTGTAACGTGTGTCCTCTTATTTCTGAATTTTTAAATTTTTAAGTGAAACTTGTAAAAAATATTGAGGGGGGGGGGGCTGTCCCCCTCTTCAAAATTATTGGGGGTGGGACGTGTCCCCGAATCCCCATAGGCCGTAACGCTCATGTCGAGGAGTAGGTGTACTTGCTGATAGTTTTGAGTTTCATGGGCAAATGCTTTATATTTTTATCTTTCTATGGGATCGGACATGTAACAAATTTTGAGTTAATCTGCTTTAAATTGTTAGCCCTCATTACTTATCTTCCAACCATCAATTTATAATATTACAATTATTTCATTACAGTTGTATTCTTTACTATAAAGGTTTAGCTATGTGTATTTCATTATTCAATTTTTTTTTTTTTAATTGTCTTTGCTGATGGGTTTTGTACTATAATTATTTATTTGTAATGTTTCTCACTATAATTAATGCAAATTTGTTTTAATCACTACTAATTTATGCAGTTTATGTCTTACCTAGGACTCGTGTGGTATGTCCAATCATAGATGTTATAAGTGATGAGACATTTGAATATGTTCCTGCATCTGATATGACTTGGGGTGGTTTCAACTGGAAACTTAACTTTCGTTGGTATAGAGTTCCTCAGCGTGAAGTGGATCGCAGAGGGGGAGATCGCACACTTCCTTTAAGGTAGGTAGGTTATTAAAATTTCTTTGTGACCACAGTACAGTGATAGTATTCAAATCATTCAGGAGCCAGTATGCTTGATTTTTTTTTTTTTTTTAAATAAAAAAGAGCATACAGTAGAACTTCAATTATCCTCAAATCTTTCAACTGCAAACATGTTTAACAAACTTCAGTTTTCTTGAACTTTAAGTATTTTAGTTATTTATATACTGTTGAATAAACTATCAATTATGTGGTCACCGAACGCACCACGCATTTCCATTACTTCTGTTTTTTTCTTTTCAAACTCATTGGTGAATTTTTGTAAGGAACAGTTCTACATACCTGCCAACATGTCTACTTAGGAAATCTTACAATTTTGCCTACGAAATCGTACTGAGACAATAACCTATTTCTTAATGAAAATCAGACATTAAATAAGTTATTGTAATTGTATCACGATCACTTTCAGTAGTTTTCTTTCACTTTAATTGATATTTTAACTTTTCTTTTTTTTTTTTTTTTCAATTGAATAAATTCATTTCAGTTGCAATTTTTAGTGACATATGTGTTAAATATAAGCATACTGGTAAGAAAAAAAGAACATGAAAAAAAATGAAATAAAATAAAGTAGTCTTCGGTAGTCATGTTAAAATAACTCCTAACCATCAAAAATATTAAAGCACTGACCAGATGTTAAAGGATTGAAATGTCAAGCAAAAGAAGCGATTTTACGAGAATCGCGGGTAGAATGTAAACATGTAAAATGGGGAGGAAAAAATTTATAAATTATAAAAATAAATAATTACATGTGATAACCTAAGGTAGCATATGTTAATGTAACCTGAAACTTTCGCAAATGTTAAAATATTTTCACGATGCAAAAGGATTGCAGTCTCAACCACGCGGACCAGTTTTCCGCAAAGTACGCGTTCAGTGCTGAAATATGACGAAGTTTAGGCTTTGCCTCGCGGAATAATACATGTAAAGATGTATTCTAAAGAAGCTTAGTTCTTGAAATTTAGTTATATGTGAAAAAAAAACATTGGAATTGATGAAAAATCTGTGAAAAACGTATGATTTTACACCTTTACCGTACGATCGTACAAAAGGGCAAAAAAACGTACATTGTACAGCCAAAACGTACAAGTTGGCAGGTATTGTTCTAGGTTTAAGTATGCAGTACCTAGTGACCGAGCCCAGCTGGTGACAAAGTTAACTAATATTAATAATATAACAAGGACTATAATGCTTCCCATTATATGTATCCTGCATTTTCTGTTTTGTGTGAAATTTATTCAACAATTTCTTGTTTATTGTAATAGTTACCTAATTAGTTATGTTATGAATTTTAAAAAAATACCATGAACACTGTTCAGTCAGAAAAGCACTGTGTAGCTAAAAATTTGTTGTGTTCGTTGTGCTAATCACAAAGAACTAGTAATAAAAAGTGCATGTTAAAGAAATTACATGAAGACATTAAATTATGTAAAAAGTGACTTATTGAGCCAAAATATACAAATAGTTTCATTTTAGTAAGTATAATTTTTTGAAAAGCGTATATAACCATGTGGCAGTAAAAACAATGGTGAGAGGGTCCAGATAATTCCATGAACAAAACTAAGAAATTCCAGATCAAATTTGAAAGTGTTGATCCCTTTTTCTTCAGCAATTTATTTTAAGAATTTTTTGAATTCCATGTTTTGTCATTTCATAGTTACATTGAAATTTAAAATTTTGAAAACTTTAGAATAGATAATATTTTTAAAAACACTTCATATCAATTTTGTATTTTAGAACTCCAACAATGGCTGGTGGATTGTTCTCTATTGATAAAGGTTTCTTTGAAGAACTTGGTAAATATGATCAAGGAATGGACATTTGGGGCGGAGAAAATTTGGAGCTCTCATTTCGGGTCAGCGTTATATACATTAAAAACATTTTTACTGCTTTTTGTACATAAAAACTCTCACATATTTATGCTTAGTTTGCAGGCTAATTCTGATATATATATATATATTTATTCTTTTTACTAATCTGGTTACTCCTAATTTTCACCATCATAAAATATTAAGACTAATCTTGAGCAATAATTAGTATAATTTTTTAGTGTACTAGTTTTGTGGGGTTTTTTTTTGAGCAGTGATAAATTGCGATATGTTTTCTTTTCTTACCTCAGACATAGTGTAGTCCCTCTTTCAAATTAGCAGTCTGCCAACATCACTACCCCCCCCCCCCCCCCTGGCTCTGCGAACAAAGGCACTCACGCTTTCACCATGTGGGACAAGATGGCAGAACCAGAGCTGCTCATTCTTTTACAACCCCCTCTCCTTCAGGTGAAGCTGGACAGTCTTTGGTCCTCGGCAGAGCAGATGGTGGCGCCCATCTCCTACACACGCACCCTAACACATGCATAGACACACATACCTATCTCAATTCGTCATTGCCAAAAAGTTTGAACTCAAAATATAAAAATTCAATTTTTTTTCTTTTCATTGTTTTTTTCTTTTAAAAATACTTTTCAAATATTTGAGCAATTTCAATATAATTAATAAATTAAAACATAGTTCAAAATTTGACTCTTTATGTTTCTTCTTAATATTCTTGCTTTCTGTAGCCTTTTTATCCCATTTCTTTGTAATGTATTTCTCATGTGGTATTTTTTGTAACCATTCCAAAAAAAAGACATAAAAATATAAGAAGCAAATTTTATAATCTTTTTGTTTTTTTCTTTGTCTCTCAGATATGGATGTGTGGTGGCACATTAGAAATTGTAACATGTTCACATGTGGGTCATGTGTTTCGAAAATCTACTCCATATACATTCCCAGGTGGAACAAGTAAAATTGTCAATCACAACAATGCTCGGCTTGCTGAGGTGTGGCTAGATGAATGGAAAGACTTTTACTATGCAATAAACCCAGGTAATTGATACATTAAAATGTTACTTTCAAACATTCTTTAACTATCTAAATAAACAATACATTTTTTAATAAATTAAAATTTGCAGTAATGCTTAATGTATTTTTTGCCTAACTAATATAACTGGTGCAAGTATATTTTTCAATATAGCATCTATGAAGTATGTTTTACAGTGCTATTAAGTTATAATGTGAAAATAAAGTTGAATTCTATTGCAAAAAACTTCAAAAGACGGCTGTAACCATTCTTATTTGGATTCCATTGTAATGGAATTTAAGCAGTGCAATAACAATCCAAAGTGGATTGAACATTTTTTCCATGTAGTGAGATTTCATTGTGTAAAGAAAGCTTTTATTGTATAAAGAAAATAAGTTTGTAGGTAAAAAAAAAAATTAATGTGTTTAAAAAACAGAAACTACATAATTCACAAGTTTTTAGTAGTTTACAATTTTTCTTTTGAATGGTTTTTCAATCTTTATTTTTATACTATTGGTTATGCCTGTTTTTTCCAACAAGATTTCATCTTCTCTGAATCATCTCTGCACTTTAGTTTCCTTAATTCTTTGGATAGGGATAATTGTGTTCTGCTTATACACGAGACACATGTTTAGCGATTATGTTGATAATTACACTACACAACAGAAACTAACTTTTTTCTGTATTCTGGTTTTAAATAGTTAATTCCTACTGATTTGGTGTCAAGAAAAACGAATATATAAATGATATATTTTATTAGCTCTTGTTTTTAAGGTACACTAAATCTCACTAGAAGAAGATTTACAATCCCTACCCATTGATATTATAGTAAATTTCAAAGAAAACATATATTATGTACGACAAATGTAACTAATTAGGCCCTGCTTCATTAAACTTCATTTATTTTTCACTAACAAGCAACTGTTTCTATCCCATTGCCAAAAAAGCTTTATTTTTTATTGTTTCTTGTACATCAAAGAAGGATCCAGTTTTTACGCCCTCCAGCATCAAAAGTCATTCAAGTTATTGAGATGTTGCACGGCGCTTCACGCCTTCAAAGGAGTGAGAAAAGTTTCAGCAAACTACTCGCCACCACGGTGACTCGTTTTTCCTGCATCAAAAAGTTATTCCAATTGAAAGGAACAAAGAGAAAAAGTTTCTGGATGGCTCTAATGTTACGAAACTGTGGGATAGAGGATTGCGCAATAACGGTTTTACTTCCAGCTTGCTTCCGAAGGAATGACAATGGTCGAAATGGTCTAAACAAACTTATTGATATCTTCGTTAATTAAAATCACACAACTACATGGCTGCCAACTACTACGCATTTAGCGTAGTAACTACGCATTCATCCAGCTTACTACGCACTACGCAAGGAGAAGCAAATTCTACGCATTTGTTGAATAATCATGCAAACTAATTATTAATTATTATTTTTTTGTTCCTTGTATGTTGAATGTCCAGATGATGCTTTTTTGAGTCGATTCCAGTATCATTTCGCATGGCATCTTCCGTTTAAATCGAATGCCAAACAAGCGCCGCTACACAAGTCATCCACTCCACTCCTTAGCGCATCAATGACGTAATCGGAGCAATGACGTCACCGGAGCTGTTTTGCTCACGATGGGAAGAACTGCGCGGCACGCAACGTCTTCTTCATCCTGATTGGATAGTGAATTTGGATGCTGTTCTTTGAATACTTTGAATGACCTTTGCACTGAAACTCGGAACTCGGAATGCTTAATGAATTGAAAAAATACGAATGATTCATTACAACGAATCATGTTATTTGAAGGAATTTCCTGATGAACTAGCAGCTTAAGCAAAACGAGCAACCTTACATTGTTATTAAAACAATCTTCATAGATAAAATATTTCACTTTTTGTTTTTCTTTATTTAATCCTGTTGTATTACTAAATTAAATAAAAGAATGAAAGTCTGAATTTGGATGAAAAATTTCTTTTGAAAATTTGTTTGCCAAGTTTTTCTGTGAATTTGCTGTCATTTGACAAATCTTCAGTTTGACTTGTTTTTAAAAAAACTCAGAACTGCAGAACAGTATAATCAACATTATCTATTAATAATTTTAAAGAATGAGTTAAAGAATGAGAGCGGGTTTCCTGCAATTGTTTTATGTAAAGAATTTGTCTGAAATTGGGATTTGTTTCGAAATTGTTTTATATAAGGAACAGATTTAAGCACATCGGCCTAAAATGGTTGGGGGGCGGGCAGGGCCTGATTAAGATATCTTGGGGCCCTAGGCCAAATACTTTTTTGGGGCCCCCATAATGAATCTTTTCAATTTTAAGCATGGGATAAAACAAATTTAGGCATTGACTACACCAATTTTAGCCATTTGGGGGCCCCTAGGCTGCGGCCTATTTGGCCAATTCAGTAATCAGGCCCTGGGGGGGGGGGGGGGGTTGAACCGCGCTAGACTACACTTAAGCACTGGAAACTACACTTTGTTTTCCTTCTGACTACACATAGCTCCCTAATAAGGTTGGCAGCCCTGCAACTACGATACTGGTCGTTTTTTTCCGAAAAGAAACTAACTGAATGGTACCTCGATCGAGTCTCTGCTCCCCTCTGTTTTTAGAGTTCAAGCTTCAGACAGACAGATGCAGACAGATTTTAATAGTATAGATGGTTTTTGCATTTTGAATTTGTTTTACTATTTTTGGCACTTTTTGTATTTTAACTCCACCAATTTTATTTAAATCGCTGGTTATAAGTTTTCATTTGTTTAAAATGGTGGTATGAAAATTTTTAGGTGCTAGAACAGCTGATATAGGTGATCTGACTGAAAGAAAGAAACTTCGAAAGGATTTGAAATGCAAGAGCTTTAGATGGTATTTAGAAAATATTTATCCTGAATCTCAAATGCCATTAGATTACCACTATTTAGGAGAGGTATTTTTCTTTTATATCTGTATTTTCTCTCCTCTAAACCATAATAATAAGAATATTTTGGGCAACCTTGAATTTTTTTTAATTTAATGATTTTAATGAGAATGAGTCCATCTTTCATGCCAGGGAATTTATTTTGTCATTTTATCTGTCATTTCATGACTCTTAAGTCCTTAGTTATCGGCAGTACACAAATTGGTTTACTTTTTTTCACATATGTTTTGTATATTTAGTATTGTACATTTTATGAAATTAATTTTGGTACGTAATTGCTTTAAAAATTTTGTTGTTGATGATGCAATTAACACTAGATATTATTAAAACAATCTGTATACAAAAAATAAATAAACTGGCTTTTTTTTTTACATGTTTAAATACAATTCCAATGTTTCCAATCATCAACTGGCAGAAATATCTCTTTCTTTGCCATTTTAAAACAAAGAGTGTTTTGAGCAATAATCTGATACAAAAAATGTTCCTAATTATCATTAATCTTTAAAAATTCTTATGATTAACAGTTATGTTAACTATAGTTTAATATCTAATTCAGTAACTCTTGTTTTGGTATTTTAGGTCAAAAATGCTGAGACTGCAAACTGTTTAGATACATTTGGTAGAAAAAGTGGTGAAAATGTTGCAATGGGAACATGTCATGGGTTAGGAGGAAATCAAGTAAGTTTCTTTTAAAACCAAATTGTTGTGAAAAATATTTGTTTTATTAATGCTTTTGTATTACATATTTTCAATTGTGCAAAAAAAAAAAAAAAAAAAAAAAAAAAGTGTTTTAGTTGTACTTGTAATTTTATGGGTTAAATTATTTTAAAAACATTGAAAACTGCTTAAAATAAAAATTTCCTTTCTCAAGTGCTATGAAGCTTTAGAAAATGATTCTTTAGTCCTTGAATTTTATGATTTCCTTTTAGAAAGGTGCATTGATTTTTTTTTTTTTTGCTGTTTTACACAAGTTTTTCTGATTTTATTTGTAACTTTAGCCTCCTCCCCCCCCACTCTCCACAGGAAAATTAGATTATTTTGGCTTTTTTTAAAACCTGCATGAAATTTAGTGCATTGAAGGAGTGATTCATTTAAGGCTTCTGTTTAATTAAAATTTCACAATTAACAGCTCTTTTAACTAACTGACTGTTTTGGATGTCTTATCACGTCCATTTAACTTGTAATTCTGGAAATAACCAACCCGGGGGAGTTGATGAAAATCATATTTTCGGAAGCATGCAAACATCAAGTTCTTGCTTTACTGGAAATTACATGCTGTGTTTGAGGCACCAATACTTTAGCAACTTTTTTTATACTTTTTGTGTCTGTCAGAAGGGTGTTCAACTAAATATTATTATTAGGGGTTCATTTAAACCGCTAATATTACTCCAAGGGTTTGGATAATTGTGTTGCTTCTGTTATTAGCCAAAAAGCTATACCATGCTCTCATCTCAACAAAGCTATTTATTAATGATGTAAGCTCATTGCTTGATTTAAGTCAAACAAGCCTTGGTTTTTTTTAAGTGTTCTGGATGGTGCAGCAATTATATAGAAGAGTGTAAATTACCCATACTTACACAGGACCAAAGAAGGTCCTGATTTAAGGACATATCTTTGCAGCATTTAATCTAATTAAATTCAAGGAATGAGAGTTCTACGAAAAAAAAAAGTAGTTTGTGAATTTCCACTTAAGTTTTAACTTTTTACCCCTTTCATTATAGCATTGTTCATATTAGATCCATTGTTCTGTCTTCTACCCAGTAAAGAATAAAATCTTATGATTTCGACGACATTTTGTTTGTTCACAAAAAATGTTCTGAAGAACATTTTTCTTGAAAATCTAAATTTGCAGATAAAAACATTAAGATCAATATTTTTGATGACATTATTATTATTAATGCAGCTTAAAAGCATCTCTAACTCTGGCCCCGAGACTTAAAAGTTTGGTATATCCCCCCCCCTTCTGAACTTGGCAATAGATATGAAATGATGCACTTTTATATCATGGTGATAACTTTAACTCATGACCATAATAAAAATTTGCTTGTTATGGGATGTCAAAACTTTTGCTACTTATGATCATAACCATAGAACAACAAAAATTATACCATAGAAGGCAGGAGGAAAATTTTATACATCAAACTTATAACCTCTTTGAGTTGAGTGGAAAATTCAGCACAACATGGCTTCTAAAAGATTTGTTCTGAATGAAATAGTTCACAAGGCACATTTTAGCACCTGAAAATTATTGGGCCCTGATCATACCCTCCTGTTTTTTTAGGGAAAAAATAGTAGTAGTATTTGCAATATTTTTTTTACATAAATTACTAATGTACATCTCTCATTTTCAGGTCTTTGCATATACAAAGAGACAGCAAATAATGTCTGATGATAATTGTTTAGACGCAGCTTCAAGTGAAGGACCTGTCAAGCTTTTACGCTGCCATGGTATGGGTGGGAATCAGATGTGGTCATATGATAAAGAGGTAATTCTATACAAATATTTCTATGAGGTATTTCAATCCAACTACTGTAAGTAAGAGAATTATGTAGGTTGAAGAACTTGGTTTATTTGTTTATTCAGGGGGTTCCCTAGGGTCAGGAAAAATCTGGAGATAACAGGGAATTTTATCTCAATCAAAAAAGTCATGAGGATATCATTGACTAAGCCGAAAACCTGAAAAATTGAGAGCAGACTAGAAAAGATAGCACATGTCACAGTTCAATCTCTTGTACTGCATGTATATATATTTTTTTTTATTTAATTGTTAATTATGTAATCAGAATTATCTTCATCATAAATTGTTATGAACTCAAACATTTTGCTTTTAGCATTCAATTAATTTGTCTTATTATTCTTAGGATGAAACAATTATGCATTCTCAAAGTGGGCGCTGCCTCGACAAACCAGACGACTCTGATGTCACTCTTCCAACCTTAAAAAAGTGTGATGGTCGACAATCACAGAAATGGATAATGAATAGCAGTTTTAAATGGCAGGCTTCATCATAACAGCAGGGGGACAAAAAAATCATGAAAAATTATATCTGTGATGAGCAAAGTACAAGACTTAAATTAGTGCATTTCTGACTGGATTGGGAATAAATGTATATATATTGCTCATTCTATAATATGCCAAACAAAAATAAGACTCAAGTTCTGTAGCATGAACTATACAAAATGTAATGTACATTCCACTTGATACAACTTATTGCTGCATTCTGGTAATGCTGCAAAACTTCTTGATTTCCACTAAAGGTATTTGGTCTATTAAATTCCACTGTTCCTGATATTTTCTAGAATACTTATTATTAAATCATTATTTATAAAATGTTATAGATAATTTACCTTTTACAGTATTTGTGTTAATAAAATATATTTTATCACACTATATTTATTTGTTTCACACTTCCAACTAATACTCACCAAATTTATGAATTTTGAGATGCAGTTTCCATAGCATTAGCTATCCTATTAAAATCTGAGCATCTTATATCCTTAAAAACAAAATAAACTGAGAAGCTATCGGGGGTATTGAAAGTATTGTAATTTTTTTGGGCAACCTCTATCTGCGACACTATGACCGTGTTGGAAAGTTAGGAATGATCATAGAATCGTTTCAATGTTTAAGAATCGGGGCCATTGTTAATTGTTAGTAATTTATACTTTCTTCCTGGACAATATTTTTTCTTCGTTCTTTCATTAAAATAATAGTAGATTCTGCTTTACTCAAGATATTTAAAAACCATGAAACATTCAGTTTCTTCAAACAAAAGTAACTCATTAATGTCAATGCAGAAAGTTTTAGAAATACTTTCCACGAAGCTTATAACTAGCAGAAAATGGAATTCATATAAGACAAAATGCACGGAGTAGTTTCTTTTCAGTACTTGAATTCTGCAATAAGCCTTTTCCCAATTGGAGGATGAAGGGGCTATGTCATTTTAAGAAATGAACACTCTGGACAATGGTAAGCAATGGATACAGGTAAGTAAAAAAAAAATTGGTACATTAAAAAGTAGATGTCATTAGATCAATTTCATATGCACACTAACGACAAAACCAGAGAACCAAAATTTACCTTTTACAGTATTTGTGTTAATAAAATATATTTTATCACACTATATTTATTTGTTTCACACTTCCAACTAATACTCACCAAATTTATGAATTTTGAGATGCAGTTTCCATAGCATTAGCTATCCTATTAAAATCTGAGCATCTTATATCCTTAAAAACAAAATAAACTGAGAAGCTATCGGGGGTATTGAAAGTATTGTAATTTTTTTGGGCAACCTCTATCTGCGACACTATGACCGTGTTGGAAAGTTAGGAATGATCATAGAATCGTTTCAATGTTTAAGAATCGGGGCCATTGTTAATTGTTAGTAATTTATACTTTCTTCCTGGACAATATTTTTTCTTCGTTCTTTCATTAAAATAATAGTAGATTCTGCTTTACTCAAGATATTTAAAAACCATGAAACATTCAGTTTCTTCAAACAAAAGTAACTCATTAATGTCAATGCAGAAAGTTTTAGAAATACTTTCCACGAAGCTTATAACTAGCAGAAAATGGAATTCATATAAGACAAAATGCACGGAGTAGTTTCTTTTCAGTACTTGAATTCTGCAATAAGCCTTTTCCCAATTGGAGGATGAAGGGGCTATGTCATTTTAAGAAATGAACACTCTGGACAATGGTAAGCAATGGATACAGGTAAGTAAAAAAAAAATTGGTACATTAAAAAGTAGATGTCATTAGATCAATTTCATATGCACACTAACGACAAAACCAGAGAACCAAAAATCTGCAACAATATAACTTTGAACTTTAATTACTTGCAATTTCTGTCTTGTCACATAACTCTGTCATCTTCCAAGCCCTTCAATTATGTAATGTAGCCTCATTTTGGTGCAAACAGTTAAACATATTCGCATTCTATTCTATCTAAACTACTGTATAAGCAGGGGCGGCTCTTCTATAAGCACTGTGGAAATGCAGCACCCATATTTTTGCACTTGTATGTCTTATTATATTTTCTAGAAACAATTATTTATCTGGAGAATTATAGATATTCTATAATCATTTATAAAATATTATAAGCAAGCAACACTAAATTGCGCTAAAAAATTCAGCAGTGTAGTTTTTGCAGTGCCACGTTTTATCTTAAACTAGATGCGTTGCCCGGCTTTGCACGGTCTACCTTGAGAATAAAACTTTTGTCCAGCGACGCGTGTCTAAAAGTCCTGATTAGATTATCAAAGTGTCGATAATTTGCTGGCATCCAGAACAAAAAATCTGTTATGAACCCCACACTAATGGAAATTTCTTAGTAGATGCATTAACACATTCGCTGCCACTGACGCCCTAGCGCGTGAGCATGACGCTACCTCCCATGCCGGTGACGCTCTGGGGTGACAATCGAATACAATAAGTAAACTGCTTTAGTTTTAGTTCGGATTTGGAGGTTGAACAATGAGGTTTTTGTGGCACGTTAGTGAAGCATTATTTTTATATTTTCAGTGCGTGGTTTTTAAATTTTGTGTTTAAATTTTTTTAAGTGCATTTTAAAAATGGCCGACAGTACAAGTATTGCAGGACCTTCACAGCCTAAGAAAAGGAAAGTAAGTAAAAAACTGACTGATGCCGAAATATTAGAATTACTAGAAAAGAGTAATCTTTCTGATTATGACAGCGTAGACGATGAAGATTATGGTTGGGATTCTACGAGCGAATCGGAAGGAGATAGTGATGTCGCTGTGCATAACTTAGAAATGTCAGATTCTGACATCGAAGATCAACAATTACCGATAATACGACAGGTTGACTGGAAAACAGATTCTGGCTTTACTATTAAAATATTAGGAACGTTTTTTCTCATTAAAACACTTTTTTTTAATTCGGCTTCTGAGGATGGATATATAAATTTTGATGGCAGCGAATGTGTTAAGTGTTAAAATAGTGCTTAGAGTGAGCAAGACAATCCCCACTATTTTTTTGAAAGTTAAAAGGCACATTTGTTGTCAAATATCAAATTGCTACATTATGTCAGAATTAAATATTAAAGGCTAAAATCTTTGCAATTGTTCCCAACTAAAGGGAATTATTTGCCTTGTTATAATCATCATACGTGGGCCTCGAAACGCCATAAAACAAAATACTTTTAAGAAACAAAATAAGACAGAGGGAACCAACAATACATTTAAAACTTGTAGCCATAGCAACGCAATAAAAGGTTAATAATTTGATCATAAGTATGCCAAGTATTGCTTGAAATCGGGCGAAGACTTGCAAAAAGCAAGTTTAAGAATTCAATAACTTGCGCAGTGTTTAAGTTAGAGAATCGGAACAAATTGCATAGGACGGAGAAAATTTTTCTGCTTCCAACAATATATGTGCAAGTAATTTTTAACCCCAATATTCGGCGATTTATGTGAAAATTGCCTTGAATTCGAATAAAAAAAATCTGGTATGGACCCCACACTACTTCCTTTTACGTGTAAATTTCTTAGCAGTTGCTTTAAGTGTTTAAAAAAGTGCTTCGCGTGAGAGCAAGGTAACAATTCAAATATTTACACTCCTAATCTGCCACGGACTAATGCAAAAAATGTTTTACAATGGTTAACTTTCTACATTCATTCCGTGAATTTTTCACAAAATATCGCCAAGTTGAACTCAAATTCAAAATATAATTTTTTTTGCCAACTTGGCGACATATCGCCAAGTGGTCGCGCCAATTCATATCACATGAGTCTGCATCGAAATTAACACTGATTTACCCCAAAAAATGGGTAAAACACCCCCTTGGAAACATTCGAATGCAACCACAAGGGGAGGTGCACAACTAGAGCATCTTCAGAGCCTACACAACAAACTAGAAGCTTCTACGGCACATAGTTTTCGAGTTATGCAAAACACATACATACATACGCACATACAGACGTCACGAGAACTTGTCGTAATTAACTCGGGGGTGGTTGAAAAGGATTTTTCGGCTGTTTATATGTTGGTAGGTACATATGCACGTGCTGACAGGTCGAAAAACTTCTGAAGATTCATTAAGGGGTGAGCAAAATCAAAATTTAGATCCAAATTTAAGTGATTTTTTTTTCGTGATCACAATACTTCCTTTACTATGTAAAAGGAAGTAAAAAGAATCGAATCTCTTATCGAATCTTTTCAAACATAATCCCATGTTTCAATCTAAGAATGTACCTTTCATATTCAGCCAGAATTTTTCAAATCGGTTCATTGGTTCCGGAGATTACACGGAACATACATACCTACAAAATTTACCCTCTCTTTTAAAAATATTAGTAAAGGTGGAAGCGAGCGCAACTGTTTTATGTTTCCGTAATGTGCACAAATCAACACTTCAGTTGAAGCAGTTTCTTTCGAGATTATAATACATAGAAAAGGTTCCCGATTTCAAAAACGCTGTCTAAAGCAAGGTGTTCGTTAAATGCTTCGTGCATTACAGATCTGTGGTGGAACCTCAGGAAATAAAGTTCTGAGTAGGGCCAATAGTGTAGAGTGTTCTTAGCTAGGTCGCGTCTTTGGATGACATCATTTAACAAAGATATTAATTAAAAAAACCTTTAAAATGTTTTTCGCGATTTTTAAAGTGAAAATAAACTGGAAAAATTAAAACAATAGTACTAAAAGAAAAAAAAATCTGCGTCTGATAAAATGTGTTTGGAACTTCTATGTAAAATAAAACTCTAATTATAGCGTTTTTTAACAAATGTGGCTGAGGCTTAAATCTACAGAATTATCATTGTTGGCCAACAAGGAAAGAAAACTCAATGATAAAAAATGTTTATCCGTTGCCAGCTTCTATGTGTTAACAATTAAAATACTTGTATTTGATTTTAGTGTAAGAATTTAATTTTACTTCTTTATTATGTTTTTGCGAGTAGCAACATTTCATTCGTAAGGGTTATCTTTTTTTTTTAGTGTTTACCATATTCTCTCGATAATCAATTAAATACATTCCAATTAAATACAATACATACTAAAAATGCTTTATGACCAGAGAAGTTCGTTTTAATATGAGATCGTCTGTCTGGATCAGGGGTTGTTTAAATTTTTAATTTAATTTTAGTACTTGTTTAAGGTTAATTTCATTTATTTATACATATATTTTCATTATCTAGTGTGCCGTTAAGTGCATTAAGGAACAATAAATAACATTTTCATAGATTTTACAGCAATCGCAAATAATCCCTGCAGCTTCAAAGTTTTTAACCCCACACGCAACAAAGAAGGGGATTATAAGTTTGACGAGTCTGTGTATCTGTTTGCGGCACTCTAGTACCTAAACAGCTGGAGTGATTTTGAAAAAAATTATTTCGCTTGAAAAGGGAGTAGATTGAGATTATTCTTAGCTAGGTTGCGTCTTTGAATAACATTAAAATACGAAGATACTAAAAACATTTGAAACTTTTTCCATGATTTTTGATACGAAAACATACTTGAAAATTTAAAACAATAGTACCAAAAGGAAAAAAATTCTGCGTCTGATAGAATGCGCTCGGAACTTCCGTATTATATACAACTCGAATTGTGACGTTTTGTAGCAAAAGCAGCTAAGCCTTTATTTTAACGATTGGAAAATAATGTAATTGCTGGCCGACAGGGAAAGAAAATTCCATGATTTAAAATATTCAGTTTTGATTTGCTAACAATTAAAATACTTGTATTGATTTTAGTATAAGAATTTTCAATTTTCCCATCTTTATTCTGCTTTTACGATTAGCAAATTTTACTGGTATGGATTATCTTTCCTTTCCGTTTGTACTATGTTCTTTAGCAAACAATTAAATGTATTTGAATTTAAAATGTTTTCTGACCAGTGAAGTTTAAATATGAGGTCAGCAATCAGGGTTTGGATCAATCAGGGTCAGTAATCCTAATTCAGTTGTTTCCTATAATACACTAAAATACCGAATAAGACTCAACTACAACGTCACAGCTGGCCAACTCTGTGCTTAAGCTTAAATAAATAAGGCATGGTTATTGCTGCATGTTTAAGTTTGAATACTTTTGCAAAATGTCTACAAAAGTACCCCAACTTAATTCAGTGCTAATAACTTTTCCCTATTACTCAAAAAATCTGGTGTGGACCCCACATTACTTCCTTTTACGAGTAAATTTCTTAGTAGTTGCCTTAAGTGTTAAAAAATGTGCTTGGAGTGAGCAGGGTAACAATTCAAATATTTACTCCCCTAATCTGCCACCAAACAATGCAAAAAATGTTTTACAGTGGTTAATTTTCTAAATATTGCCGATTATAATATCATTCAGTGAATTTTTCGCAAAATATCGCCAATAGCGCCAAGTTAAACCCAAATTCAAAAAATAATTTTTTCGCCAAATTAGTCGCCAAGTTGGCGTCAAACACTTGGCGACCAAATGCTTGCCGACATATCGCCAAGTGGTCGCGCCAATTCATATCACTTGAGTGCATTGAAATTAACACTGATTTACCCCAAAAAAGGGGTAAAACACCCCCTTGAGAACGTTCGAATTCAACCACAAGGGGAGGTGCACAACTAGACCATCCTCAGAGCCTACATACCAAACTAGAAGCTTCTACGGCATATAGTTTTTGAGTTATGCGACACACATACGCACATACATCTGCACATACGTACATACAGACGTCACGAGAAAACTCGTCGTAATTAACTTGGGGGTGGTTGAAAAGGATTTTTCGGCTGCTTATATGTTGGTAGGTACATATGCACGTGCTGACAGGTCGAAAAAACTGCTGAACATTCATTCGGGGGTGAGCAAAATCAAAATTTAGACTCAAATTTGAGTTATTTTTTTTCGCGATCACAATACTTCCTTTACTATGTAAAAGGAAGTAAAAAGGAGCAAACATAGTCAATCTTGCAGGTCAACTTACCAGAATAGCACTATACTTCTGATTCAAGAGATGGTACTTGTATATTTTTGACACTTTCATAAGGGGTCGTACACAAATGATATCAAGCTTTGAAGGGGAGGAGGATAACAAGTGTGACACACATTTTTTAACTTAAAATATGTTTATGAAAAATAGCATGTTAGAGGGAAGAGAATAAGCTGAAATGGGACAATAAAAGAAGGGGGAGCAAAAATGTTGAAAATATATAATTTAACATTTATGACTAGCTCCTTGTGTGGTTTTCATAATAAAGCTGCTGGAAAGAAAAACTTTAGTTGGGGAAAATTAACATCTAAATGGAATAGCAAAAGATAAAAATGTTAGTTTTATTGAGATAATTTGGTATATTTAGCACAAAATATATTAAAATTTCTTTGTACAATTTGTAGCACTAAAAAGATTTAATATCATTGTTTACTAGTGTTTCCTTCATTTGTTTGAAAAAGTGAAGAAATAGTATCTTTTCTGGGTTCTCGGGGAGGGTGCATTTGTGATAAAACATGTCTTGCATATTCTGAGTTAAGAAGCCCCGCGTCTCGGAGCTGTTGTTCCAATCTGACTCGAGGATCTCTAAGCACCTGCGAGAGAAAATTGATATTAAGTTAGATGCAAATAAGCTTTTGGAATTGGATTAAAAATTCTAAACCTGCAACAAATATTTTTATTTCATATACATGACTCCAATATCAAATTCATTTTACCACAGAAGTTAAATACATCATTAGATCAATAGATTTATCTTTTCAGTAGAAGGTGTGTAATATCGAAATGATTATCTTTGCATGTACTGCAAACCAGAAATCATACATTGTTTGGCCTGAACTGCTTAGTTTTGACTTACGTGGAACTTTACAAGTAAATGTTTCCTGTGCTAACTCGGAGAATAAAACATTTATTATGTATTAAAAGATAGCTTAACATGTTTGTAATGAAAAAAAAGTTACTGAATTGCAAGGGATAAGTTGTAAAAATAGATTAAAGTAAACATCTTTAACGCTAAATACAAGTACAGTAGAATCTTGAAAATCTGAGGTAATTAGGATTCACTTCACCTCGCATTAGTGAAAACTCGTGTTAGCCATGAAATACTTTTAGATTAAAATTTTGACTCTCGTTTTTCACAATGTCTGTATGTATCTATGTGTAAATTTGCAAGCAACCAATATATGCATTTTCAGTATGCCCAAATTTGCTTGGACGAATTTTGTTAAGAGGTCAGTATATATGTATATTCCATAACACAAAAACTGGTTGATATAGAAGGTTTAATCTTCACGTATGCAATTAGTGCGGCACCAAATTTTGCACTACCTTTTTTTCTTTAATTGCAAATCTTATATTCCAAAAGGGATCTTTACACCAGTGGCACAACCAGAAAATTATTTTTAAGGGGGCCCTTTGAAAAAAAATTCCCCAGCTGATTGGGGGTGGGGCTGGGGGGTTGTCGGACAATTTTTGACATGTAGTTTCAAATGGTCTTTGGGGATTTTTGGCAAAAGGTTGGTTGGAGAGGGGGGGGGGGGAATTGGGGTCTTTAGAAATTGAGAAGTCTTTAAAACGCAATTATAGGTGATAATTATTGTCGTTAGGCTAAGGGATGGGGCTTAAGGAGTGTACCCGATGTACTTTTGAAAAACAGAAAAAGTCATCCCCACCCCCTGCAGTTTTTCAAAATTGAAGTTCCAAAGACGCTGATTTTAATGATGTTACAGAAAGAGGGGCTCTCTCCTGGAAACATTTTGAAATAGAAGTATCAAAAAGCGATGTTTTTAAAGCGTTGTTCAGTGATGTCAGGGGTGCTTAAATTTTTCGAAATCTTATCATTTTTATTTTTAGATTTCATACGATAAAAACCATTCAAAATGTAAAGAGGACTGCCTGATAAGCGTATCATCCAATTATCGTTTTAAAAACAATTCTGGGTGGGGCACGAGCCCTATGCGCCCTCCTCCTGGTTGCGCTACTGCTTTACACGTCTTTTTAGCAAATCAACATCAATTTTACCTATCAAGTTATTATTTTCAAGGCATCTCTTAACTCACAGTCAATTAATATTTTGTGCCTCATAGGGAGTGCTGTGACTCCAACTCCTCAATGCTTTACATTTTACAGTAGCAAAATATTTATTTTCAGATTTTAACGGAAAAGTTTTAGAATTTACAATATAAAAAAAAAGCACCTTGGATTGAAAGGAACCCCAAACTTTCAAGACTTTACTATATTTGCATTAAATTAAAAATTCACGAAGCCTCCAACCCTGATTGCCGATCTCATATGAATGAGGGCTTCGTGTGGTGCTAGAAATAAGACTAATATCTAGATATCATGATGACGCCTAGATATTAGTCTAGAATCAAATGCATTTAATTTTTAAATTATACTAGGCGTCATGATGATGCCTAGTGTAAGAAATGTTAAAAATAGAAATTTTCCACATTGCCTAGGCACCATTTTTTAATGAATGTACTAGCTGTGTATTCAAATATAAAGAGGTTGAAAACCATGATTTAAACGTCTTTTGTATTTTAATGCTGACAGTACATGGTTTTGGTATAAAGATGTTTACCATGAACAAAACCAGTCACCTTGTCTAGTGGTCAGAGCAGTCTGCCACAAATGGTGTGATCCCGGGTTCAAGTCCCGGCTTGGGCATGGATGTGCTTTCTCTCCCCTATCCTTGTCCTTTCTTTGTGTGAATGTGTTGTTGTGAAAGGTTGCCTACCCCTAATCAGGTACCTATAGCATGCATGTACTGTGGAATTCAGACTTCACATCAAACCACAGTACAGTTGGAAAAGTGAAGCAGGGCCCCCCAAAATTGCCAGCCTGGCTGGCATTGGACAAAAAAAAAAAAAAAAAACATGAGCAAAAATGCTATTGCAAAAAAATATTAGTTAACCAGATGTTTTCAATGAGGGGGAAAAAAAACTTCATTAGAATGAATGTCATTTGCGATGACAGAAAATTTAATCCAACAAGTCTTTTTTATTCACATAAAATTTTTAACTTTACTAATGGTTTTTTATTTTATAAAAATATTTGTTTTATCAGAAAAATTGATGATACATCATCAAAAATTAAAGTGTTTTATTATTGGAATATTCAGTTTATTCTGTATTGTCTTGTTGTATATTTCTGTAAAATTTTTGCCTTCATAAATGTTCTACAATTATGGAAAATTCGAGCTTAAAATGAGATTATATGCTACAGAAAGCAATAAACATTAGCCCATTAATGGTTGACATTTTTTTTTCCAAAGATATTTTGTATACTGGTTACAAACAGTGTTTAATGGACAGGAAAAATAATAAAAAATATTATGTGAAAAATAATTTTTTTATTAAGGAAAGAAAAATCGTCCCTTAAAAGTTACGATAGACCCCAGAGAGTATATACTTTTTTTACTAAAATTTTTTTCTACCTACGATCTAATATTTAAATAGACATTTTATAAGAAGAAATAAAATCAGCAATTAACATAAACTGGGAAGCTGGTAATAACTTTGAAACATAGATTTTTTTCTTGAGATTGTGAACAATGTAATTTTTGATAAAGATCATATTAAAACTGCTACAGAACACACTTTACAATGGTTATGCGCTGCGATCTGTTAATAACGAATTGAAACAATACGAAGGTACTAATTGAACACTATTATTTGGTTGAAATGTTCATTTTGGGGAAATTCAGACCCTTTTCTGGACCGTCCCTAAAAAGGGAAGCTAGGCATTAATGGGTTAAAAATGAAAGTTACCTCGGCATCAAGAACAGTGCGAAGTTCGTGCAAAGCCTTTAGAGCCAGTCCTTCAGTGGATGCTTCCTTACGTGCCTGGGAAGCAACAGTGTCTTGCTGAATTCTTTCAGGATCGTGCATATTGCTCACCTCTACCTGTTTGATATACAATAATTAAGTAAATAAAAGCAAAATAAAATAAATCAATAAAAACCAAAAATTAGTAAAGAATAGGATTTAAGTGAGTTTTTATTTATTTATTTATTTTTAAGCTGAACAAAATAAATGGAGGCCTGAAAGTAAACATCTTCAATTTTCCTGAAACTTTCAGATTAGGTTAGAAGTATTGTGGTGAGAAAAAGTAGCTCCTTCACATGTTTGCCCTTGAGTAAATGTCAAAGTTTAGTGAATAAAAAACATAAAACAGCATGGGTTACTGTTGGCTAAAATTGTAAACTAAGACCTTTTCATTAAGGCAGTTGATTATATCCAATATATTTACAACCTGAATCTATAACTACACCACAAAGAGTATAATTAAAACTCTAGCTCAAAATTACTGACTCATGGCTTATAAAATTGATTAGGTGCCATGGAATTCTAAGTTGAATCTAAAACTGCAGTATATGGAGTATGACTACAGCTGTGTCTCAAAGTTATCGACTCATGGCTTACAGAGTGATCGACCCTGAAACTTTATCTTTTTACAGAAATAATTGATTTTGAGACTTTAACTACTAAGGCAGTCTGTTCCAATTACTTCAGACAATCTAGGTTCTATTGAACATCTGATAACTTCATACATATAATCCTATGTAAAAAGTGTTCAAAAGGTACTCATTAACATTTTTGTGCTTTCATAAATGAAAGAATCATTCAGGAGTTCAATGTTCTCTTAAACTCTTGAAAATTGTTACTTAAAAAACCATTAAAAGGAAAATTATCTTACGTTGTTTATCCCACCTGTTTTCGTAATTGATCAAGACGTTGTTGACGCAATTTTTCTTCTTCACGAAGCTTTAACATTCTCTCACGACGTTCCTTCTGGTTTGCGTAAAACAATTCTGTACGATATCGCACCCTAAAAACATTGCATGAAATCTAAGCGATAGTAGATTTAAATTTTAAAGGACTATTTATAATAAATGAATTCTAAAAAATTCACAGCAACTATAAACTTCTATTACTTTATTACTATTTGTTTTATTTTTCAAAACCAAATTTAATAAAAATTCAAAAAAAAATAAGTTGATACGAGCTTTAAAAAGAAATTTCAGGTAAAATATGAAGATTTGAGTCAATGCATTATAGTTCAAGAAGCCCACACAAGTATTCGGTTAAAAATTTTGAAAAAAGATATATGTTACATTATTGTGTATACATCTGTGCTATGTCGTAAGTACAAAGGTTCTATTCTGTTTTCATTATTTCATGCAATAAAATATGTACAGCAATTAAATAACTCTAATGCACAAAAATCCTAGCTTGTCCATACAATGAAGCAAACAACTTATTTTTGAAAAATGTAATATATTATCTATTTCCTACTATAATTCCGTTATAAAAAACATAACAAAATTGTATCAATTACAAACCAAGTGCTGATCTTCTTTTAAACTTTTTGCTGATGTTTAATCTTCTTATCATAAACAGTCAAATATAAAAACTCAATTTAAAACTGAATTATTGTCTGTGAGTGTGAATATCTGAAGAAATAACTATTTCTTCAATAAAGTTTTGAGTTAAATGTTGAATTAAATTTTTAAACAACAACCTATTAAAGACATACAACAAGTAAATTTGTTCTTTATTTTTAAGCCTCAAAAATACACATTGATGAGAAACAAAAGTTAAAATAAGTTATTTTATTTGTTTCCATTCAAATTATTCTTTATAAAAAAATAAATAAAAATGATAAGAGTCAAAAACTCAAATTTGGTTCATAGCATGATTACAAATGCAATAAGCGCGAGTCAAACTCTGGAATCTAAACTTACTAATAGAGTGAGTGTGAAAAACAAAAATATGTAAATATTTTATTCATAATTTGAACATAATTTCTGTGCTCAAAGATGATTTAGCAGTGAACAATGAAACAATATATAAAATCTATAATCCCTATTATCTATATTATATTGTGTATCTAATTTACAAAAATAAATATTCCATATGATTCATAAACATTACAAGTAACAATTTTTAAATTACTAACATGTATTTAGGATATATATGTATATATATATATATATATATATATATATATATATATATATATATATATATATATATATACACACACAATGAATTTGTAAACACAAAATTCTGGGTTGGATGATACCTTAATAAGGAAAAAAAACTTATACAGCAATTAAAAAATCGAAGAAACAGGGCAGACAAGAAGTGTGGCTAAATGGACCTCGCTGATAACTCAGCTTTTGTCTACACTGTAAAATATTTTTAAACTGTCAATCTATAAATGCAATTCTAAATAAACCACACAGATTTTCAAATGTAAATAGCAAGTTGTACCGTGTTATAAAAGCTCAATATTTAGCATTGTAAACACAACACTGCCATTATAATTATATAACTCTAGCATATTAAATTTTGGAATAGTTTTTCATCTTCGAATTTTACTTCCAAGTTTCTAAACAAAAAATCTTTGTAGGAAAAAAAAGGATTGAAATTGCAACTATTATGCAAACCATGAAACTAGCACAAGTGGAGGATAATGCATTTACATCTGATTATGAAGTATATTTACTTAAGGATCTTAATTAAACTTCATAATTTGACCTTCATTGCTCATTGTTATAAAATTTTATTCTATTGTTCAAATATATATTGTTGATACATTCTGAGTATAATTTAATTGAGCTGTGAAATGATATATATAAAGTTTTCTACGAGATGCATTTTTACAAGTACTTTTGTGAATTATATTGTTCAGAGTAAATGGGTCATTTGGAATGGAGAAAGTTGTTTTCCAAAGTATGATATGCATAAGCATACCATTGAAAGAATAACTTTCTGAAAAAGATATTCAATAATTTATTTGTTGAAAAGGACATTTTCAGAAAACTACTGGGCAACAAAAAATGTTTTTATCATTGAAAGAAGGAGTAAATTGAACCAGACAACTGGTCAGGTGAAGATTGGTCAACTGTACGTATAATATGAGTACTTTCTGTACAATAAAATAAAAGTTTTCTGAAGAGAGAGATGCTGTCAAAGGATTTTTAGACTTACTCTACCTTTCTCTTTAATTCTTTCAAGCGCATTAATTATCAAAAAATAATAATAATTTACTTTATATTAATATTTAATTTCTTTTATTCAACTCTTAGACACAGGCTTCTTCTTTCTTTTTTCTTCTTTGGTGAGGTAGACGCATGGGCAACTCTTCTAATCTATTAAGGACACTTATTAATTGAGTGACTTTGCATTCCTGACTGTAAGGGGAATCTTTTCATAATCCTAAAATCTAACTTGTACCTCTCATAGTTATAAAAATATAGATATCTCCACAAAATTTCGAAATAATTCCTCTGCCTAAATGAAACTTCGTAACGAAATTAAACTTTTCCAATTAAAAAGCAGTTGAATAATTTATTATTCATTAATTTCACTAGTTATTGCAAATAGTTTCATTGATAGTAGCAACTAAGTTAACTCACTTTTATCATGGTATTTTTTTTTTTCTACTAAATTACTGCTTTTAATGTTTGAAAAATCCTCCAATTTCTACTTCTTGCATACTCTTAAAAACATTACTGAGCAATTAACCACCAAGATTTTTACAAGGAAAGATATTTAAAAAAAAAATTGCCATCATTTAAAATTTAAAAATAGCTCTCTTGTAATAAATGAAGTTTTCTTTGTTTGTTTACCGCTCTTTATCATGTTTGGAACGATCTTTAGTAATTTTCCTAGCATCCTCCATACGACGTTGAAGAGCATCTTCACTCTCTTTTTGGAAGCGCAATCTCTCTTCGTAATAAGCTGCAAGTCGCTGACGGGCCAGTTCCCGCCTGTATTCCTCTTTAGCAGCCTGCCGCTGTTGCACGACTTTCAGAGCTAATTTTCTCTGAGCTTCCATTTCTGCTTGTTGTAAACGCTCATTCTCTTTTTCTTTCCTCCATTGTTCCACCTATAATGTGCATATTACTTTAGTCACAGAATGTTTTGCATAAAATTGCAGTTGAATTAAACAAAAAAATGAAACAAAAAATGCACAATTTATAAAATGCAAATGAAGTATAGCAGCACTAATAGGGACGCATACCCTTTGCCGTAGAACTTCACACTTGAATTTCTGTCGCAGTGCTTCATCTCTACTTAGTTGGTGTCCTGCATGAGACTGTTGAGCCTGGGAGATTTCTGTAACAGCTCGCAAGAGCCAACTCCATCTCTCCCGGGCCCAGTCTTCTAAGCATTTTTTCCTACGATCTTTATGAAAACGATTGTTCTGATACCAAGTTTCATAAGACATCTAGGAAAGAGAAGAAAAAAGAAATTCATTCATTTACAATGAAGATACAAAGAGTTTAATTGAAACACAAGTAAAACATATTTTATTTTAACATGAATACCTGAAAAATAATTTAAAAGACATGCAACATTTGAAAAATTGTGTAGGCTACAAAAAAGCACTTTTCACATGTCTCACATTTATATGTCATTTACATCGATTACATTATTTCATCAGTTCTAGTTTCTTTGTAAGGATTGTATTGATAAGATATTTATTTCATTTATACAATGAAAAGTTTCTGTTAGATGCTTTTTTCCTTTCCTTTTTATTTTAGTTAACACCATGTGATATACAGAAATAAAGAGGGGAAGCATATCAAGTCAGTATATTCTGAAAGAGAATAAAAGGAAATAGATAAAAAATAGAAATATTTTTTGAAAAAAAAGTTTAACCGACTTCAGAACTTCACTCAGCAAGTACTCTAAAAAGTAAAAAATAGTTTTATTCTTTGAACACCATCGATAAGACATTTAAACATAAGTTTTGAAGTTAGCGTAAAAACACTAAATAGAATCATACGAAACTATAATTCAACTATAAATATAAATTTCAATGAATCCAGGTTCTTTCATCGCTTTCGCATACACTACATTAACAACCACATATTTATGCAATGGTACAAATATTCAGCTCTTAATTTTCAATGGTTTCTCTGACAAATGTTGGCAAAATGTAGTTAAACATCATTTTACCTACAGTTTTTGCACCAACTTCAAAACATGTTTAAATGTAGTATTGATGGTGTTAAAAGAATAATTATTTTTTACTTTTAAGAGCACTTGCCAAGTAAAGTTCTGAAGTCCGTACAATTTTTTTTTCTTCAAAAAATATTTTTATTTTATTCTTTTTAGTGTAAATGTACTTCAGAAATAAGGCAATGTTTCCATCATGAAACTTCACCTATTTTTTTTAAATAAATGCCCTATAAAATAAACTATGTAAGAAAAAAAAAGAAAGAAACTATCAACGCGCCTAAAATTTAAAATGATTGACACTAAAAACTAATATTTATTATTCTCTGGTATTTATTTGTGTACTAGTTTAATCAAAGCCATTTAAATATTAACAGCTTTTCAACTAATTTATATTTCAAAGCAATACTGTTTTCTCGCGATAGAAATACTATAATACATATGTTGGTTGTTATCTGTTTAAGCATTAGATGAAGATAAAAAGACCATAGAAATGAATTTCATTATGTAATTCAGAGAAGCCTTACATTCAAAATCGTCATTATTACAATTACTGTAATTGCGATTTCGATTTCAACGAGGTTCCGTTATCAAACCCGGACCATGAGACCAATTGGAAGCGAAACCCTTTCAAACAAAAAAATATTTTTTGAAATCAGTCTGGGCGTTTTTGAGTAATCTTATAACATACAAAAAAAAAAAGTTATGCACACACCACAACTTTTTTTTCACCTTTTTAAAAAGATTGTTATTTCTCAAACTTGAAAACTAAAAAAAATAAAAACTCATTAACTACAAGAAATCACTAACCAAGTGTCCTAAAGTTTTATGAGGAAATGTTCTTTTTAGTCTGTCAAAGCACAAAACTCTTCTGTCCGGTAGATCGGCAGGATATTGTTCTAATATGTGTTCAAACATTGCACTGTCGTGTTCATTCCAGCCACCAGGACACGCTCTAAAAATAAAGATAATTCAATAGTTTGCATCATAAGTGTGCACAAGGAAGTCACACAAGATACCCTGGGTGGTGCTCTCATAAGTTAAAAAGAGAGAGAAAGAGAAAATGCAGAAAAATATACTGAAATATTTACTTTAAAAATAATAAATTACTTTGGATAATGCAAAATTAGCAAAACTTTTACATTTTGATTGTATTTATTTTATAACTCTGGCTTAAAAATGCTTCTTAACACTTAATTTTTATGCTAATTTTATGTGGAGGAGCACTTGAAAACCTATCAACAAAGAATGATCTATATCTCTAGATTGCCTGCCCCACCCCAGTACAATGGTATTTTTCATCTCCTAGTCTAGTACACGCCTATGAAGGTTCGAATATATGGATTATAAATTAATAAAATCAATTTTAACACTGAGTATTCAAAAAATATTACAATGGTCTCACATAACATTGCAAAACTAAAGCACAACATATTTGAAAAAACATTAGAAAATCTATAAACAGCAAATCTCTAAAGTACAATTCTCTATAAATAAAACAAAAGTAGCACAAATGGTGAGGGAATTTTTAACTCAAGGTACAACGGTTCGTCAACAACCAATGTCCACTTGGGCAACCTTTCCCCAATGGTGAAAAAGCCCTATGGGCAACGGTCCTTCCCAACCGTTGCAAAACTGTTAAGTAAAAAAATGAATAAATATTCAGTAAAATACTTTTTTATTTCATTTTTTAGTATTTTTTTCATGAAAATACTTGTTTTGGCGATCCCAGTTCACTTTTAACGGATTTGCTGCATGACCTGAAATTTGAACTGACAACGAGAATTATTCATTTGTGATGCTCGTACTATCAAATGGGACACGTTAAGCAGAGCGTCTATAGTGCTTTATATTTTGATGTCAGTGGAATGAAATTTGATTTCATCTTGCATTTTCAGATAGATCATTTGAACCAGAATGGAGAATGAAAAATGGAATATTGATAATTCTTTTTATTTTTACTCCTCTACATGTAGAGTGTTTAATAATAATTTTAAAAAAATACATTTATTGCAGCAAAATAATTCTTAAAGCATGATATCAGTGACATAATAACTATGAGTGCACAAAAAGCAATACCTGATTGACTTTGAAAACACAGGAAGTTAAACAAAAGGATAATGGAATCACTTTTGATAGTGTGGCACTGATAGTTCTGAATGATGATAAATATTATTGATTTTAAGTCATTCTAATGTGAAAATATATAGTTATGCAGTAGGGTGAGTCGAAAAAATCGATTTTTTTATTTCGAAATAGCATTACCTCTCAAAAGTTGTGGTTTAGTATCCAGACCTTGGGAAAAATAAGAAAAAAATTCTAAGTTGACGTCTTCGGTTCGCGCATAAGGCTCAAAGTTGGAAAAAATATGTTAAAAATGGAAATTTTCAAAAAGAAAAAAGAAAAAAAAAACTAACTTTTTATAATGCAAATACCATAAGCTGTAAATATTTTGTGCATTTTTAATCTAAAAAAATATTTTATAGCTTTCACATACGATCTTTAGTTTGCACATCAGCCTTAAATTGGGCTAAAATCGCCTACAATGTCAAATTTCGAAAATATCGATTTTTTTTATTTCGAATTCGCACTACCTCTCAAAAGTTGTGGTTTAGTATCCACAACTTGGGAAAAATAAGAAAACAATTCTAAGTTGACGTCTTCGGTTCGCGCATGAGGCTCAAAGTTGGAAAATATATGCTAAAAATGGAAATTTTCAAAAAATAATTTGAAAAAAGTAATTTTTTTTCTATTGAAACTGCTTTAAATTGTTAGTAGATAACATAAGTTGAACCCAAAAAATTATATATAACTTTTAGAAGATACATTCTGTTTGTGCATAAGGCTCAAGATATGAAAAAAAATGTCAAAAACTGAACCAGAACGCACTATGTCGGAGCTGTGCCGGTATATTTTTGTTCTACAGCCGACTTTTCTAGACATTACACATATTCTAGGAGACAGTTCAAAGTCCCTGCAGTCTGCACTCCCTTTGGTTGTCACTTAGTCAGCTAGACCCGCCAAACAAACAGCATCTTTAATTAGCAACTGAAAGTGAATCAAAAAGTGCAGCGTGTTTAGCTTTGGGTGAGTTTTTTTTGTAACTTTATAGCATATTTTTATGCTCAAGTTTTGTTATACTGTTCTCCTTTCTCCGAATAATAAATAATGGAACCCCGGAAAACTTCTAAACGTTTAATTATTTGTCCGTTTTTTGGTGTACCGAAAGGGTTAAGTCAAAATGTTTTAACCACATGTGCAGATGTGTTGTTAGCTTGCTTTGAAGAAAAATCGCAATCTGTAAAAGGCGAACCTTTTTCAAGGATTTCAGATTGCAAAGCTCATAGAAGAAATTTACTGCAAAGCTTCTATACCAACGGTCAGTCATGTACGTATGGTAAAATTGATAAAGGATTACCATAATACTACACTTTGAGAAAGTCATTTAGTCGTGATAAAGATAAATTGAACTTCAAGACAAAACTCAATCATTTTGTTGATTAAGCGAAGTCTAAACTTTTTGACGTTGCTTCTTTCAAGTGTGCAATGAATTTTTCGTGTTCTTGTGCTAAAAAGCCAATCTCTTGTAGATGTACACTATACATCTGCACATTGGTATAGAAGCTTTGCAGTAAATTTCTTCTATTTAAGCAGATATACAATCTGAAATCCTTGAAAAAGTTCGCCTTTTACAGATTGCGATTTTTCTTCAAAACAAGTTAACAACACATCTTTACATGTGGGTAAAACACTTTGACTTAACCCTTTCGGTGCACCAAAAAACGGACCAACAATTAAACGTTTAGAAGTTTTCCGGGGTTCCATTATTTATTACTCGGAGAACGGAGAACAGTATAACAAAACTTGAGCATAAAAATATGCTATAAAGTTACAAAAAAAAAAACTCACCCAAAGCTAAACACGCTGTACTTTTTGATCCACTTTCAGTTGCTAATTAAAGATACTGTTTGTTTGGCGGGTCTAGCTGACTAAGTGACAACCAAAGGGAGTGCAGACTGCAGAGACTTCGAACTGTCTCCTAGAATATGTGTAATGTCTAGACAAGTCGGCTGTAGAATAAAAATATACCGGCACAGTGCCGACGTAGTGCGTTCTGGTTCAGTTTTTGACTTTTTTCTTTTTTCCTACTTTGAGCCTTATGCACAAACAGAATGTACCTTCTAAAAGTTATATGTATATTTTTCGGTTCAAATTATGTTATCTACTAACAGTTTAAATCAGATTCGATAGAAAACAATTACTTTTTTTTCCAAATTATTTTTTGAAAATTTCCATTTTTAGCATATATTTTCTAACTTTGAGCCCCATGCGCGAACCGAAGGAGTCAACTTAAGACTTTTTTTTATTATTTTCCCAAATTTTGGATACCAAACCACAATTTTTGAGAGGTAATGCGATTTCGAAATTTAAAAAATCGATATTTTCGAAATTTGACATTGTAGGCGATTTTAGCCCAATTTAAGGCTGATGTGCAAACTAAAGATCGTATGTAAAAGCTATAAAATATTTTTTTAGATTAAAAATGCACAAAATATTTACAGCTTATGGCAGTTGCATTATAAAAAGTTACAATTTTTTTTCCTTTTTTCCTTTTGAAAATTTCCATTTTTAACATATTTTTTCCAACTTTGAGCCTCATGCGCGAACCGAAGACGTCAACTTAGAATTTTTTTCTTATTTTTCCCAAGTTGTGGATACTAAACCACAACTTTTGAGAGGTAATGCTATTTCGAAATAAAAAAATCGATTTTTTCGACTCACCCTATTATGCAGTCCAAATAGCAAAACTCATATTTACAAATTAAGATAATTGATCAATAAAATTACCTACATTACACAAAAATCTATAAAATGAGCAGCCTGTGGTCCTTCTAATGCGTGCACCACAACAGTATTATTACCGTAAATGTAAAACAGAAAGCGTACATAACTAGGTAAATGCACATTCCTCAAACAAATCTACATTTTACACTGGATTTGGATATTCACCAAATTTGACACCAAATTTGATCCACGAATTTCTAAATTGAAGTAACTTAATGTTCAGAAACCACTGTAGAGAGGTTTTAGAAATTGAAATTAGTTAAGGAATGTTTAGAGTTCAATGTGAACATCATGAAACATTTGTGTTTACACAAATGCATTTTTCTCTCATTTCATTTTAAAGTACGTTAAAAAAAACGCACAAAAGAAAATATGTTCTAAGATTGTAAGTAAATTAGAACAATGAGTGTTACACTTACTGTTTTAATTCACTTAATAATTTACTAATTCTACTGTTTAATACAGAAGTGTTGCCACATTTGTATTTGTTTGCATTTTGACATAAAAACTGAATTCACTTGGAATAATTAAGCATAACCATTGCATAATAAAGGACAACATAAACAGAATAAACTACTTGGGCACATAGCGCCTTGTTTACAACTTCTAAGGGTTTGGCAAGTCATAAGTTTGCAAAAATGATAAACTTACTGTCGGTCACAGTTTCTGTCAAGGTCTCTCAATCTATTTGAATAGCTATCATCTAATCTTGTAAGCTCTGCAATTAAATTTTCCTTAAGCTGTGGATCAGGGCAATAAAGCTCATGAAATTCAGGTGGCACACCTTTGGCTATCGTCTTCTCTTCTGATGCAATGTATGGAGGCAGTGCTAATCATGAACAGATAAAACCAAGAAAATTTAAAGCAAAACTAAGCATATTAAAATACAAAATGGTAGATAAAATATATTACAATTTAATGCTATTTGTTGACTTGATAAACATCGTAACAAATTGATAAACATATAAAATCAACTTTTATGAACATTTTTATCAATTTATTTCACAATCCAGAAAAAAGGGTAATAACTTGAATTATGTTACCTTCTTTAACCTGCTGTTCTAAATCTCTCTGTTCTTTTACTAAATCATCAGCTATTTCTTTGTAACCTGCCCATAATTCCTTTACTTCTCTTTGTATCTGATAATGCTGAATTCTTGCAGCTTCTGGCAAAGGTCTTAATCCTTCGTGTTGCCTTACCCACTCCCGAAGATCTTCCCTTAAAATAAAAAAAAAATCAGTCTATTAGAAAATATCCTTAAAATATCAACAAGAATTCTAGCTTGATATGGAAATTAGTACTTAATTATTCAAGTGATTCATGCTTTATTTTAAAACATTAGATTGAATTTTAAAAAAGAATAAATTATGTATAAATACTCCCCCCCCCCCCTTTTTTTTTTGTTGTGCAGAGAAAACAAACTGATGAAAATCATGAATTTAACTCTTACTTAATTACATAAGTTACACTTTACAACTACCTATATGCTTCAATAATATCAGTCCATCAGGTACCAATGCTGATTTGTTTTAAGCAATGTGAAATGATCTTTTATTTTGAATTTATATATTTATATTAATATAGGAAAACCTCACTGCAACAACATCCAATACAATAAATCCCAATATAATTATTGTGTTGTGATATCTCTATGCATTTGCATATATCATAATTTAAATCACCCTTCAAGTTAACAATATTCTGTACAGTTTTGAGCTTCTGCCTTTATAAGATATTTTCCCCCCAACACAAAACATTATTTTCTTTTTCACTAAAACAATTCCATTTTTAATCATTCTTAAAAGAAAGAAAATTTCTTTTTTTTCCCCTCTGACCATAAGATTTTCTTTGGTAGCAACTCCATTTATACTGCTAATACCATTTACTTCTCTTAAAATTAGGAAAGAACCTGATACAAGCTCTTGACCAGTTGTTCACTGTTACGGTTTGATTAGTTTTGGAAAAAATACCTTAAGAGTATAATTTATCTCTAAACTAGCTGACCTGGCGAACTCTGTTCCGCCTTAAAGGCAATAAATAAGCAAATTTTTAAATTTATTAAGTTTTTTATTAGAAAATACAAAAAACTACATTAATCATTCATTATTGTTTCTGTATTTTAGTAATTAGGTTGCTCTTCACTTAAGTACCTTGTGATACACAACATTTTTGTTTCATTATCAGGTGCAAAAACAAACAAGGCAGATAGTCTTCCGACCCGTGAACATGTCACATATAATTGACCATGGGAAAAACAGTAATGTTCTAGATTCAAACCACAAACTTTTAAGGGTTGGTCTGGTGATTTGTTGATGGTCATGACAAATGCAAGACGGATCGGAAATTGAATTCTAATAAATTCAAACGGCATATCGGTTGGGATCATCGTGATCCTCGGAATGAGAACTTCCTCACCTTTGAATTTTCCTTTCAGTATTGTCACGCAAATTACATTGTTCATCCATTTTCTAACCACCAAACGCATACCGTTGCACAGTTTTGGTTGGTTTATGTTTCGAGGCATGATTACTACGGAGAAAACCCTTAAGCGTAAATTGTGCGGTAGTAATCCAGGCATCACAAAAAAGTCAAATGACACTTAATACACCGCTAACTCACAACCTATTTTACTGCGCTACAGAAGCTGTCAGAACATGTGCTTTATGTTGCTCGGCGACAGAGGCTCAAAAAAGGCTTAGTTAAAAAAATATCATTTTCGGACTGCTTATCAACTGACTGCTCCATCCATAAAACCATCCAAACAAACTTTTGTATATATAATAGTAGTAAGAAGAACAACCTCTTTAACTGAAGTCCAGGAGCTATCCCACCAAGCGCTTTCCACCTCTCAGCCTCAGAGGCGTAAAAACTCTTAAGTGAAAATCGTTTCTGACAGCTTATCACATGTTTGTTGATAATTTACTTCATAAAAAAGTCAAATAACACTCAACGCACCGCTAACTTACAACCTGTTCACTGCTCTCCGGAAACTGACAGAACGTGTGCTTTATGTCACTCAGCCATGGAGGTGTCAAAAAAGGCTAAGTAAAAAGGCTTAGTCAATAAGACATTTTTTCTATTTATGTAACTGACACGCATAAATTATAGCCTATGTCCGTCTCCTGGCTCTAAGCTACCTACCCACCAATTTTTAGCCATATAGGTACAGCCGTTCTTGAGTTATAAATAGTGTAACTAACACGACTTTCTTTTATATATATAGATATAACGATACAATACAGGTTCAACCTTCAATGACAATAATTGTATTGAGCCTCCGAAATATAGCAGTTTTTTTTTTTTTTTTTTTCTGAAACAAGCAAAGGGAGGAAACTGCCCCTTTACCCATTTTCCTTAAAATATCAAATTTTAATTTGAAAAAAAAAATAAAATATATATATATATATATATATATATATATATTAATAATAATTACAATAATAAAATAAATATAAAGAAAAAAAATGGCAAATATTGAAATGCAAAATGCTTTGAGTACAGAGAAATTTGTTTTGTGTAATTTATTGTTTTCAAGTAAAGACAGATAATAAAAGTTACAAGCCCTAAAAATACAATTTTAGGTTATCTTTGTTGATATCATAGGACAAGAGGGACTGAATTGTGTGTGTCGTCCCGGGTGGGGGGGGGGGGTGTCAGACATTTCCAACAGAAATTTTCTAACTTGAAGTCTTAAAAAACAGCTCAAGTCAAACTTTCAGATAATTTTAGGAGGAGAGGATCAAGAGGAGTGATTCAGGGAATTTTCTTCTACCAGAAAAGTGTTCAACATCGCCAATATCCCAATTTTTGGTAATATTAGGGGAAAAGGGTGTTGAAGTTGCTTCCTTATATTTCTTCAAAATTAAATTCAATTTCAGTCAATAATTAGTGATCTTAGGTTGCGGAGGACATCTCGAGCAAATTTTCTAAAGTTAGGGTTTTAAAATGCAGTTTCAATCAATTAGACCACACCATTAACTTAAATTTCAAACAAAATTTAAGTGAACTATAATATTGATCACATAAATAAAATGGTTTTTGTTTTGTAAATAAACAGCAAGCAGTTTCTTTTTTCTTTTAAATAACTTTTGAAGTAATTTATAGAATAGAATTTTTTGCAAAAAATTTTTTAGAGAACTTATAATTCTGTCCAGGACTAAAAACAAATTTTTCAATTACCTTATGTACCACAATGGGTCAACCACATTTTCTCGGAAAAAAGCTCTCTCCTCTTCTATTTCTAAAATGAAATTTATATTATCAGCTAGCAAAAGTTGATCCGAACCCAGCTGCCCAAAAATTGTCAAATGATTGTAAATCTCTCTCTGAAGTCTGTCTTCCATGTACTGTAAATGCATATATTCTTGCTCCCATATCACTTTATGTTGATAAAGCAAAGCAAGCTCTTTTTTGGAGTGTGTGACAGTCTTGAAGTGGTCCGCACGATCTAAAATTCGACTAGTAGATTTCTTTGCCTGAGCAAGTCCGTTGATTCTGTCGTTGTGCAGAGGCTTCAATGACCGGCTTGGAGATACATCAGGTCTTGCTCTAGGAACACCTACATAAAAAATTTCAGAAAAAATATACAAGGGAACTTCAATAATAATGCTAAGAAAAATTCAAAGCATAACATAGTATCCAGAGAAACAACAATAACAGAGTATCAGAAAAACCTCAAATAGTAAAACACAATTTAATCTAATTTATATTTTAAATTAATATAAAGTAGAACTGCAGACATTCTTACATGGTATAACCAAAAATAATTCAATTTTTAATTCATCCTACCAGTGAATCTCAGCATTTTCCTCTTTTTGGGAGATCCCTTAGGGGGTTCAATGGCTTTTGTTGGGGATCCACCTGCTAAATAAAATTGATAAAAATATTGCAACAAAGTAAAATTGTAATAAAATTTCAAGAAAATTTTATAAAAATATATAGATAAATCTAACTTACTTTTCTCCAGTTTGGATACAGGTGAGTTGGAGTTAATAGATGGAAGAACTTCTACTCCCCTGGTCAAAGCAACCTCAGCCCTAAAAATTTTTAACCAAAAATTTTACAGTTTTAAAAAAGAAATTACAAATTTTAGTCCACAATTCAATGGAAAATATTTAAGCCTTAAAATGGTTTAGGTACATTATAAAGCATAAAAATCAAACAAAAGAGAAAGACATCTAGAAGAATTTATAGCACTTAGCAATGAAATTAAGCAGCCCTGAAATAACTGAGAAGAGGAGGGGGCGGGGGGAGGGCGGACCTCAAAATCTAGAATTAAAAAGTATACCAAGAAAATTTCTTTGAATAACTAGTAGTTGTTATTCAATGCTACTTTGCAATAATTATTATAAATTAAATAATTTCTTAATATGATTATTGCAGTCCTTTTGCTTTTCCTTCCTTTTCCAATAAATTTTGTGTAATCGAGTATCAATTGTTTAAGTATAATCCATTTATAAAGGACACACAAAAAAAAAAGTCAGAAGAAGGAGAAAATGACATGTCCCAGCTTCAAATTACTAGAATTTAAAATGTGATTTAAGATTAATCTGAAATGTAACAACAAAATAAATTACACTGCATTGCACAAAAGATGCTTCTGACACCATTGCTGCAGATTATTATGTAAATGAAAAACATTTGCTCAAGAGACCCTATTATTTATCCATGTCCCTAGATTTTCTATGTTTCAAATTGTCCACTCTGTAGCCTTTTGGAAATCAAATAATTAATTGCATTCAATCTAATATTATTTTTTAAAAATATAAGTAGAGTGTAATTGCCATGATTAGCTTGTTACATTCAATTATATAGTCAGCAACCAAGATGAGCCTAATTCTTTTCTTATGATAGTTGATTTAAACTGTTGGATCTCCACTTGGTTACAGTCACACTAATGATGAAAAAAATAGATTTTTTCTTAAAATGTCAGACAGACTTAGTTTTAGGCTGTTTATTCCACTTAAAGCTGGTTCTGTGATTGTAACTTTTCTTTATGATTATAAAGATATTTTCAAAAGCTTATTTGTCCACTCTGTTACACAAAGTTATCAAAATATTTAAAATCCTTTCAAAAATGAGTCATGTACTAGAAATTTACACTTCATTATACACAAATAAATGAAGACTCAATAAAAAAATTATGGTTAGTTGGCGGAAATTTTTTAAATTGATAAACTTAACTAAACAGTTTCAGACATGATTTGTACCATTTTTGTTGGAATGACCCATATACTAACAGCTGAACTCACTGAAGAGACAACAATCCATAAACAATCAACAAATTTTTAACTTAGAGGCTGTTGTCTCTTAGTCAGAAAAGTTATCTTCTTTTTTTCAATCCTGAGTTAAGTGCGACACATAATTTCTATAAACTTAAAACTGATGGTATTAAAGTTTAACTTACTTCTTTAACTTTGCATTCACTAAAAAGGAATTCATTTCTTACTATAACTGCACTTTTGTTTTGCAAATACTTGATATCATGAGTGTTTAAGATAGGAGAAAAGTACCCATACAGCAACAGGGTAGGTACTCCAACTGCATAAGGGTCATATATTCCAGCAAATGTTTCACAGGAAAATATAGCTAGCATAGAAAATATAGAGAAAGCTTAAAACACTTCTGTACTAATGGTAGCTTACACTTCCCAACAAACTGCCCTTTCCAGTTCTATCAAGCTTTCCCTATTGCTTCTCAAGAGTTTGCTCTATGTTCAAATAAATTTATTGAGTGCCACAAAAAAGTTGTGCTTTTTGTGATGGCATCTAGAAAGCAACCAAAGAGTGAAAAGAAAAAAGGTAGGTCAACTAAATTGATAAATATTGGCTTAAATGTCGGCTGAAAATGGAAAACTATTTATCTAAAGAACAAGACTGCAAAAAGAATCGCGTAAAAGGGGAGAAAAAACATAGTTTAACCTCACTCAGGACATTTTTCTCTTAATGTATAAAGCTTGTAATAAAGATTAAATCCTAAAAATATGCAAAAATCTTCAATTCAAATGATGAAGAAAATGAAGATTATACTAATGCATTTATTGTGTTCTGAACCTTACCACCAGGTTGTCTTACATACTGGAATCAAAGCCCCATAAAATCTGTCATATTAACAAACTTAAACAATCAAACCATACATTTTTTGACTTTTCTCAACTCCCCACAAATATTACCCTAATCTTAAATTTACAACTACTCCAGATGACCTAATCAATTCCTACCAATAAATTAAAATCCCTCTTTATGAAAAGCATTCTAAACTAAGTAATATATTAAAAATAAGATCTCTCAAACCAATGTACCAAAAGATAAAATCCATGGCAGACTTGATTTTACTGCATTTTATAAATTACAGCAGAACCAAGTCACCATTCTAAATATGCAGTAACAGCAATTATAATTCAATACTTGGAAATGCTAAGCAAAATACTACTTTTTAATTGTAAATTTTACTACCTTTCAAGTGTAATTAGATAAAATAGCACTAGCTAAAATTCTGTAAAAGCATTTTCCCCCCAAGGCTTTAATTTTTACAATGTTCATGAGCCCATCCTAATAGTAAAAGTATAACCCTCAGTTATTATTTCAATTTTTAACATGTAATCAACTTTCAGTTCTGTTCATTTAAAATTCACTAAATTTGCAACCTGGGAAAACAGAGACAGCTTCATTTACAAAAATTACGGCTAGGTAAAATAAATGCTTTTACACGGTACATCATTTTAATAAGAAAGTATAAAAGAAAAAGCATATTCAAGAAAGACATCATGTTCACAAATATGCTAGAGAAGTTGACACTAAGAATATCATTGTTTTCATTCAATAGTCATTAAACTCCTATACAATGGCTGCCGCTAATATGAATCTCGTAGATTATAAACAGTTTTGATTCAATAAAGTAGCTAATTCCATAAAGCAACTACTTTAATAAAGCTGGACTTTGTTTCTGATTCATTAAAAGGATTGATTTACAGTATAACTTTGATTTAACGATACCCGATTTAACGATTTCCTCAATTTAACGATACATTTCACTGGTCCCGATTCATATGCCTTGAATTTAATGTTAAAACTTCATCAATTTAACGATAGCTTTCCTCGATTTAACGATGATAATGGGCATGGCCACATTATCTCTCATCAAAAATACAGCAGTATCTATTTAAAAAAATATTCCATAACTATTTTACTAGCAAAAGCACTAAAAACTATTTTACTAGTATGTCCCGATAGTAAGAAGATTCATCCCTCAGTAACTTCCAAACTTCCAGCATTTCAAACAAAATTTTTTGCGCCTTGAGAGAAGAGTGACCAATCGAAAAAAATGAAGTCGAAAAAAGTTAAACCGTTTTTCTCAATCCGAGAAAAAAATACAAACATCAATGAAATACTTTTTAAAATAATATAAATGCATGGTTTTCTTGAAGAAGCAAAAGAACTTGTGTAAGCATTCACTTAATTATCAATATTTTAAGCCGTTTAACTTATATCCCGATTTAACGATATCCTCGACTTAACGATAATTTTTTACAGTCCCTAGGCAATCGTTAAATCGAGGTTATACTGTAATTAACCACCGATTGAATTGACCGCTGTCCACTGTACCAGCAAGAATAAAAATATTGATCATAAAATCTGCCTCCCCCTCCCCCTAAAACAAAGATTTTCAAGCACTCATCTTGAAGTCAAAAAGCAACTAATTTTCAAACTTGTAAACAAAATTTCAAAGCAAAACAATAGTCTAAAAGCAGATATGGATTTGAAAAAAGCTCACATGTTCTCTGGTTTCTCCTCTTTCATTGCCCGTCCCACCTCAAATGAAACCACGAACGAGTACGTCAAATAGCTCCACCCGCGACATCTAATATAAAATGCCCAGAGTGCTCAGCCTGATCAAATGGAGCAAAGCTTACACATTCTGAATTCTTAAACAAAAAGGGTCATTCACTTAAGGAACATGCATGCTAGAAAATTCAAGAGCAACACCTAGCAACGGTCCAACATAGCAACCGTTACTCAGGGAACTCATCAAAAAAGTGGGTCACCAGGTGCAATAAAACAATTTTTGAGACGGTAAGATTTGCTAAAGAATGTCCCCAGTAGTGGGAAATGGGGATGAACCAGAATCATATGCATGAGGCACATTAAAGTTTTAGAGCCAAATCAAAAAGAAAGCTTTTCATGAATGAATAATTTTGTGACAAGTAAAAAATGTTGGAAGAAATAATGAATTGCTCTTCAAATGTAGGTCAAGTAACTTTTTGAAAATTGTTATTATGTGTGTGATATTAATTCTTCGGAAACTTCAAACATTCATATTTTATTGTAATTACTTATCTCACAAGCAATGAAGAAAAAAAATATTTTGGGATCTGAATGCAATTAGTTTGGCACCCCTTCGAAAAATAAATTACAGCAAATGCTGTAACTTCAAGGGCCTTTCTAGACATTGAGAATTTAACTCATGATACACTCTTCGGCACTAGACAAACCATCAAGCAATAGAGAATGGTAGATATGAGACTCAACTATCATTGAATTCCATTACTATTAAACTTTTTCCACTAACATAAAGTCTTAATTGGTGAGAGGGTAGTAATAGTTGTTTGTAGCCAAAACAATCTGCATGGAAAATATTAAACGATGGCCATTTTAAGCCAATCTTATGTTTTAGAAGCTTAAATTATTTTTTCTCCCTCACTTTTTTTTTAAATGGGAATCTGACTGAGCTACTTACAATAAAAACTAAAAAAGTTTTCTGGAAAAGAAAATATTTTAAATTGTTTATATCTGTAGCTGAAATGTACATTTCATCATTATTATTTAATACAAATACAAAAGTGACCACCAGCAACAGGCTCTGGGCCAGCAATGCTGCTTTTGGCTAATTTATTAGTTCCCAGTGAAAAAGAATTGCTCTCTTCTAGCTATCGACTTCCTTGCTCATTACAGCCTCTTCCAGAAAGCTCTTCCAAGCACCTACAGCTCTATGGAAGTAGTAAAGAAATAGTAAGAAATTTGACTTCAGTTTGATAAATTTAGGCAGCTGAATCAGGTCTTCTTAGGTATAGCTTGATGCCTTCCAAACCAAAAACCTGAGAAGAATCCTAAATATTTACTGGCCAAATGAAATTTCTAATTCAGACCTATACAGACGCACTAATTGCAAGCTCATAACTACACAGGTGAAAAAGCAAAGATGGACTTGGATAGGACATGTTCTCAGAATGAAAGCAACAGACACAACAAGAACTGCTCTCACGTGAACCCCTGATCATAGGCGTCACAGAGGTCTTATTATTGGGGGGGACGGACATTGATCTCATTTTGGCTTCGAAAATTTCATCGTGCGGTACAAAAAAGATCTGTAATTTGGGTAGCCAGAGGGAAGGCGTATATCCCCCCCCCCCCCGGGTTTTAGAAACGATTTGTGTGCAAAGATTTACAAAGGTATTTTGTTTTTTATTTTCTTATTATGTATACTGAGTATGTCCCCCCCCCCCTCACCGTAAACTTGAACTGGTGAGCCTGCTACAAAATGCTATGTGAGGTACTATAACACATAGCTATCTTATTATTATTTCACTTTTGATCTTTTTAAATGAATTGGAGTTAACATACCTATTGTCTAATTTTACAAATTCAAGCAACATGAAAAATAAGATGAGACAGACAAAAGATATTAGATCAAGAAAAGATAAAAATTTAAAATATTTATTCCAAAACTGGTCGCGACAGTTTATAACTTTTTATCCCTTCTCTTTTCGATGGAAAAGAAATCTGTGGTTCAACTGTCGTACCACCTGGGTCGAAAGAAAATTTTCTATATGAACAGCCCGGATCCAAAAGGTTAAATGAATTGGAGTTAACATACCTATTGTCTAACTTTACAAATTCAAGCAACATGAAAAATAAGATGAGACAGACAAAAGATATCAGCCCACACAGAACAATAGGGTCGAGGGTCATCTGTATTTGTTAATTACTATAGAAAGCAGCACAATGGGAGTCGGAAGAAGAGATTCTTCACGGAACTTATTTGCTAATCACTCCTATTCCAGTCAAAACATGAAAAACAGCTTGAATGCTTGTTAACAATTTGTCCCAATACGAAAAGGAGCCGTTTTTTGCCAAAGGAAAGAGGCTAGTAATAAAAGTGTCGTCTGTACAGCTTTTGTGGTATTCATTGGGAACCCCGTTTTCTTCAAGTCTGACTGAGAGACATTGCGACCCCTCATTACCTATCCGCGAATTAAGTCCGCGATTACCTATCCATCTTTATTCTTTTGACAGTCGACAGTCAATTGCGCTATCACGGAAAGAAAGAACATCTATTGAAAGGACAATTGGTAACAAAACGCTTTCTTGATATCTTCTCTTGTAATGAAAAATGGATCATTTCTAAGTAACTAAAAGCGACCATTTTAATAAAAGAAAGACGTCGTAGAAATATCTCAGAAAACCACTTAAACTTAAAAGTTTAAAAATTCAGAGTTCAGTAAGATTCTAAAGCTTAGGTTTCATAACTTTCTGCAAACATAGAAAAAAAGAATGAAATTTGCAATACAGTATGAAATAAAGGTTTGATTGATCATACAAATTTCAAACAGCTAAAATATTAATAAAAATTGGAAAAATAAAAAATATGTAAAATTAGAGAGTTGGGAAGAAAAATTTTCAAGGGAGGGGATTTGCGCCAAAATTAAATGGCTAACTTTACTTTGTTCGGTTATTGTCTACATAAGGACATTCTTTTTTCTGAAATCAATGTATCACTTGATTATTGATTTATTGTAACGTGTGTCCTCTTATTTCTGAATTTTTAAGTGAAACTTGTGAAAAAATATTAGGGGGATGGAAACCTCTTGCCGGGGGACGTGATCTTCGATCCCCACTTATCTAGCAGCAGATGGGAAGTGACATAAAATTAAATAGCTTACTTTATTTTATTCTTTAAAATGCCTTCATACGAAAAACTTTCTTTTTTCAGAAATCAATGTATCAGTTGATTATTGATTTATTGTAACGTGTGTCCTCTTATTCCTGAATTTTTAAATTTTTAAGTGAAACTTGTGAAAAAATATTGGGGGGGGACTGTCCCCCTCTTCAAAATTATTGGGGGGGGACGCGTCCCCGAATCCCCATAGGCCGTGATGCTCGTGCCCCTGATAGCAAAAGGAAGCGAGGCCGTCCAAAACTTACCTGGCGCCAGATGGCCATTCAAGAACGAAATGCCTTTGGCTGGCCAAGCTGGGGGCAAGCTAGGGAAGCGGCACTGAGCCGTACAGGTTGGAAAGCCACGCCAGCGCCCCCATGCCCCACTAGGCGTTAAGAGACTAAAGAGAGAATCAGGTCATCTCTAACTCTCCTTTGCTCCAAACTATACAGATTAAGCCATTTAAGTCTAATATCATAATCTAAATCTAAAGTCCAATAACTAACCTAGTAGCCCCTTGAACTTTTTTTAATCTATATACATAAAAATGGATGTATGTTTGTTTGTTCCTTATACAAATCCAGTTTTTGTCCGATTTTCATCAAACTTGGCACAGACGTTTCTTGATGCACTAGAATTAGCGTAGGTGGGGTTTTGAAATTTTAAGAAAATCGGAAAAGCTCAAAATTCAAATTTTTTTTCTCAAAATGGCAATTTTCTTTCAATTTTGAATATATTGAGTAATAGATTTAAGCCTTTAAGACTTCAAATTGATAAAATAAAAATTTAACATTTAAATATGAGTATTTTCCAACAAAGTTAAAAACAATTAAAATTAGCTATGTTGTATTAATAAGTACCTGGGCTATGCCAGGTAATAAGCTAGAAAAGAAATAACATTATTGAGATAAGGAGACTAAAACTGAGCAGCATACTCTGAATGAGGTCTTACTAAACTTTTGTATAAGTGAAGAATGTTCTTAGATTTTTTTGAAATAGAGCAATTGATAAACCCAAGTATTCTATTGGTTTTTATACTTGTTATGCTGCATTGTTGGCTAAACTTGAAGTCTTGATATTAAGACATCCACATCAATAAAATTTTCTGCATAACTAACGACTAAAACCTGTAGACCTAAAAGTAACACGTGACCTTTTCCAACATTGACTGCCATACCCCACTTATCTACCTACTTTCTAATGTAAACTAAATCCTCCTGCAGCTGTTTTACTTGTTCCTTACTTTCTAGTCCACGTAACAATTCATGTCAGCAAAACAATTCATGCTACCAGAAATATTTTCTTGAATATAATTCGAAAAAATTATAAACAAAGGAGCCCCCTAAAACTTATTCTTAAGGAACCTCACTTAAAACATCACTCCATTTCGAACTATTTCCATCAAACAATGATTCCTTACTCCCTCCTTTTTCACCAGTTTGTATTTAGTCATACAACTGAAGGTTTTGCTGTAATTTTTGCATTTGTTTCAATGTTGAGACTTCAATCGTGGCAATTTACTCTATGCCTTGTTAACACTAAATGCTTGTTGTACTGATAGATATTAACATCACTCAAATGTTTACTACATAGTTTATAAACAGCTCATATTCATTAGAACTCTTGAAAGAAATCAACAAATTAAAAATTCTGATTGTTAATCTTCTTCTTTTTGGAAAATTACAAGTTCATCTTTGCTCGACATCAGTTTGATTTAAACACAGTTACAATAATATAAATTGCATCAAACAAAGTGATTCTAATAATTTATCTTTTTATTAATTATTCATCGATAAAGCATGTTGAAATCCCAAATAATTGGTTAGGTTGAATCACAACCTATTAAAATTAACTTAATGTAATTCACATATAGAATCGACTTTTCCACTTTTCATTTTTTACCTCATCAAGAAATTTACTTTGAATTTCACTAAATATATCTCATGAGATGACCTCAATTTTTTGTGGAAAATTTTCATTTCATTAACTATTTTTACATTAAATTTTTAACAGAACTTTGAAAAGTGAAATGTGAAACCAATTTCTGTCACAATTTTGATAATGAATATTATCCAATATTGTAACTAACTTACTTTGTTTTTCCTTTAGAAATAAAAAAACAAAGTTTAAAGATTAATATAACATATTAAACTAACAAACTTATGCTTTTGTGCTATGTATACTAGAACAATCTATATTTTCTTAAGGATCAGCAAGATTTATCAACTTCACTGTTGCTAATACAGTCGAATCTCCTTATTTCGAACATGCTTAAACAAGAACAACATGCTTGTTTAAGCATTGCTAAGCCAAACTACATTTCCCTGTCCTTCTGTTTCTTGTTTGTCCGATAAAGTGAAACACAGTTAAGATGAACAGATTTTAGAGGTCCTTTGAAGCTTGCTTTGACAAGATTCTATCTGAATAATACTGCTTTTCTAATTTTTCTAAAAGTTTTCGTTTTCTGTGGGTAGTTTTCTAAAAGTGGATCCACGTACCTCAAGTTCTTAGTCTGGGAATATGCTGTTATTATTTTTTTTTTACATACTTATTTTACTTTTGGTATTTTATTTCTTAACATTGAATCATAACTTAAATTTGACAGCCTAGTTACTAACTTTGTAGCCCTCTTTTGAACATTTTTCAATAAATTAATATCTTTCATATGATAAGGAGAAAAAAAACCGGTCAACATACTCCAAATAAAGTTTTAGCAAACTTCTAGATTTATTTTAAATAGATCTACTATGATACGCCCAAGCATCCAGCTGGCTTTGTTACTGGCTATACAGCACTGTTGACTAAACTTGGAGTCCTGATTTATCAAGACACCTACATCAAATCCTGATTTACTAAGTCATCCAGGTCCCTATTTAAACATAAATCATTTTATTTAAAAAGGGAGACTTTTTTGCCTTTTTTAAGGAACCATTTTAATTATTGACTTATTTTAGCCATTATTTCTATATTCTATTATCTATTCAACCATTATTCATTCATTCTTCTATTCTTTAGCTATTAGCTATTGTTTCTATAATTCAAACATTAAAGAATAATCAGTGCACATTAATTTAAAACATAATCACAATAACCTCACTGGAGATAAGCATCCAGCAAAGTACTACACAAGTAACAAATACAGCAATTAGCTAGTTTTATACATTTTATCAAAATATTAAACCAAAGTTAAGAATCATTAATTATATTTTCATTTATTTCTTAATATTCTGGAAGGGATATATATTTATTTGGGAACTGAGTCTGGTACGAAAATATGACATTTTACAGCTCTATAACATTATGCTTAAGTATATATAATAATTAAATATACAATTTTAAAAAATGCTTAAGTATATACTAATAAATTAATACAAAGCTTTGTAGAGTAACAAAAAATCTTAAAACACCGTGTTTTAAACAACAAAGCTATGGAAGTTTTAAATTTCAGGTGCAAACATCTAAAATCCAAGCTAAAACATAAAAAGAACTTACACATTTTATACTACTCTAAAAGGACATAAATTTTCTGAAGTAACTAAAACACAGCTTTGTAATCTAGAACAGAAAGTCGTCTGATCAAAATACTGACAAGTAGGAATTCAAAGAAGAAATATCGATTACCTATATTTTTACGTATTAGTTAGTTTCCAACAAAAGGCTTAAAACATGGTGGCAAACAACATGACAAAATCTTATCATTTTTCTTTTCGTTAATTTACGTAAAAATCGATACGCACCTACGCTGTCCTACATTTTACATTAGCTAGTGTTCGTGACAAGAATACGGCGACATACCATCACATATCATGCAATATTAAATGACTCAGTAATAGAGATTCAGTCGTAATTTGCTGCTGCACACATAATAATTACTTTTAACTCCCAGTTTTATTTGAAGGACATAAAGTTCTTGCCTTTTTTTTTTCATCTTAATAAAAAAGAACTCGCGAGAACTATCGCCGACAAAACAACAGCTCTGAATTTTCGAAAGAGGTGATGTTGTTTAATTTCCGGTTTGCAGTTAATTGTGATTTACGTTGCTAGGCAACAACGGAGCAAAAAAAAATATGACGCAAATATATTTTTATAAGACGCGAAGAGATATTTTTTGTGCAGTTTTTTTATCTTCATTTTCGTGCATTTCGTTGCATTGTTTTAAAATATCATTTTCAAAAATAATTACACTGGAAATTCCAAATCAAGAAGGAATTTTGGGGGACCTAATTCATGTGACGTCATTGCGGGTATTGACCGAGCCTAGCAGACGAAATTTAAGATTTGGAACCAATCAAGATTGTGGAAACTGGATGTAAATAGGGCAGTAGCAGCTGACGCCATCCTGGGAGACAAACAAACACCACGTGCTGATGACAACTAAACATACTCGAAACGTCGTCTGCTTTTCTTTCCGAGGATTTGCTCTGCACTTTTTTCTTGTACATTTGACTGTTATTTTGGCCCGTTCTTTTTTCAGTTTTGGCTTGTTTTGTTTGTTCTTCATACTGATGCTTCATTTTCAACGCATCATCATTTAAAAAAAGTATTATTTCTTGAACTTTCCGTGTTTTTAACCACTGAGTAGAATAACAACAAACTGTCTGCTAATATGCTTGTTTTGATAGGATTTGATTGTTCTTAATGCATTAAATGTTCATAAACTGTGCAGTTATCGATCCTTCTTTTTCTTTTTTTGTATTTGTACGGCAAGTTAAAAACGCATCAGTTTAAAATTTATTTTTACTTAATAAATACGGATCGTAATTGTTAATGATCTTGATTTTATCAATGTATCTTCTTTTTGCTTCGTAATGAAGGCTTTCACAAGACTCAGAATACATTTTACACTTAAAAAAAGGCTAAAAAAGCAACTGCGCACTCGCAATACCATGCTACACATACGGTAAACATGGAGTTGCTTGTCCACCAGGAACGGTTGCCAGGCTCCGTTGCTATGGAAAAAGCACGTGGCTGCTACTGCCCTATACCCGCAAACGAAGACCGTTGCCAAACCGTGAATAAGGTCCTAGTAAAATAAAGTATTCCACGTGTGTCCTTTTCTGGCGTAAATGATAGGCATGTTGTGTGAATCGACAGTTTGTGATACGATTTATTCACACACACATATTTTTTAGCTTTGACAAACTGCAATGTTTTCTTTTTGAACCTCAAGCGTCGTGTAGTCCTTCTTTCAGATTAGCAGTCTGCCAGCGTCTCCCGTCCTGGTGCTCCACCCGTCCGGACTTGCTCACCGGCCTCTGTAGGAGGCCCATGCGGCACATGGTGGCGCAGCGAGGAGGAATCTGCACAGTTCCACTGCTCCCCCCAGGGACGTAACTAGGCAATTTTCGAACAGGGGCAAGACATCTCTTCGGCACCCCCCCCCCTCCATTTAAATAAAGTTAAATATTTGTCAAAAAAAAAAAAAAATGATAACGCCAACGTCTGGACCGACATATAAGAGTACATACTCAACGTATATTATATAGAAAATGAACAAAAAGCACAACTAAAATACATACAATACTTTCTCGAAGCCAAACGGACAAGTTTTCCCTCTTCACACCCCTGAATATCAGGCTAGACCCACTACTGACACGCATTGGTTTTAGTGCTCCATTTTCTCATACATTTTCTGCTCAGATGCTAAATATGCTTTTTTTTTTTTTTTTTTTTGAAAGTATGCTTGTCAGTTAACAAAAGTTTTTAAATTGAAATGTCAAGTTAGTTCTAAAACTTCTCACGCATTTCAATATGAGAGTTGCTTATAGCTCATAGACTTCTTTTTTTATACTGTAACGATTTCAAATGTGAAAAGATTTATAAAATGATATCGAAGTATATGTGGGCTGAATCAAAATGAATAGATTAAATTTTTAGAAAATATTATTTAATTATTCAATAAAAGACTAATAATGAAGAAACATTTTTAAATACATTTCTATTTAGTTTCAGCTTTACTCGTACTTTACTTACATTAAAAAACGAAAACATTAGAACTTTATTTTACGAGCTTTTTTGGCTGCAAAACTTTTTCTATATCATCAAATGATAACTTAGACAATAATGATAATAATAATAAATACAATAATAAATACAAGCTGAGTAACCTTAAATACTTTCAAAGCAAAAATAGTTTTTCGAATTCAGAATTGAAAAATTGGGAATCGTGTAAAAGGAGAGTTCTATCTTCATTCAGTTTACCTCAAGTGTTTCAGTAATTTTTATTTTGAAATAAAGAAAAAAAAAAGAAGAAAATAAATCATTTAATGCGTTTGAAAACTACTTGAAATGAATGAAATTTTAAAAGCATTAAATACTTTGCAAATCAAAAATATTTTCATGAATTTCACTTCAGAAAAATTCTTAAGTAAAAAAATGTATTTTTTTTTTAACCTGTTCAACAGCATTAAAAGAAGTGTACAGTGAAACTTTAAGAAACTTAAAAATCCTAAACTTTACTGTGTAAGAGTAGGAACGAGAACATTAAAAAAATGTGAATTATTGAATAAATGTTTATAAATTAGCATTTGTTGATTAAATACTTTACGAAACATTACATATTATGGTTGAAAAATATTCTGTACAATTTATTTATTTAAAACCAGAATTTAAATTTGAAAATTGTTACTTTTTATTAACGCGATAATTTCCAGGAACACAAAAAATTTCCCCTTTTTTACAAAATTCTTACTCATAAAGATTGAATTTATTTAACTCTACTCTCAATGCCAACCCCGTATTTCAGTGATTGATCAAAAACAGCCAAAATGTAACTTTTACATCAACTAAGCAAAATATTGGTTTGTTTAATGATGTCTATTTCGGGAACCCGATCAAGTGATTTACTTTAAAACCGGTTATTTTTATCATTCAAATTGTTCAGAAATATATATTTAAAATATTTTTTTAATAAAAAATGCGAGCATCCATGTAGAATTTTATGCTAGAAGTAGTTGCTGAATAATCTTACCTGGTTAAGAATGAACCCCTCACTCTTTTCTGAAAACGAGACATAGTTGATAAAACTTAGAAAGTGAAAAGAAAAAAAAAAAAAAAACTTTCCGTTTTTGCATTTAACATTTTTTTAAAGAGTTTTTTTTAATATTTTTTTATCGACTGTAATAGCCCCCTCCTTTATTTGATGCCCCCAAGTGGCTGCTTGTAATGCTTGCCCCCAGGACTGGTCCTGAGGGTGTCAAAATTAGAGTGATAGTAGGTTTAAAATTTCTCACTTGAGTTCAATTTCTAAAAAGCCAGAGAGCATTTTCTAAAAGAGAGAGAGTTCTTAATAATGAAAAGAAAATTATGTAGTTATTTAGCCAGTTCAGCACCCCTAAAATCTGGCGCCCGGGGCACGTGCCCTGTTTGCCCCCCCCCCCTCTAGTTACGTCCCTGGCTCCCCCGTGCAAGACATGGTGGCAAAGGAGCACACCACGACCGCCTGCACACACACACACACACACACACACCTAGCGGAATTCGTCATTGCGAAAAACATAATTTGAATTCGTTACGTCAAAATTCTTTTCCGAAATTCATCATTCCAAAATCATCATTCGATCAATATCTATCATAAATATAAGCTGAAGATGTGTGAGTAAATACTTGTAATTTTTATTATTCTGTGTGAAATTGAATAGAAACGATAGTTTTTTTTTTCTCTTTTTTAGCCTACTTTCCAGTTAAAAATAAAAGAAAGACGAAAAAAGTATAAAAAGTGGCTTAATGCATCTAAAAAATATCGCCAAGTCCGAAAAAATATCGCCAAGCTAAAAAAATATCGCCAAGTCCGAAAAAAAAGCCAAAAATAAATAAAAAGGTAAAATGAATATCGAAAAATTAAAAATTTGAAAGTCGGGTACTGAGATGAGGAATTTGTGCGTCGGTCGGTCTGTCTGTCCCCCCCTAATAACTTTTGAATGAACATTCCGATTTTGACAAACTTTTTTTTTTGTTGGAAAGATCTCTGCGAGTACAGCTCATTCCCATATTTGATTTTTCGATTTGAACAATTTTTGGTTCAACTTTGAACCGTTCAAACAACCTGTCCCTTTTGAGTGAACAGTCCGATTTGAACAAACTTTTTTTTGAAGTTAAAAATCAACGTAAATAAAGCACAAATAAGGTAGAAAGTACAGCAAATAGCTATTTCAAGGCTACAATGGAGCCCCTTCCTCAGTGCAAGAAGCTCAGCAAACAACATGAAAGCTGTAAGAGAACTGAGCGCGAAGCACGTGGGCCCCGGTACTTATAACAAATGGGCCAGTGCGTATGAACTCACGACGAGAGCGGGAAAACACCGACCAATCAGCGATCAGCGAAACAGCCAGGAGAGCGAAGAAAAGGGGAAGACAGCAAAGGAAAGTAGGGGAAAGAAAAAAGCGCGGGAGAAAACACTAGAAGACGAAATTATAAAAATTGCTTCCAGATGTCAGGGAAAAATGGAACACTGGAAAAATCATTCACCAGAGAATGGGAATTTTTCCAAATATAGTAAGCTTCCCAAAAATCGAGGTCATAAACTGACGAACATTTACAAATAATTCTAGCCGAAGAAAAATCAAAGCAGTGACCAGAAGTCCAACAATGCTGAGCAATGGAAGAGCGTGCTAGTTCTTTATGTTTAACATAATTTTGATGCTCTTTCAGACGGTGCTTAAGAGGCCGCTTAGTCTGGCCTACATAGCTAAGGCCGCATTTGCAAGAGATGCTATAAATGCCCCAGTTGCTTTGGCAATCAATGGGATGCTTCAAGTTTGTAAACTTAATTTTGTTCACAGGAGAGAAAGAAATATCGAAACCAAACTTTTTCAAAATCTTTGCAACTTGATGACTTATTTTTGGATAAAAAGGCAAAACAATGGTGTAACCAACCTTAGAATCGGAAACCTTGCTAGAATGAGAGGGCTTTATTAGCCTATTATATATAGAATCAATAATCTTGGGCTAGTAACCCCGATCAAGAGCCACAGCTTTTAAATAAGAAAGCTCAGTATTTAAAGAACTGGATGAAGAACAGATATTCAAGGCACGAAACACAAAAGCCTTAAATGAGGCCAACTTTTGGTTTCGAGGATGAGAAGAGTAGTTGTGAGGAGGTAGTGTAACAGCAAAGGGCTTTCGATACACTGAAGTCATAAAATCGTTATTACTTTTAGTAATCAAAACGTCCAAGAATGAAAGAGAACTTTCCATTTCCATTTCAATAGTGAATTGGATGCAAGGATCGATAGAATTAAGAGTGGAAAGTAAAAGCTCATTATTAACTTGGTTTTGGACAAGCAAAACAAAGCAATCGTCAACATAACGAACATAGAACGGAAACTTTATGGTTTCAAAAAGTTTTACCTCAAAATAGTGCATATAAATGTCACTAAAATAGGGCTCAAAGGGTTACCCATCGCTAAACCTTCGGACATGCGATAGTAAACACCATCAAACACAAAAGTATTCTGCTCAAGACAAGCACGAGTAAGAGAAATAAGCTCATCAACCTCAAAACTAGAAAAATGATGTTCCTGGAGTCTCAATTTGAGACAATCCAGTGCTCCAATAACAGGTACATTAGTGAAAAGTGATTTCACGTCAAAAGAAGCCATCGTTACGCCGTGAGGCTTAAAGCAACGTAACTTCTGAACAAAGTTAATGGAATTTTTAACAGTGAAAGAATTGCTGGTCAAAAGAGGAGAAAAAATGGAAACTAAATGCTTAGCTAGTTTGTAAGAAGCTGTGCCAATGTTTGAAACAATTGGCCTAAGAGGAACGTTTGGTTTATGGACCTTTGGTAAAGCATAAAATCGGGCACAGTGTGCAACAGAAGGAATCAAACACCTTTTTGAAGAATCACTGATGATAGGAGAAGCCTTCACAATGTTTCTAATCAAGTTGACCTCTTTAGTACTCGGGTCTTTATGAAAGTGTCACATATGGACCAACTTCAATTAAATCTTTACATTTATCCAAATATGAGCTTTTGTCCAGAATAACAACTTGACCTCCTTTGTCAGCCTTAGTGACTACTATATCAGGATCGGAACATAAACCTTTTACCGAAAACTTAGCATGCTTGCTGAAAGTATTTGAAGTCAATTTAGCATTAAAATCCACAGTATTGGCAATGAGATGCCTAATAGAATCCTTTTGAGAAGCAGTAAGAGCACTAAATCTAAAGGCTTTCTCAATTGGAGCAACCAATTTGGGAAATGAAGGTTTTGAAGAAGAAGCAAAATTGTTATTCAGTTTGAGAGCATTGAGCTGATCCGAATTCAAGAGCTTAGAAGAAAGATTGAGGACCGCATTCTGATTCACCTTTGGTAAAACATCAGACGAATGATCCACATTATTAGCACAAAGAGATTTCCACTTTTTCTGAAGAGTAGTCCTATGTTTAAAAGTAGACTGAAGAACACTATTCCAACTTTTCCTATCAACCGAATCAAAATCCAAGTCAGAATTCGAAAGTTTTAGATGCAAAGAAAACAACTCATTTTCAATATTAGAAATTTTCTTCCGAGTTTCCTGAATAATAGCTCTTAACAGAGCCAACTTAGAACGAAAAAGCACTTTGCTAATTTTAGGAGAGGAAGAAAGGTTACAACTCAACGAAATAAACTTTGGAATTATTCTCCTACGTTTACAACCACACAGAAAGGACAAATGATCCAAAAACCTGTACTTTTTCAGTCTAAGACTACAAAACCTGTTGATTTCCGACATAATGAGTTCAGAAAATTCGAAAAAAATTCGAAAAAATTCGAAAAAGTGAAAAAGTGAAAAAGTAGTTCAGCACAAAGCTTTTTTGATCATTTTTCATTTAAACTTTTTTTTGTTCGAAAGATCTTATCAGGGATACTTCATTCCCGTATTTACATTTCCGATTTGAACAGTTTTTCGTTCAACATTGAACCGCTCAAGCAAGCTGTCCCCCCCTAATAACTTTTGAGTGAACAGCCCGATTTAAATAAACTTTATTTTTGTTCCGAGGATCTCAGCAAGGATACTTTATTACCGTATTTAAATTTTCAATTTGAACATTTTTTCGTTCAACATTGAACCGTTCAAGCAAGTTGTCACCCCTAATAACTTTTGAGTGAACAGTCCGTTTTAAATAAACTTGTTTTTTGTTCGAAGGATCTCAGCAAGGATACTTCATTACCGTATTTAAATTTTCAATTTGAACATTTTTTCGTTCACCATTGAACCGTTCAAGCAACCTTTCCCCACCTAAAAACTTTTGAGTGAACCGTCCGAATGGAATAAACTTT
>JAXGGA010000513.1:0-77500 GCA_038373865.1 Uloborus plumipes | reverse complement strand
CCCTTTAGAAAGCTAAGAGAAGTTTGTCTGTTGAAGCAAGAAGCGCCCAATACCATGACTGAGCCACCACCATGTTGCCTACTGAATACGCACTTCGGATTTTTCCTCAAGTCACGCCAGTAGTATGAGAACCCATCTGGACCGTCTAAATTCCATTTTTTTTCATCAGAGAACACAACAGTAATCCATTCGTCACTATAATGCACATGATGCTTTGCCCACTGCAGTCTTGCTTTTTTGTGACACTTTTTCAGAAAAGGTTTGCAAGCTAACTTTTGTTTTTTGATAAATCCTGACTCTTTTATTCGTCTGCTTATGGTATCACGTGATAATTTTGTTACAAGTCTAGTTTTTATTTGATTAAGTGACAATTTTTCAGTTAAGGCCAGTTTTTCATTTCTTCTATCCTCACGAGAGGTAGTTTTTCTTGGTCTTCCTGAGCGAAACGCAGGTTTAAATTGATTTCCACGTTTCAGAACATTATAAATACCACGTTTATATCGATTTAAAATCACTGAAATTTGCATAACAGAGTTACCTTCTGCTTTCAGCTTCCAGAGTTTTACAACTTCTTCAGACGAGAACCGTAGTGACTTCGGCATCTTGATAACACTTTAAGCCATTGCTACACTATATAACTTGTTCAAAAGAACCACACTGGTTCTTCACGCATCACGTTTCAAGAGATATTTGCATAAAATCTTATCTGTGCATAAACTTTTGCGACAGCCAAAAAAATATCTTTTGCATTTTCTGATTTTCGTTGCGGTTATATTTTTCAAAACTTCAAACACTTAATTAGGATCACAGTAGCCACTTACAATATAAATATGAAAGCATTCTGCTGAAAAGATTTCTTTTTATTCAAAAATTTGCATAAAGCTTAAACTTTTGCGACGCACTGTAATTCAAACTCCAAATGGTAGCGGTATTAAAAAATTAGATTTCTATTCATTTGTTGCCCAACGTCAAAAAAAAAAAAAAAAAAATGCTCACGTGGCATTCACTCTCCAATGTGTCAAAATCGATCGAGTAATGAAAAATTCATCGTGAATTGACAGTAGAAATGAATGAACAAATGATTTCTCGTGAAGTGCCTTGTAATCAGTTCAACAATGCGTGATGAGTGGAAGTAGAGTTTCATTTACAGAGCACTACTTTTGAATAAATAGCAGTAGCTATTACATGGAAATGAGTACAGAATATTAATATCTTCCGAACAATCGCATATCTTTAGCATATAAATACTTGGATATCTACATTCTGTGCTCGATCATAGCGCGATAGAAGTTTAGCAAATAAGCTTTAGGCAAATTATCTTTTTTTTTTTTTTTTTTAACTTAGATCTATAGTTAAAAAAATGAAGTTGGTTATTAGAGAATGATGCAGCAAGAGACCATTTTAGTTCTTTTGCAAAAAAAAAAAAACTTTCAAAGCAAATACACCTGTAACGAGCAAATTACGGCCATTAAGTAAGTTACTTTTAAATATTTAAAGGTTTATGTAATGAGAAGATTTATTCCTCATTGTTTGAACCTTTTTTTCCATTATTAATACAGAAAATCATCAATAGTATATCTTTAAAAAGCAGCATCACTTGCAAAAAAAAAAAAAAAAAAAAAAAAACACATTTAAAAGAATTTCTCTACAAAAAAGAGAACAAAGGTTATTTTTTCCAACAAACAGTACCAACGAGCTTAAGGCGAATTCTCTCCCTTACTTTGCTCATAAGTCTCCACATTGTGAGTAACAATTGCACTTTTAACACTACTCTACTGCCTTAAATTTCGCGAAAAATATGCATCAAAGCTTTTCACTTCCTCCAAGCATGCAAAACAGCCTTAATTGCCAAAGACCATGACAGACCGCTCAAATGTTAATATATGCGTCATACGAGAACAGGAAAATCCGCACAATTTCCGCAAAAGAAACCTATACTGTCGCCAGTATAGGCCACAGGAACAGCCACTTAGTATTCGGATCAGCCCAAGGGGAAAGTAAAAGTTGCAATTAAGAATAATAATCATTCTCAAAGCTAATTTGTTACATGCGAGCGGAGAGAGCTGGGTGGTATTAATGGTCCAGACCGGAAAATAAACATTTCCACTGTATTTGCTGCACATACTTTAATCGTATGCTTTGCATCACGTTTCTTTGCTTGTGAAAGTGGTTGCAGAGGTGACTGATTAGTTCTTCAAGTTCGAAACTTATGCTTAAAACTGGGAATCTATATTTTTTCATGAAACTAGGGGGCTTCGCCAATCGCCACCTCCTCTCTCAGCACTCAAAGACCATAGATCTTAAAAGGAATAGATAGGCCTTCTCCCCTCTTTTTTTCCTCTCAGCGCGCGTCAACATCCCCCGCTGGACACCACGTGATCATGGGACACTCCGCACAGTGAACGCTTTCCCTTATCGAAAAGGATCGTTTTTTACCGCGATCTTTTGAATGATTAAAAGAAAATAAAAGCATTAGAAAGTTTTCCAACTTAACTTTTTGAGGCAGATGCATAAGCTATTAAAACTTTCTTTTAAGTGTTTTAAATATTTTTGAAAACAGAAGCCTTCAATGTTTAATATAGAAAAAAAAATCTTAAGTATAATAAAACTTCCAAATTTTCATTTAATTCAATTTTTTTCTTCTTTCATTTTTTTTAATACAGAGAAATGGATTCAATGCATTATTTGTCATAACTTTTGAAGTCACTATAACAATTTTGCATAAAACTACATGTTTTAGAAATACAAAAGTAAATATTCTGAAATATACATAAATTCTTTCAATCAAGTAACATTTGCAGCCTTTACACACTTAGGTGTGGATGCAGGAACTGTTTTTAAGAGGGGCACCAAAAAGTAAAATGTGCTCGCCCGACTCCATTTTTCCTTTTATTGATAGATCCATTTAATGTTCTTTATGAAGATTTTTTTTTTGGGGGGGGGGGGGGGCAGATTCCTCGACTTCTCCCACCCCCCACAAAAAAAATCCGGTACTGTAGAAGACCCCAACTACATATTAATGAAAAATAACTTTGTTTTGTTACTGATTTTTTGACTACTTGAATACATTTTCATTTAAAAGTACTCCGAAAAAAAAATTCTTACTTATCAGCCTAACTTTAAATTACACGAGTGGTAGTTTGACTTTCGCCCCTCAACATTTTTTTTACAGTCTACAAGAAAGAAATACAGTTCAAAAAATTTTACTTTGAAGAAATAAGTTAGAAATAGTGGCATAATGATTTTTTTTCCCTGTAGGAGAGGCATAGACCTTTTGCACCCCCCACGAAAAAAAAATCATCTACTATAGGCTCTAACTATATATTAATGAAACAATAACTTTGTTTTGTTTGTGATTTTTAGACAACTTCAATATTTTTCTTATTTATAAAAGTACTCAGAAAATAAATTTATTTGTTACTTTTCAGCCCAATCTTAAAATACATGAATGGTAGTTTGACTTTTCTCCTTAAATACTCGCTTTTTTTTCGTCCCGCAAAGTATGAAAAATCTTACTATTTAAACCCAAATGTTTAGAAAACTACTGATTACTGTCCCATAAACAATATTAATTTTGTCATCACCTAAGTGACTTTGTGAATTACTTTAATTGTATGAATCAACAGCGTGATACATTCCAATGTTTAAATATTTTATAACGATTAATATTATTAGCTTATTAGTGTAATTATCAAAGCTGCTTCTGTTTCAAGCATATACTCATTTAAATTTATAAAAACGGAGGTGGAAGATCTTTCCCGTAACTCTTGTAATGATGAGTAACATTATATTTTTATATTTTATTCCCAAAACTTTTTCACATTTTTGAAAAACACTTTCAGTTCTGCACAAATGTACTACACCTCTTGAACTTTTGATGGTTGAAATCAACCGTTACTTGAATTTGTCCCAAAATTTTTACTAGGCCTGTTTTTTGGTTTGTGTTGTAGTTAACTTTGCGTTACAGTAGTCGCACTTCACAACAAAGAGCACTTTACGAACAACAAATCCAATAATGTAGTCAGAAACATCGTAAACGAATTGTGTCATGTAAATAGAAATGATTTCTGAATTTTTTTAGTAGTCATCAGGGGAATTGGAATAAAAGTTGCATTCTTCCAAAGGGGGGGGGGGGTATTTTTGTTACGCTTCAAATTTATGCTTTAAATTTACCGGTTACTTTTTGTCAAAATCAACGTAGCTCGATAAACTAAAGTCTTAAACTTCAGTATGAATTAATAACTTTTTGTAGGCACTTCGAAATTGCCTGACGGTGACGGTCAAATTATTGTTGAAGCCCTTTCACAAACTTATCTCAGTGAAAAACTTTTCAATCAGGAGAAAGCCTATTGGTCCTTACGCAACTTAGAACTAGAATTTGCACCCTTACATATTTTTTAAATCTTCCCAGTATTTATAGAAATTAAGAAACCTAAAAACCCAGTTTTCAGCGGTCTTTCGGAAACGAATTTTCCATCGCTTGTTTTTAGTGACCTAATATAAGGCTCCGCATCTTCAGAATTTTTTTTTTTAAATTCTCTGAAGTTTGACTCTGCAGGGGACGTTTATTAATTTTGGCAGAAATATTTCTCCTGTTCAGAAAGTCAAATATCTTCAGACAACGCTATTATTTAAACGACGCTTCGCATTGTTATCCGAGAGGAGGGAGAAACGAAGTCCCATGATCACGTGACTTTCGGAAGAATCATGTTGACCCCACTTTCCCCGAGCGAGATACACTGCGCAGGGGGAGAAAGGCTCATCTATTCCTTTTAAGATCTATGTCAAAGACTGTTTTGGAATCTTATTGGGTCATTCCATATTCAACCAACAAATGGGCCGTGCTGCACCATTTTTGATTTTGATCAAATTTGGCAGGTTTTCTGCACCAATATTCTATACTTCCAAGCTGTTTTATTTTTTTCTCGAAAAATTTTTATCCTCGAGATATAGCCATTCTTTTGCTCCGCCGATGAGTAAAATTCGGCATTTTTGATCTTTTTTCTAAGAGTTCTGGCAGATTTATTTAAAATGGTAGAAAGATCAAACATGACTTATTTTAAAGCTAAAAAAATAGAACTTTTATTTGTGCATAAAAAGAAACGGTTTAAGTTAAGCCTAAATATAAATTTTCCCGGGTCAATTCACGGTTCAAAAAGTGCCGTTTTCGTCATTTCAAGCATGAAAAAGTATATGAAGGACTGACAGTGGGATTCTAATTTTTTTTGCTCTTGCACCCAGTTATAGATACTAGAAGCACAGAAAAAAATTAGATAATACCAGTAGTTCTTCATTTTGAAAAATTTGCTTAAACTTGAGAAAAAAGAAAATTGGCCTTTTTCACTCCCCAAAAACGAGCTGTGGAACAGGTAGTAAAAATTTACAAATGCATAGAGTAAGAAGGTGTTATATTGCCCTTTAAAATGAAATAAAAACTGTCTTATTATTCCAAGGCATTAAAGAGATATAAGCTCTCAAACTTTGAGAAAAAATGAAAAGTATCCTTTTTAACTCCCCAAAAACGGCCTGTGGAACAGGTAGTAAAAATTTGCAAATGCATGGAGCAAGAAGGTATTACATTGAATTTTTAAACGAAACAAAAACTGTCTTGTTATTCCCAAGCATTAAAGAGATAACTCTCTGAAAATTGAAAATTCATGCAAGATTTTTTTGGCAATTATGAACATAAATAAAGTCGTTTCATGCAAGAACTCTAAAAATATGTGTCATCAAATATGTAATTTAAAAAAAAAGTAAAATGTTTGTAATTTATTTGTAATGTTGACAGATCGGAAAAAGTTGTACTTAAAACCAGTGATCCGAATGTCCACACATCAATTAAAATTGGTTTTAAAATTTAATTACATGCCGCTAAGACATTTCTAGTTTTACATTTACAATCGAACGAAATTACAAATTTTTTTACAAAAATCCGAAATTTCTACATCCTTTTCGAAACAGCTAAAAGTAAAAGGGATTTTTGCTAATTGATTATTTATTCGAGTTTAGCTTCCTAATATTTAGTTGTTGTACATCAATTACAAATTAAAAGAAAACTCTAATAACAGAAACTCTAAAAAACGTTTTAAGTACAACTTTTTCAGATGTTTCAACGTCACAAATAAATTGCAGACATTTCACGATATATTTTGAATTATAAATTTAATGATGCGTATTTTTCCTCTCTTTATACTCTTGCAGTTCTTGCATAAAAAGACTTTATGTTCATAATGGCTTTAACGTATGCCACAAAAAAAATAAATAAATAAATAAATAAATAAAAATCTTGGATAAATTTTAAATTTTCAGAGGGTTATATCTTTTTGATGCCTGGTAGAGATGAGTTCGGGCTCACTTTTGAAGGCCCGAGCCCGCCCAAGCCCAAGAATTTTTAATCCGAGCCCGGCCCGAGACCGACTGATATTGTCTTGTTTTGAGCCCGACCCGGCCCGAGCCCGAGTGTATCAAACATCAATATATATTTTTAATTTCCACTTGGGATGCACTGCCATATGGTATATCGTAATAGCAATCGCAAATATATTATAAGTGGGTGCTATCTTTTTGAATTATTATTATTATTATTGTTGCCATTAAGAAAAACTGTTCTCACGCTCTTTAAGTACCCCAATATTTTTTTATTCCGTGAACGTTGTATTTGTATAAAAACGGACTATCTTAATATGAGATCGAACCCGAGCCCGAAAGTTGCTTGAAGTTAAAGGGCCCGAGTCCGTCTCGGGCTCGGGTTCGGGCTTTCGGGCTCGGGCCGAGCCCGGCTCATCTCTAATGCCTGGGAATAACAAGACGGTTTTTGTTTCCTTTTAAAGTTTAAAGTAATACCTTCTTGCTCCATGCATTTGCAAATTTTTACTACCTGTTCACAGGCCGTTTTTGGGGAGAGAAAAAGGCCGATTTTCATTTTTTCTCATAATTTGAGAGATTATATCTCTTTAATGCCTTGGAATAACAAGACAGTTTTTGTTTCGTTTTAAAGGGCAATGTAACACCTTCTTACTCCATGCATTTGCAAATTTTTACTACCTGTTCCACGGGCCTTTTTGGGGAGTGAAAAAGGCCATTTTTCATTTTTTCTCAAGTTCAAGCATTTTTTTTCATAATGAAGGATTACCGGTATTATCTTATATATGTTTTGTGCTTCTAGTATCTATAGCTGGGTACAAGAGAAAAAAAATTAGAACCCCACTGTCAGTCCTTCATATATTTTTTCATGCTTGAAATCACGAAAACTGCACTTTTTGAACCTCGAATTGACCGCGGAAAATTTCTATTTAGGCTTAACATAAATCGTTTTTCTTTATGCACAAATCAAAGTTCATTTTTTCAGCCTTAAAATAAGCCATGTTTGATCATTCTACCATTTTAAATAATTTTACCAGAGCTCTTAGAAAAAAGATCAAAAATGCCGAATTTTTCTCATCGGCGGAGCAAAAAAATAGCTATATCTCGAGAATAAAAATTTTTCGAGAAAATAATAAAACAGTTTAGAAGTACAGAATATTGGTGCATATTACCTACCAAATATAATCAAAATCAAAAATGGTGCGGCACGAAAATTTCTGAAAATTCGTTTATTTTATATGGAATGACCCTATTTGGTTTGCAAAGATGAAAATGGATCGAAGACAAAAAGAACTTGCAAAACGTATATACGTATAACAAAATTATTATTTAAAAAAAAAGCTTCCTCCCACATGGTCCAAACTAATTTGTACCAAATTTCACAGCTATAGAGGTGTTAAGGGGCTCCTAAGCAATGCAAAACGGCCGTTTTGTACGCTAAATAAGTCTTTTTCAATTTTTTTTTTTTTTTTTTTTTTTTTTCAGTTGCGGACTTGAGTTTAGTTTAATTTAGTATATTTGCTAAATTAGCAACCCTTATATCTGCTGTTTTAATTAATCGAGAAAATTGCAATAAGCTAAATCTAATGCAGAAAAAAGCTCTTTCAAATGACATAGAATGTTAAGGGGTGTTAATTTTTGGTCTTTTTAATTGGAAAATTATTAGCAATTGTAGCTAAAAAATTAATGACAGAAAACTAATTCGAAATTAAAAAAAAATACTCTCAAGTGTGAAAACTACGCTTTTCGAAGTAGTTTTGTGCCAAATTGCCAATCTGCTTGCTCTAGTACTGGGTCTCCTGGACGCAGGCACGCCACAGACATCCTTTCATAATTTCTTTGGTGTTACTTTTTATAAAGATACAAATATGACACTGGTTGTTTTTGGAAGGAGGCAGGGTGAGACTGAGAGTTCGCTTTATATTTCGCAACCATATAAAACTTGTGACTAAAACAATAGATTAGTTAGATTGGATAATAATGGAGCTAATGTCTGAGGACCAATCATTTCAAAAATTTGTAATTTTTTTATATATATAATTTCTAGAATATTTTGCTTTTTATTCAAAATTTCCAACCAGCTTTTTTTTTTCCACTTTAAATTTTTGTTCCTCTATGCCACTTTGGTTCCCTCGTAGAGGTAAAAATTTAATTTTTCAGTGTTTCTGTTCAGGCCTGTAATTTCAAATTTTTTGGCGAACGGTTGCACTCAATGCAAATTTTATCATCGACCAACAAAAAAAACTGTCTACTAAAATGTAAAAATATTATTTTTTTTCAAAACCGGAGGAGGGGAGGGGACAATTGTCCACCCTAAATGACGGACCTGTGTCTTTTCAAACATTATGTTTTGCATGAAATTATTTCCATAGTTTTAATTATAAAAATGTTCACATGGCAAAAAATGATTTTTTAAAAGCATGACATTTTTAAATTTTTTTGGCGAAAGTAAAATCAAGTTCAAAAATTGTTTGAATCAAAAACTGAAAGAATTCTTCATTCTCTACTTACTACAATTTCATGCCGCAGTTCAGATACATATATTTACATACATACATCATATGTGTAAGTATATTTTACTCGATATTAATAAAATCAAGATACCAGAAAATAACTGGAGCTCTCATTTTTTTTTTTTTTTTGAACTTATAAGAGCCTAGGGAATTTGAATCTTCAAAAAATAGCTTTAACTATCACAGTACTTTTAATATTAATAACGTAAAACAGAAATTGAAAAATATGTATTCACATTTATCCATATACTAAACTAATAATTAGATTAACTTCATGCTCTATTTTTTAACGCATGCACAGAAGTAAGCACTTTTGCGAAAGCATAAAATTTTCGAGCCAGAAGTTGGCTTGATTCCGAAATTTCTTGCTGAAAAAAGTATTGATTGTAACTTCCAGAATTTAAAGGCCAATACAACCATTAATTCAATTCAGCATCAACTCTTTTTCTATCAAAGTACCTTTACTAGAATCTAATCAATAAAGTAATTATTCAGTAATACTTTTCACTCGTCAAAAAAAAAAAAAAAAAAAAATATATATATATATATATATATATATATATATATATATATATATATATATATATATATATATATATATATATATATATATATCAGGGACGTGCCGTCTGGGTAGGCAAGGTAGGCAGTGCCTACCCACGAAGAAAACATACCAACCTCCCCACTTCATTCAATGACATTTAATGCGTTGATTGGAAAAAAAATATTTAGGTATTACCACAGCAAGAACAGCCAAAAAGAAAAAAAAATGGAATTTTCCCATTTTTTTTTTTTTTTTACTTGAAAAGCAGCGACCGGCTCTGCTTTTCTACTTCCGTATCTATACAATACTCACCATCCTGAACACCCCCGTGCCGCAGCATTTTCCCCCTTCGCGTTAGCCAAAGCGCAGGCAGAGGCAGAATGAAAACTGCCTCTGTGCGTAGTCCTCGCTTCTGCGCATCGTTACGATTCGTTTTTTCTGTGGTGTTATGCTTTCTATGAAATGTTTCTGTAATTTTCAAATGTTTCGTTTCTTCTTTGTCATATTGTTTCTCATGTTTAAGTTGAAACCTCAGGATACTTGTTCCGTTTCAACTTTTTGAAAAAATACTTAAAAATTAAAGATGACAGAAAACTGAAAAATTCATGTCATTAGTGTATGGAAGTAAATTTCAAAAATTAGCTTTTGATGCTGATAAGGATGCATTTACGGTCAAGCAAAAAAGTACGGGAACTTTTTTGACATTATAAGACGGATAGCAGATTTAACAGATGTATAAACAAACAAAAGTATAAATGGGAACAAGTTTTTTGTGAAAAAAGTCTAAAAATTGTGCTTGATTTTAGTTTTGAAACGTGAACTGAGTCAACTGTTTCCAGAAACTGGTGTTGTTGCAGTTAATTTTGACTATACCAGCCGCAATTGTTTCTATAGAATGAATATTTTCGGCCATAAAAAGAATTAAGAGCATTCTTTCATCTCTTGTTTTGATATGTTTAGAAAAAGAAAGTGAACAAAATTAGAAAAGAACCCCGCTTTCAATTTTTATGAAAGTCACGGATATTTTCATCACAACGGAAGAAAGAAGAATGGATTTTATATAGAATTCGATAACTATCTTTGTGCAGTATGTTTACACTAAGAACTACTTAAATATCAATTATATTCATACTGTTTCATTACACGGTTAATATCATTTGCGTTTTCAACATGTGGATTATTATTCCACAAATCATCTCATCTGCCTACCCTGGGCATTCGTTCACGGCACGTGCCTGATATATATATATATATATATATATATACATATATATATATCTTTTTTTTTTCTCATCAAAATGTCAAGTACGTTCATTTTTGACTATACAATTTTCATGTATTTCATTACCGAGACCCGCGCATAGACACATAAATGTAGAAGTTTAATCATTTTTCTTAAAATATTTAGCCGACGCATTATTATCTCTTTGCGTAGTCTGACCTTGATTAGTGCTCATTAAATCTAGATAATCTTTTTGCGGGAAAACAAATGGAGCTAATAAGAAGAGGAAAGACCACTCGCGAAAAGTAATCAATTCTCTTTCAACATGTTATGTAGTTTTCGATTTTTAATAACATCTGAGCAGTTTTAGTCTTTCCAATTTATACAATGTATGAAACACTGAACGCATATAAATACAGCGCAAAAAAAAAAGGTCCCGCAAACAGTAAAATTAAGGAGAAAACTAAGAATTACATTAGAGATTAAGAATTACATTAGAGTTACATTAGAGGTACAAGGATTTTTTTGAGCAGCTGCATGGTTTTTCAACTATATTTTGATTATTTTAAGTGCATTTACACTAAAAAGAAATGAAATAAAATATTTTTGGAAAAGAAAAAAATAGAACCGACTTCAGTTGGAAATTGCTCTATAAAGTAAAAAATAATTTTTTTCTTTGAACACCATCGGAACTACTTTTAAACATAAATTTTGAAATCGGCTCAAAAACAATGTATAGAATCATACGCAACTACAATTCAACTATAAATATAAATTTTAATGGATACATTTCATTGACTACCACACATTCGTGTAATGGTACAAATATTCTGTTTTTAATTTTCAATGGTTTCTCTGAAAATTGTTGGAAAAATATGGTAAATATCATTTTACGCCGACTTCAAAAGTAGTTTCGATGGTGTTCAAAGAAAAAAAATTATTTTTTACTTTTTAGAGCAATTTCCAACTGAAGTCGGTTCTATTTTTTTTCCAAAAATAGTTTTTTTATTTTATTTTTTTAAGAGGGGTGGTGAGTATTGACTTTTATTTGTTATAACTGTTTGACTTTTTCTTTTTTGAAATATGCACATAAAGAGATAATAGCTTTTTTTTTCATTGTCAGCTCAAAATATTGCAAGTTTGTACGCTCGAATTTAACAGCAATTTTGAAAAAGTATGGCGGAAAAAAAAAGCTTTTAACCGCGCTTTTTAACCGTTAAATTGACTTGAATGGTTACAACGATTGAACCAAAGAAAACGCCAGAAAACCTGCATTACTTAAAACGTTTAAAATGCCCTAAATCCACAAATGTATACTTGCTTACATTTCTGCTTTTGCCTTCAAATTAAGTTGTTCAATTTGTTAACAATCGTTTAAATTTATAATTACTATTTTTTTTAACCAACTTCAACAAAGGAGGACGTTATACAATTCGAATACCGATTTTTTTTTTTTTTTTTTTTTTGTATGTTATAAGATTATTTGAAGACCGCCTGGACTGATTTCAAAAATTCTTTTTTTGTTTGAAAGGGTTTCTTTTCCGATTGGTCCCATCCTCTCGTGGTCCGGGTTTGACAACGGGAACCTGCAGAAATTGTACGAAATAGAATTCGTGATCACAGTAATCGTAATAATGACCAATTTTGAATGTAAGGCTTCTCTGGATTAATTCATTTCTATGGTATTTTTATCTTCATGTAATGCTGATAACATTGTTTTGAAATATCTACTCTTTTTGAAAACTGAGTATCTTTCTATGTCCTGCTTCTTTCTCCTGAACGCCAATGAAATGAACTGAAAGTCGAACCAGGTACCGATAGATTGGTCATTTTTCAGGCTTCATTAGTTTTAATTTATATAGTTATACCATTTTAATTAGCGAAGACATCAATTAATTAGTAGTCAAATTCAAAGCGATTTGTCCTAAATGATTAAATATGAAATCCATTGTTACAAAACATGGGTGATATGAAACAGTAATAATAATGATAGTGAGAATTTTGAATGAAGGCTTAACTAAATCAAGCATGGAACTCACTATCGGGCCCCGTACGTAGTATGTCTTAAAATCTTATGAACCGAGAGAAACTAGTAACGCTTTGAAATATAAATTAAGTTGAAAAACCGTTAATATTTAAATAGCTTTGATTAAACTAGTACGCAAATAAATACCAGAGAATAACATGGATTTTAGTTTTTAGTGTCAATCGTTTAAAATTTTAGACGCGTTGATAGTTTCTTTCTTTTTTTTCTTACATAGTTTATTTTATGGAGCGTTTACTTAAGAAAATTATATGAAGTCTCGTAATGGAAACATTACCTATTTCATAAGTACATTTACACTAAAAAGAATAAAAAAAAAATTAAAAAAAAAAAAAAATGAACCGACTTCGTAACTTTACTCGGCAAGTGCTCTAAAAAGTAAAAAATAATTTTATTCTTTGAACACCATCGATACTACATTTAAACATAAGTTTTGAAGTCGGTGCAAAAACTATGGGGTAAAATGATGCTTAACAACATTTTGCCAACATTTTCCAGAGAAACCATTGAAAATTAAGCGCTGAATATTTGTACCATTACATAAATATGGTTGTCAGTGTACTGTATGCGAATGCGATTAAAGAACTTGGATTCATTGAAATTTTTACTTATAGTTGAATTATAGTTTCGTATAATTCTATTTAGTGTTTTTGCGCCGACTTTAGAACTTATGTTTACATGTAGTATCGATGGTGTTCAAAGAATAAAATTATTTTTTACTTTTTAGAGCACTTGCCGAGTGTAGTTACGAAGTCGGGTCAATTTTTTTTTTCAAAAATATTTTTTTTCCATTGTTTTTGACAACGGGAAGTAAAACGCGGGCATTATGACGGATTACAATTTTCGTAATGATTACAATTTTCGCATAAATCCGAAGGCTTTCACCAAACTAATTCAGTATTTAGTGTGCCATCTCAACTCCCTGTCAATAGCTGGAATTGCGAGTATCATTTGTTCTTTTCGTATTTATCAAGTCAAATCATATGAAGAAATTTTTTTCCAGCTTCAGGGGGAATATCCAGGCTTTTACCCCAATGGTTTGTATTTGAAAAGTTTTGTAGTATTAATTGCGAGTAGAATATTTATCCTTCAGAAATATGTTTTTTATTGTGCACTGCAAGTGCAAATATTATTTTGTATAATAAATTGTGTATCCATCCATGTGTCCATCTTTGGCTCTCCAATTTTCGAGTTGATGTTTCATGAACAAAAAAGTTCCACTTGAATAAGAATATTCGAAGTAATAAAGGTGGTAAAACATTGTCGGCAGAATATGCAAATCACGTTCTCGTATCTTGATACTAATTGCGACAGGTAAACTCATTATTATTAACGCAATCCATTTATTTGCAAATGAAAGAGTTACAATATTCGCACTTCACAAAACGCTATTAGGTATTCTAACAATGGAAGTGCTCTGTAATTCCAACACACGAGAGTTATTGGTTCAACAACACATAATAAACCGGGAAATGATTAACAGGTCAACAATATTGCTGCAATAAAACATCTTCTACATAATTCCAAAAAGTGAAATCATTACTTCCCTTTTAGCGTTAATTCATTCATAATATTCATAAACGTTCGAGTCGGTTTTTGCTAAATAATTCAATCAATGGCACTTGCGTCGTTACTACAATGCACGAGAGTTCATTCACCATAAACTTGAATTATATATTTTACATTTGCTTTTTGAAAAAAGGTTGCATTCTAGGCAGTGAGAAGCAAAGGGATGCAAACTTTTTAAAGTTTTGGATAAAACATGTGCGAAATTCAAACCCTCTGTAGGCTTTTCATTTAAGTTTTCTAAGTCATGCTGTATAGCAGCACCTACTAGGTCTTGTTAGTATCATTTCTTATCCCAAACAGATGAGTTTCTCCCGGTAGCGAACATAGACTTAGGTGTCCCCCCCCCCCCTCATAAGATTTGTAAGGGCGCCCACCTCCCTCCTCTTAGACTTACCACTTTTTTTTTTAAAGTATACAATAGAAACTGGAAGTTATTTGGGTAGCATTTACAATAGCAAATTTTATTTTAAGATTTCTCAAAATTGTAACTTCGATGAGAAGGCAGAATTTAAAATAGCAAGTATTGCTTTTTTTTTATTAAAACAAAAAAAGTCAAAGAGTTAACAGATTCTTCTGCATATATATTACTAGCTGACCCGGCCACGCGTTGCTGTGGCTAAGGTATGGCTTAAACTATAATGTTTCAATAGAAACGAAAAACTTTATTACCGTTATAGAGATCAACTTTATATAAATATGAATTTGAGGTCAAAATATGAAAACAATCGAACAAAAATTTCCTAAGTTTGATAAAAACAAAAAATCAACAAAAAATGTAGCATTTTAGTACTTAGAAATATTATATTCAAGCTTGTAACAATCGAGTTAATTAAAAATTTGCTAATTGCTATTGTAACATTTTATTTTTTAATAATGTAGGTAGGGAAGCTAATTAACCAATATTATTTGTTATTTTTTGAATTATAAGCATTTTTAATTTCAGTTTAACTCAACACTAATCGGTGCACAATATTCTTTGTTAATCTATCTCTTGTAAACAAAAATAGATTGGACGGTTTTCCCACACGGGAGCAAGCGACCTATAGTTGCCCATGGGAAAAATATGGATTTTCTAAATCTAAACCGCAAATTGACATTGTTTGTCCTTGGGACTTATTAATGGACATGGCGAAAGCTAAACGATTGGGAAACTGTAGCCTTTTGAAGGGTATTGAAGATTCTGACGGTGTCATTGGGATACGTGGCAACAGAACTACTTCATCTTTAGACTTGCCAGTCAAAATCATTGCCTCAATAATGTTCCCGGTGATTTTTTTGATAACTAAACGCGTACCATTGCATAATCTCGGTGGATTTAAATTACGTAGAAGAACTATGGGTGAAACAATTTTTAACCGCAGAGTATGTGGTGGCATTCCGGGTATGTTTAAAGAATTTTAGCCAAGAATACAGAAAAGCTGGTAGCTAAATAGATAAATTGCAATAAAAAATATATTGCGGTCCTAAATTGAGATAAAAACTATCCTATCATTTAAGTTGGACCAAACTGAAACTGGGTGCAAAATTTGGTTAAAACCGGTTCAGTAGCTGAGGAGTCCATTGACCACAAACACAGGGACACGTAGTTTTTATATGTTATAAGAAATATTATTACTTGTTTACTGCGCTCCAGAAGCTGCCAGAACGTGTGTTTTACGTCGCTCAGCCATGGAGGTGTTAAAAAAGGCTTAGTAAAAAGGCTTAGCCAAGAACACAGAAAAGCTGGTAGCTAAATACATAATTTGCAATAAAAAATATATTGCGGTCCTAAATTGAGATAAAAACTATCCTATCATTTAAGTTGGACCAAACTGAAACTGCGTGTAAAATTTGGTTAAAATCGGTTCAGCAGCTGAGGAGTCCATTGGCCACAAACACAGGGACACGTAATTTTTATATATTAAGATATTACCTGTTTACTGCGCTTCGGAAGCTGTCAGAACGTGTGCTTTATGTCGCTCAGCCATGGAGGTGTCAAAAAAGGCTTAGAAAAAAGGTTTAGCCAAGAACACAGAAAAGCTGGTAGCTAAATACATAATTTGCAATTAAAAATACATTGCGGTCCTAAATTGAGATAAAAACTATCCTATCATTTAAGTTGGACCAAACTGGAACTGCGTGCAAAATTTGGTTACAATCGGTTCAGTAATTGAGGAGTTCATTGGCCACAAACACAGGGACACGTAATTTTTATATATTAAGATTGAACAGTTTGCTTTTTGACCTATTGTGATTTACACGTTGACTAATTGTACTTATTACATCGATAGAGTAAATTTATATCTTTAAGGATGAACAATCTTTAAAAAATTGTCGTTTCGTTTAACAATGTTAAGATTTTAATTTTATCCTCAATCGAAACGATTTAAATATTACAACAGCGTATGTCCACAGAATCCAACAAACTAACCATTCTTCATAGTGGCTATATGTCTTACAAGCCGTACAGCTAATGTTAAATTTAAAACTTTTTGCCTCCAAGTTTTATTGCTGATAAAGATCTCTTTTGACAAATTCAAACACTATTGTATCAAAATTAGAGATATTTTCGGACAAACTAATCAAAAGCAAACATGGAAAGGGTCATTAAATTTATGTCATAAATGCCGGGAAATTCAAAAACTTCGACATAGGGCGGTTTTCGAGATAGACAGGTTCTACATAAGCAGGTTCGACTGCACAAACATTTCAACTAATACCCTTCAATAAATACCACACACTTTCACAGATGTAGTTTCTCCCAAATCGCTTAAAAGATCATTCTATTTCTCTATTTGTTCGTTTCCTCCAATTAATGAGCTATTGACGAATTATATACCTTGAAAGAAAAAAGAAAACTCTATCCGACATTTATCGTGACACAATGTCAAGATTCGCGTGACAGCGAAAGATAAAAGTAATAACTAGGTCATGTAGAACAGTTATATCAATTTTTTAAATAACTATTTCTGAAAAAATACAACTTTTACTCTGAAATGATTGAGAAAATTTCTTAAATATTCTATTGCTCTGCAATGTACAAAAGGTACAAAAAAAAATCCTAGTCTAACATTTTAAAATGTAATAAAAATAAGGGGAGAGAGGAAAAAAAAAGAAAGAAAAAAAAGGGGGGGAGGGACCAGACTTGCGTTATCTAAAGGCGAATGTGCCCACGAACGTAAATCGCAAGAGCTAAGTGTGATCTCAAGAAGAAAAAAAAAGAAAGTTACGCAACTTTAAAGCAAAAAACGTTAAAACACAAAGGAAAATCTTAATGGCCAAGACGAAGTTCTAGCAATTAATAAAAAAGTCTCACTGATTAAGTAAAACATTCTAAGAGTAAAGTAAATGATTCCACTGACAGTATAGGAAAGTTCTTTACAACTGAGGGGGGAGGGCGGGGGGTTATTGGTTCAATGTAAGAAATTTGTCAGACATGAGTAAATACTGTGGAAGCTAAGAACAATTTTTCGTGACTCAAAAGCATAATACTAGTTACGACGCACAGTGGAGTATTTGCATGAAAATCCTGGCCAAAAGTCGAAAATGCAAACTTTACTTATTAGCTTTGACCTTGAACGTTAAAAAAGGTAGATAAACCTGGCGTCATGTGACAGTATTCATTTTACACTGAAATTAACCAGTTAAGCTTACCAGCAGTCGAAACTTAGTACTTTCGGTTTTCGGTTATCTTTGATTGCGTTTGCAAAATTTCACTAAGTGACTCCGTTGCTTTATTTTCGCATTAGAAGTTACTATAGTGAAATAATTTACAATGGAGGGTGTTTGGCAAGGTTTGTACTCTGTTCTTCATCATTTTTTATTTATTTTACACTTCTAATTTTTGTGTGAATGTGTTGCTTAAACCTCACAAAAAGTACATCTGTTTTTTTTGCAATTCTTTATGTAAGTGAAGGTTTTTAAACGTGTTGTACTCATTTGTACCACCTGCAAATTGTACCTACGATAGTTCAGAATGTCTATTTTGAGAATCTGAAACTAACTCTTGCTCGATTTTGCTCGAAAAAAAATTAATTCCATAAATAGAGCAGGTGGTCGTTTTCATTTATTTTTCTTTCTTTGGCTGTTTCAGGTCCGCTGGCTTTTCGTCATACCAATATCCTGAAAACAACTGCAGGAAATTATGATTGGATCTACAAAAAGGTCCTTCTGTGCGAAAATCAAAGAATTAGTTACATAATTAGCTGAAATTACTCATTGCCCTTACGAAAAACTCAGAATTAAAAAAAAAACATTAACAGTTTCAAAATTAGTTACTCTCGTAAATGGAAGGCCCGCTGTAGAATTAAAAGCCGTTTCTTAGAAAAGAATCAGGAATGGTTAACTGGGGAGGTTCTTTTACCCGCAGCACCAGTTCCGTCTGTTTTACCAGAAGGGAGACCAGGTAAGGAATTCGGACAATCGAGTAATAGATCCAAGCGCCGGAAAACAATGGGACAGAAAAAATGTTGATGTTGATTAGTTAACTGATGCAGCGCAATTCAATCATCGTGCCATAGTCAATACAGATACTGCTAAAGTTATCCAAGACATAACTAAGTCTCCAACCAGAGCAACTAAGTTCCTTAAAGCAGTCGCTGCTAGTAATAAATGTGACACTACGAAAAAACACTCGCCAGAGAAGGCTTTAGCAATATTTGTTGAAGCCAATTTTACAAGAAATCAGTACGAAATCACACAGCAGGCTAACAAAGATGTTTATCCGTGCTACACATATGTTTAGAAAGCAAAACAAGAGTGTATTAAGGAATATCCCTGAAAATTTATTGATGAAAAGTTAGTTTGAAAAATAGAGTAGTTGATTAAATCAGGTCGACCAACACTTTTTTTTGGGGGGGAGGGGGTCAAATACTAATTACATTTCTTCAAAAAAAAAAAAAAAAATGCATCAAATCAAATACGTTTATTTTGTTCACTTTCCTCCCAAAACTCACCCCCCTCCCTTCCGTCAGTGATTGGCATGCAGCCAACAGCTATACGTAGCGAGTTAATAGGTGAAACTTCTTATTTCACCTCTTTATAAAAAAAATCATTATAAATCAATGAAATACGATAACTTCACCGTTTTTGCTTTAAATGAAGGTGAAATGTTTAGATTATATCCTTGAAACGTTTCAGACCCATAACACGATTAGATTTTCGGATGCATGAATTTTAGTTTACATTGATTGAATAATTGAAAAAAGTCGAAAAAGTGACCTTTCTTTGAAAAATTCTATAAATTCGATAAATTACGTTAGAACTTCAACAATTTAGGCTTTTAAAGAGATTGATTTGCTCTAAATGATGATGCTTTGTTTTTTTTCCTGCGTTTACTAGGAGCCGTTTTACGATTGTAAACTCCTAGAAATCTGAAACTTGGATTAAACATTGAATAACTTTTTTTCTAAATTAAATTTAAAAAATCGAGCTTCAAGTTACAACATCTGACCTTTCTGACAACTTGTGTACCAAATTTCATAGCTGTAAGTATGATAGCTTGGCTGTACAACGCACAAACACACAGAAGGATATTCCCTTCAGAAGAGCGAAAATTCCGAAATAGTTTTGGCCAGGATTTTCAGTCAAATACCCCACTTCACTTCACACTCTCCAGGGTCCCCCGTACCTACCACAGCTTCAAATACCCCACTGTGCGACGATGGAAAATACCGTAATACCTAAGTAAAAATGTGATAACAGAGGAAAAAAAATTGAGAAATAACAAAAACTTCTACAGATTTAAAGAAAAGTTCATGTGATTAAGTAAAATTTTAATGTTAAAGTAAAAAACTCTTTATAACTTTCAGAAGAAAAAAAAAAGAAAATTTACTACCGAGTTCTTGTAGAATAATACAATGATTGAAGAAAAATTGCTTATGATTAAGAGAAAAAAAATATAAGATAATAATGTAAGCTCAATTGTGTCGTCTAGTTGCAAAACCGGCCAACTCCTCAATTTTGGAAAAACCCTTTTTTTACTGTACTAAGTCCTTTGCTAATATTCCCACCCATTGGCAATGAGAAACCACAACAAAATAGGTCAAATCAGTGCGTTTTGGGGGTTAGAAAACCCCAATGTGCTGCAAAAGCGGCCAAATCCACTCGTCTGTGTTTTTCAAAACCGGTCATCTCCAAATTCAACAGGTAGGCAGGTGTCACTAATGTTCCCGCTTATCATATCACGTCTTGACGATAGTTTAGTTTGTTTACATGTTATTGTTGCTCACATAAAGTTGTGTTTAAACGTGTAGTAATGGAGAAAATCATGAATACAGTTCTTGCAAGTCAAGCCAATTAAGTCATCAAAGACATGTTTCTTATATAGCAAGATTAGAAGATATTGTAACTTTAAAAGTCAGAAATATCAATTCTGATATGTTACGAGCTGCCGTGAAAAAATGTTGTGCATCGTATCCAGCTCTTGCAACTTCACAATGGTAATCATATTGAACTACATTTGTAATAAAAAAGTCATTTTTGCAAATAAAATGGATGCATATTTTGTCAGTGGCATTTAATTCTTCGACAATCAGAGTAATACACTTTTGCAGTGGCAAAATTTCCCCTGGTGACCATTTTTTAAACTTTTTTTTAATTTCAGAAATCGAAATCCTATGGTCTAATAAGTGTGCCCATGAATTTTGGCAATATTTCCCATAGTACTTCACGCGATACAGGGTTCCAAAAAACCTCACGTTAATTAATAACCACCCTGTATATATATTTTTTTATAAGCTTACTCAACCTAAAATAAAGTTCAGTTACACAGGAACATTGTGAATGATTTTTCTTGGCTAAAACCCCGCTATTTAAAGTTAATTTTGTACATATTTTAAGCTTTAGTTTGTTGCAAAACCGGCCAACTCCAAAATGGGTTGCAAAACCAGCCAAATCCAAACTATAATTTTGAATTTTCCCCTCCCTGCACCTTCCCCCAGATTCTCTTATGGTGCTTTAAAACCTACTATCCTAGTGACACATTGACAACAAGAGATTTGGATTCTATCTTAAATTCCCTAGGTGTGACAAAAAATCGTCTCTCCTGAAAAATTTTCTGTTTTGGAGATGACCGGTTTTGCAACCAGACGACACAATTGTAGTTGCTTGCATTCATTTCAATCATTTTCATACTTTAAGAAAGAGATACCATAAAATGGGGTGCATAAAAATACCATCCGCTTTTTTGTTTTTCTGTGGATATAGTGTGTAATAAGTTTCATGGTAATTTTCAAAAAATTTAAATGATTGTGCAGTTTAGGCAACTTGGACATTAAATGAGTTAAATTAATTGAAACCGTTATCTTTATTTTCCACTCAAGAATATAATTAAAAATAATTTCAAAACCAAAAAATAAATTAAATAAAATAAAATTTCATTAGATTTTATTACTGATTATTTACGTCCGTTCTTGGTTTGAAAAAATCTAAAAAAAAGTATATTGGGTAATAAAATTACTTTTTTATATTAAATGTATGAAAATACTAGTTTCATTTGCTGGATAAGGTTCCTAGTAGGGCTGCGACATCGATGTCGATGTTTTGGAAACATCGACGTTTTTGCTAAAACATCGATGTTTTTACCATCGATGTTTGAGAGTCGATGTTTTCCCAACATCGATGTTTGGGTTCGATGTTTTTTTCGATGTCGATGTTTTATAATCCATAAGAAAAAACTTGATAAAAATATGCGATATGCAGACGCATTAAGAAGTTCTCATCCTTAATCAGAAGTTTCAGTATTAATCTCAATAAAAAACATTATCTATGATTATTATCGATGTTTTGCTCTCGATGCTTCTAAAACATGCCTAATTTGCGTTCGCCATATTTTTTTAATTTTATTTATTTCATTATTATTCTTTATGTAAATGTTTTATATTTCAGCAAAAAAAAAAAAAATCATTAAGATATGCGGTCAAAAGTTATATCGTTCGTTAAAAGGCGGTTTTGATAGTTACCATCGATATTTTAAGGTCGATGTCTTTTAATGATCACTGTTTCACGTTCGATGTATTTTTTTCTTTCGATGTCTGTTTAAGGGGTTACAGTATCTTTCTAACAAATTTCTTTAGTTAAAGTGAAAAGGTTCATTCTTTGAAATCTTTGTTTCTACACTTTAACAATCAATAATACTTTTTCAAAAGTTTTGCTTTTCCATTAGAACACATAGCATGCATGCCCTAAAGTCACTCATAACTTTTTAAATAATTTAGCTAGAACAATGCTATTTTTTTCTGAGTGTTTTAAATAACTTTTACTTTTGAAATAAGCAATAAAAATTTCTTGGTCTTTTAGTCATTTTTGAGGTACTGTAACACCCTTAACGCTTCAGCAATAAGCAATAAAAATATGCAATAAAAAAGATTAATCTTTAACAGTTGCAATATCTATTATATTGAAATAGTTTTTTTTAATTATTACCGATGATTTACGGTTAACGATTTTAAACATCGTTGTTTTTCGTTTGCTTTAGAAATTTTTTTCGATAACGGTGTTTTACATTTCGACAAAAAAATATGACATAAATAGAAGTTATACAGTTAATCAACAGTTGCAGTATCTATCTCACTAAAAAAGTTTTCTATAACTGACATCGATATCATACGGTTGATGTTTTCAGGAAGATAAATCTAATTGAGTGATATAAAGAGGCACAATGCATTGGGAAGCTACTGTATTACTGTACATTCAAATGTGTAAGTAATTTTTATAAAAAAAGATCGATGTTTTGAAACATCGATGTTTTTTGGTCGATGTATCAATACCATCGATGTCTTAATTTCGATACATCGATGTCTTGAAACATCGATGTTTTGTCTTCGATGTCGCACCCCTAGTTCCTAGTAGTTTATCGTGCAAATCCGTTTATCTTCCAAAAAACGCTGTAAATGTTGTTTTTTTACAATGATACATTTGTTGCTGAGAAGTCCTCCGAGTGATCTGTTGGTGTAATTGTTTCCCGAGGTTGAAATCAAATTTTGAACCGATATGCTCAATGCTCATGAGAAGATACTAACTAGCTTATTAATTGGCGGGTAATTTTGTGAATTTTAAGAAAACTTTTCATGAAAAAATTAGTGGGGAAAAGTGGGGCACACGTGAAGACGGGCACATGTGAACTGTTTGCCCCACGTGTTTAGTACGTTTTACTAAGATAATTTCGAACAAAAAATCTTGAAAAATTCTCAAGTAATAACATCGGCAGTCCTATTGTACAAACTTTCAGAGCAATAATTCATTTTTTGTTTCTGCGGTTTCAAACTTCTTTGTTTCAGCAGGAGTTGCACGTAATTTTATCAGTCTATTTCACGTGAAAACATGTTTTATAGTAACTAATAAGCTAAACTTAACTATTGCAAAACATTAAATGAGCATTCAAGTAAATTTATCACATTTTTTTTTCAAATTAAATTAAGAAAATTTTATTCTTGCAAGTTCATTCCAAGGCAGATGGTGGAGCACTTGTGAAAAATCATTTGGGGTACATCTAAACAGTCCTCATATCCTTTCCGTACTACTAACATTGATGTAGGATATTATAAGTGTTAAAAAATGTGTAATCGTTTATAATTACGTTAATTTTCTGTAGCCAGTTTGTAAATTTATTGTTGATTTTTTTTAGATAATTATTTATTTTTAAAGTGTTTTGTTCCTTCATAGTCGGTCAACAATTTATTGTTAGATAACATTTACATGGCTCACATACCCTTGGTACTGCAAGCAGTTTCATTCGGATTGCTCTCGAGTTGAATTTGATACGCTCGCTCATCAGATATAGTTGCTGCTTCATTGTATAATAATTTATTGGGTATAACTTCATCAGTATGTTTATATATTTCTGTATTTGTCTGGTATTTCGCAGTACTCAGCAGACATATAGGCTTCAAAGTTAAGTTCATTTAAAATTAAAGTACATTAACAAAAGTGCTGTGCGAGTGTGTCCAGGGCCGGATTTAGACTTAACGACTAAGCTATTGCAGGCACGGGGCTCACTAAAAACATAAAGGCCATTTTTTTTTTCTTGTTCTTTTCGTGTTATTTCATTTGCACCCTCTCCCCCTGTGTGTTTTTTGCCCCGATACATAAACCGCTGCTTTGTATTTTTCGTTTTTTTTTCAATGCTTTTGCTGTGGCCTTTTTTTTTTTTTTTTTGACAGCTTGGGAGGGTCAAGATTATTAGGAGAGTGATGCCTATATATGGATCCTAATATATGGAGTACAGAATAACCCCAATTTTAGAGAGGAGAAAGGGAGTATCTCTATTAACAAGGACTGAACTTTTGGAGCTTAAAAAAATCCAAAGAAATCGAAATTTATATTTTGAGTCATGAAATACGAGCTCTTTTCTACAAAGGAAAATTTTCTTTTTACTTCCTTTTACATAGTAAAGGAAGTATTGCAATCGTGAAATTTTTTTTCACTCAAATCTTGGTTTAAATTTTTATTTTGTTCACCACCGATTGAATGTTTAGTAGATTTTTTGACCCGATAGCACATGCATTTGCATACGTACCTATGAACATATCGACAACCGAAAATTCCGTTTTGACCATCCGAGAGTTAATTTTCTTTTTATTTAAGTTTGATTGCAGAACATGTGTCACTTGACACAACTTTATTTTCGAGGTAGATCATACAACTCGTCTAGTATATGGGCGATTCTCTGTAAACTGGTAATTGGCTGTCCGGACCGAGTATTTTAAAAATAATAAAGTGTAATAAAGTAATTATCACTCTTAATACAAGTAAAGCATTAATACTCTGTGGCCCAATTGTATTTAGAGCAATAACAATTTAATTTTTTTTTCTAGAAATTATCAAAGTGCTAAAAACACAGTCCCCTGGCTGTCCCAATCGCATTGTCTAACACTTCAATGTAATATTCCAAAAATCCTATCAACACTACATACATTTGGCTATTAATATCTTAAAATAGAATAATGCAGCTACATTTTTTTTCATTAAGTAAGGTCTAATTACGTATTTCTAAAACTTAAAATTGTCATGTAAATTCTGTCCGGAGATTTTTCAAACAGTCCCCTGAGACAAATTCAAAGCTCCAAAAGAAAAAATCTGTTAGGGCCATGCTCCACATCGACGTAAAGCAGAAAAAATAGGCAGAAGCGTAAAATGGATTCAATGGTGTTTTTATGGAAAGTACCCGGACTTTCGGTTTCTGCCTTCAGTTTCGGTCGCGTTTTACGCTGATGTGGAGCAGGGCCCTTACTCTTGCAAATGTTTTTTGACATGAAGTTTAAAGCAATCAGTGTGAATTTGCTGAAATAGCCGAGAATGGTGTTTAAACGATACTTTGTTTTGTTTGAGAGCTACATTTGTGATGAAAGTAAGCATCAGGGTCGTTGCGAAAACAGTCCTCTGGGAAGTGATTTTATTAATGTCAATTAGTTTAATTATGAAACATATTAGTTATTATGTCAACGATTTGTGCCTAAATTTATAGGTAGTCTCGTTACTAATTATGTTCCAATAGTTTTGCAGATATTACGCAACAAAGAGCAAAAACACAGTCACCTGGCACAGTCCCCTGCCTAGTTATACCAGGCGGGGGACTTACCCCCTATCACAATTTATCAGAAAAACACAAGCTTCAATTTGCCCTCTTTCAAAGCAAAGTGACAGATTCATTTTCCGAGCAATAGAATAATAATTATACGAACATTTCAAAAAACCATGCCCGGAAAGATTTCGTGTGAAAATTGACGAGTTTACACAGAATCGCCCATATAAATAATACATTAAAAGAGACATTAGAGCTTAGACAGCGAGGCAGTGACGGTGCCAGCTATGGGGCAAGGGGGGCAATTGCCCCCCTGTCGGGAACGTCTTGCCCCCCCCCCCCCCCATCGGGGAAAATTTCATGCTTCGTCGGGAAAAAACTTCCGACGATAAAATTTTCCGACAGAAATTTGAGCACCGAAAATGTTTCTGATTCCGACGGATTGGTAATTTTCTTCGAATAAAATCAATAAACGAAAAAAACTATTTTTTTTTCTAAAACATTCTCAGTATTCGACAAATTGCGCGATTTCAAACGAATTTCGAACACTAGAACCTTCGGGAAATGGGGTAGCAACAAGAGGAATCGGCGAGCTGCCGTCGTATCTCTTGAACGAACGTTAAGTTCTGCTGAAGAAAATTACTTTTGTTCAGGTTGAAAAGGGCAAATCTTCCTTTTTTTTTTTTTTTCTCACCAGCGGTTCCCACCAGGGTTCCCGCCCGCAAATCGCCAGCAGCATGGCAAACGGACATTCATTGTCACTTTCTGAGAATCTGATAATCATCAACGACAAAATAGCTGCTTAATTGCCCTAACCTCATTTAAGACCAGCCGCTAGACACGTGTTTCTCTGAGGGCTTTTATCACCCACCAACTGTCGAGGAGAGCGGGGATTAGACCCCTTTTTCCTACTTGGACGGTGAATGCCGCGGGCTCCCGCGCATTGCATAGCGAGCTAAAGAAGCGAAGCACGCAGGCCACCCTAGTTCTAACTAGGGCTGCGACATCGATGTCGATGTTTTGGAAACATCGATGTTTTTGCTAAAACATCGATGTTTTTATCATCGATGTTTGAGGGCCGATGTTTTTCCAACATCGATGTTTTGGGTTCGATGTTTTTTTCGATGTCGATGTTTTATAATCCAGCAAAAAAAGTTTGATAAAATATGCGATAAGCAGACACATTAAGAAATTTTCATCCTTAATCAGAAGTTTCAGTATTAATCTCATTTTCCATGATTATTATTATCGATGTTTTGCTCTCAATGTTTCTAAAACATTTTTAATTTGCTTTCGCCGTTTTTTTTAAATAATTTTTTAAAATTTTATTTATTTTCTTATTATTCTTTATGTCAATGTTTTATATTTCAGCAAAAAAATAAATAAATAAATAAATAAATAAATCACAAAGATATGCGGCAAAAGTTACATCGTTAATCAGCCGTTACACTATTAATCTCGTTAGAAGACGTTTTTGATAGTTACCAGCGATGTTTTAAGGTCGATGTTTTTTAATGATCACTGTTTTTTTTTCTTTCGATGTCAGTTTTACACTTCAGCAAAAAGCAAGAAAAATATGCAATAAAAAAGATTCATCTTTAACAGATGCAATATCTATCGCATTGAAATAAAGTTTTTTTTTTTAATTATTAACGATGATTTGCGGTCAACAATTTTTAAAAATCGTTGTTTTTGTTTTGCTTTTGAATTTTTTTTCGATAACGGTGTTTTAAATTTCAGCAAAAAAAGTATAATAAAAATATGCGATAAATAAAAATAACAGTTAATCAAAAGTTGCAGTATCTATCTCACTAAAAAAGTGTTATATAATTGACATCGATATCATACGGTTGATGTTTTTCAGCAGACGAAAGATAAATTTAATTGAGTGATATAAAAATGCGAAATGTATTGGGGAGTTACTGTATTACTGTACATTTAAATGTTTAAGCAATTTATATAAAAAAAGATCGATGTTTTGAAACATCGATGTTTGAAAACATCGATGTTTTTTGGTCGATGTATCAATACCATCGATGTCTGTATTTCGATACATCGATGTCTTGAAACATCGATGTTTTACCTTCGATGTCGCACCCCTAGTTCTAACCCGAAAACTTTTCATTCACGGAGTTACTTCTTTCTTAGCAAGAAGAAAAAAATTGGAACAATATTTGAACGAATTAAAATTTAACAGAATAGAACAGATGTAAATCATCTCCAGAACTCAGAAGTAACTGGGTAAGTGTGTTATAAACTTTTGAAATGCTTTTTTTTAACAATAGGAGCAGGAGCAATTTGAATTTGATGTTTTCTTTTTTCTTTCTTTCATTTAAAAATGTGCACATTTAGATAGCAACGAGTTAATAGTTAAATCTACACACTTTGTGTGTTTGGAGGTGAGGGAACAAAAAAGTGTTAATACTTTTGTGTCGCTCTTATTTTTTACTCTCAAGCAGAATAGTTTATAAGCTAATTATTTTTATTTATTAATTTCAATTACACTTCATTTGTTTTTCATTTCCTTTTTTCGTTTCGTGTATCCTCTGAAATTCTCAATCCTCATTTTTAAGGATCCCCATTTTCGCCCCCCGACGCAACAAGGAAGGGGGCTATAAAGTTGACGTGTCTGTGTGTTTGTCGATCTGTGTACCTGTCTGTGGCACTCTAGAGCCTAATCGGATGGACCGATTTCAAAAAAAAAGAAAACTTGTTTGAAAGGAGGGTTGATTGAGATTGTTCTTAGCTAGGTCGCGTCTTTGAATGACATAAATTAACGAAGATAGTAATTAAAGACCTTTAAAACGTTTTTCCCTATTTTTGAACAGAAAAAATACTTGAAAAGCTAAAACAACGGTATCAAAAGAAAGAAAAAAAAATGCGTCTGATAGAATGTGTTTAGAACTTCCATGTTATACAGCATTCGAATATTAACTAACGTTTTTCAGCAAATGAGGCTTAGCCTTTAATTTATGATATTAGATATAGTATATTACGATTTACGATTGTCGGTCGACGGGGAAAGAAAACTCAATGGTTTAAAATGTTTTTCTGTCGCCATTTTCTATTTGTTAACAATTAAAATACTTGTAATTGTATAAAGCAGTAAGAAACCGCTCCTAATCCAGGGCTAAATTGATTTTAGTATGAGGTTCTAAAAGAATACTCAATGTTTCCTCTTTATTCTGCTTTTGCGATTGACAAATTTACTAGTAAGGAGTATCTTTCCTTTTCCGTGTTTACATTGTCCTCTCGAAAAATATTAAATATATTTAAATTTAAAATGCTTTTGAGCAGTGTAGTTTTTTTTAATCTGGGTCGGGGGTTTTAAAAATTTTAATTTTTGTACTTGTACTATTTAGGTTTAGTTTCATGGTAAGAACGATTACCTTTCAATCGAATGCATCATAAAAAAATTGAAAAACTGGGGACGGGGGGGGGGGGGTAACTAAACTTTTGAATTGTACCTGTGCCCCACTGTCGGACAAGCTTGCCCCCTGTCGGACATTTCCTAGCTCCACCTCTGCAGCGAGGCAAGATTACATTGCAGAAAGTACATTGCTCTTTCTGAGAAAATAGATTAGCGTGAATGAATCCATAGTAAGAAATATTTTTTTAATATACACTTTAAGTTTTACACTGTACTTATTTTTATCATTAAACGAGATTTCTGATAAGTCTTGGTTACTTTATTTTTCTTTCATAGACACAAAGAATGTTAATCAAGATTATTGAATCTAAAATATAATAAGCAGTAAGGCTATTGATGAATTCTACGATAGAAAGAAAAAAAAAAAAAAAAACTTCTTCGCCGTTGTTTAATCTGGCGAAACAGAACATTAACATTGCAAGAAAACACGTGTATTGACCTTACGAAAACATATTTCAAGGATTTTTCTTTGCGAAGAAGTGTGATTCATTTGGGTTCTTCCTTGTAATAAACGGCCATAAAGTAACAAGTCTTTCTAAGAGTTGATATTCATCTTTTTAGAACTGCGTAGGTCCTAGGAAATTTTCGAGAGTTTCGTGCAGTACAAAAATGGAAGTGCGCCAAGTTACCTCCAAGACGATAGAAGAACACACGCAACTGCCATGATGCAGGCTAACTCGGCGATTGGCTCAATTTCCGTTGCCATTACAAAGCAAAAAAAATGTCGGAGGGGGGGGGTATCGCAAAGATTAGACGTACTTTTTGGTTTAGTAACACGCACTTCCACTTCGTGGGGAGAAATCCGGTCTGTGAGGAGCAAAAAATTGTTATGGAGAGTGATATATGATCATCCGGTTCTGAAATGGGGCTTAAAATGAGAATTCGAAGGAAACAGATTCAACTCGAATGTCGTCATCGCACGAAAAGAATTTCTAAAACATGTCTCGTAATTATGTTAAAAGTGAAATGGCAGCTTGACCTCTTCCGGAGAACGAAAGTTATTCCTTTTAAAGAAAAGGTTCTTTAATAAAAAAAAAAAAAAAATAGGTCACCAACTTATCAATAAATCATAGCTTCGCATTGCAATTTTGATTGAAGTAGTTAGAAAGAACAAAAATATTTATCTGGAATTATGCAATCAAGTAACTGCTGCTTCTATGAAAATTCATTCTACTGACATAAGATTTGTCTTATGTCAGTAGAATGAGAAAAAAAAATCATGAGCTAAAAATATCGTCACCGATATAAATTGTCAATGTTTTGATGATTAGTTCGTTGTTAAAATAGTTTAAGCAATAAACTGGGAATAAAAATGGTTTCTCACTTACTGCACAATTTCAATAATCGTTCCCAAAATTATTTTTCGTGAGTATGCACAGGGACTTGATGTGCATCAAGAAATTTTCGTTGCCTGAAATTCTCCAAAGCAGAAACAAACCCTTGATGAAATCACGAGAATTTGTCCCCATTGAAATACGTTGTAATAAAAGGCCTAGATTACATTGATGGAAAATGCAGTTCAAATAGGGTCAATCCACCCTGATTCGTGAAATGACTGAGCTTGAGTTCATTTTTATAATGGTCTTTTATATTAAGTTATACTGCTGTAACTTCATAATTAAAATAATTGCAACAGGTGAAAGATCAAGGCCAAATATCAATTTAGTTCACCAATTTCAGTGGTTGATTATGCTCCTTTGGGAACAAAAATACAATGCGAAATACCAGGAAAATTAATCACCTGTACCACACTAATGGGAAAATACAAGTGCAATTAATTGCATGTGTGTGTGTGTGTGTTTTTTTTTTTTTTTTTTGAATCCAGCACAGTTTTACAGTCTTTCAAAAATAAGAAAATGGACATTTTTCGACCCTTATATGCTCCAAAAGAAGCATAGGGGCAATTCCACGTGACTCACGTTACCATTTGAAGTGATTTTACAAAAGTAAATGTTATATACAGTGAACTCTCACTTATGCGCCTGCCCTAGGGACCAACAGAAAAAGGCGCATAAGTGAGAGAGACGTATAAGTGAACAAGAATATTTAAAGGACTAAAACTCAACATAGGTTCTAATGAGAGAGTGAATTAGAATGTTTCTATAGAAAAGGAACATATTAATACAGTTTGGTAATTACTGTAACGTAACTATAATGATTCAGAGAAAACAAAAGTTGTAGCATACCTAATTATATAAAACGATGCATCTCACGTTACAAAATAAACATCCTTATTTTTTGAATAAAAAAGCAAAAAACTCTAAATTGGCCTATAATTTCTTTTTTGTAATGTACATGAGTAGGAGAAACAGAAAAAAAAATTTCATTTATAAGCTATAAAATTTGGAAATATTAAAAAAAAAAATAAGTTTTCGTGACTCACGTTACACAAAATTTAATGCTTTAAAAGCTACGTTAAAAAATTATTTCAAGAATAAATTTCAAAATATACTATTAATAGTTGTTTTCTTATCGAAAATATTTCTCAGGAAAAAATGCAATTAAATTGTGGAAACAGGCCCAACCAATAAAACATGCTCGTTTAAAATTGTGTCGAGCAGAGGGAGACTTTTACGAGATTGTGAGCTCATAGAACAAGTTCTCTTACAAAAAGAAAATGGTTCACCTGAAGTTACCTTATTCTAATTTGTAAGCTTCAATAAATATAGAGAACGTACAAAAAAAATTAAGACAATTTTTCAACATTTTTTTTTTTTAACACCGAGTTCCCATGTTGCCTGGAATTGCCCATAGGCGGTTTGCCCCGCACCCCCAACAGTTTAATAGAATTTTGAAAAAATAAATTAAGTATATTTCATGAGGAAACAGTTAGGAAAATGTTACATTTTTTCACAGCTACGTTTTGTCGATGTTAAGTCAACTTGAAAGAAAACCCGAAAATACAACATATTATGTATAAAGCAGTGAGTAACCGCCCCTAAGCAAGGGCTAAAACAGGAACATGCACTACACCGCCAACTCGTTCATTTCGATCCATGGACTGCAGTTTCGGGCTTAGTATGCCCTCATCAGCATGGAATACGAAAGTGTTCGAGACAAAAATCCTCTTATAGAGCAAAGAGAGCAGAAAAAAAAAAAAAAACTGATAGCTAATGTGAAATTAGATACAAGTTTATGTAATTTATTACTAGTCAGTGTTGTTTATTACTAGTAGTGTGTCCCTACATATTGCCAGTATTAAAAATGTAAGTTTTTTTTTCTCATTTGAAAAAAAAAAGGTATTATAGAAACATCAAACAAATGCATTTCTTAAATTATAATTTTATCCTCGGTAATTAGGTATTTTTTGGTGTATCATTAAAATGTATTTTACTTTGAAACAACCCTGGCTAATAAAGTCAAAAAATATGACTGTTCTAATGTACAATACTTCATCAAAAATCTCATAAACTGTTTTGAATTCTTGCACATCATTCTAGTAAACAATGCGATAAAAATCTGCTCATATTAGCTGGAAACCAACATTTTGAAGGTAAATTTTCAAAAATTTCCAAAGGAGGGCTTATGGACCTCTTTTCGTCCGGAAGAATCCCCCTCCCCCGCCCCAGAAACCCCGGTTTGTTGCACCCCCAGAATTCACAGCATAAATCCGCCAATGAAAAGATGGTGGAAGATTTAAAGAAATGACAATTTACTATTCTATTCAAGAATTCTGCGTGTTGTATGGATTATTTTGTGTTTCTTTCTTGTAAAAAAAACCTGGTATGGGTTTCCCACACTACTTCCTTTTACGTGTAAATTTCTTTGTAGATGCCTGAGTGTTAAAATAGTGCTAGGAGTGAGCAAGATAGCAATTCGAGCATTTACACCCCTAGTTTGCCACGAAACAATGCAAAACAAATGTTTTACAATGATTCATTTTCTACATATCGCCGATTTTAACATCATTCAGTGGATTTTTCGCAAAATATCTTCAATAGCGCCAAATTGAACCCAAATTCAAAAAAAAATTTTTTTTCGCAAATTTGTAGCCAATTTGGCGCCAAACACTTGGCGACCAAAAGCTTGGCGATACATCGCCAAGTGGTCGAGCCAATTCATCTGCATTGAAATTAACAATGATTTACCCTAAAAAAGGGGTAAAACACCCCCTTGGGAACATTTGAATGCAACCAAAAGGGGAGGTGCACAACTAGACCCCCCTCAGAGCCTACATACCAAACTAGAAGCTTCTATGGCATATTTATAGTTTTTGAGTTATGCGACACACATACATACGCACATACAGACGTCACGATAAAACTCGTCGTAACTAACTCGGGGGTGGTTGAAAATGAATTTTCGGCTGGTTATATGTTGGCAGGTACATATGCACGTGCTGACAGGTTGGAAAAACGACTCAACATTCATTCAGGGGTGAGCAAAATCCAAAGTTTTGACCCAAATTTGAGGAAATTTTTTTTCGCGATCACAATACTTCCTTTACTACGTAAAAGGAAGTAAAAATACGTGTTGCACTCGGGGACTGCCGCGATAAAGCTATTTATTGCATAGCATTTTTTTATCAATCTATGCAATTATATTTAATTATTTAGTTTACTAGCAGTACCTGCACGGCGATGCCCGTGCAATAAATGTAAAGGAAGTTAACTTAATAAAGTTTAACTCACTCTTAAGACTTTTCTTCTTTTCGTGTGTGTGTGTGTGCGTGTGATGAACTTATTTATTTTTAGCGAAATTTTTATGTTTCAATGGAACTTTTGACACAACTGTAGTGCCAAGATTTTCGAAATTCTCAACGAACACAGCAATATTGCCCTTGAAATTTAATATAATTCACCGATTTAACCGTAATTTCAATGTAAAATTGGTCGCCAAATTTAAATTTATTAACATAGGGAACCAATTGTGTCAGGTAGCTCAGTCTCAACCATTCTTTTATGATTTTAATGTGAACATTAAAAGGCAAGAAATATGTCTTTCGCACCATCTCTTTAAAGTGATTACAATCTAACAGTGACCCTCAAATAAGCAAGATTTCACTGGCTGGGAGGTTTGGTAAATTTCTCGATTGTTGCCAAACTTTACGACGCCAAATACGAAGAGTAACTGAATAGCTGTGTTACCGAAAATGTCAGAATGGAACTATTATTGCTAAAAATTTAGTGATGGCTTCATTAAATACGTGTTTTAACATGCAATAAAATACTCTTTAGACTGCAAACAACTACTGTTCCTTCCCAGAGCGTTTTCTTTTTCTTTGATTTGGAGAAATTATTGTTTCACAGGCTGGAAGGTTTGGTAAGGTTTTCGATTGTGGCCAAACTTTACGACGCTAAATACGAAGCGTAACTGAATAGCCATCACTATTTTTTTAACAATAATAGTTCCATTCTGACCTTTTCGGTCACACCGAATTTTGAGGAAGTCAACTGAATAAATTTAAATTCACTCCAATCCTCTCTGACGAAAAATTATTATATCCTTTAGCTCAAATGCGCTCCACAACCTTTTAAATTCCACTTAAAGTCATGTTAAAGTTTAAATCAATTTGCCAAATAAATATAAAAGACAGAAAGTTAAGTAAGTAACAGGAGATATTAATTAATCAAATTGAATAAATTTTCAAGGCTTAAATCTATACGCTAATTTAAACTACAAAGTAACTTCAGGGACAAAAGAGCAGCTGATCTGGAAAATGGACCTAGTGTTTCACTATTGCGTACATAGTAAGGCCTTGAAAATTGACTAAATTTGATTAATTAATATCTCCTGTCCTAATTAAGGGACAGAAACGTGCTAAAACATTTCTTTTTCAGAAAAAAAAACCCTTACCAGCGATACATAATGTTTTGGGGTGGGGGAAGGTTTTCCCCCTTCAATTATGGCGGATACACCAAAAATGAGACTAGTTAGTTAATTTAAAAATAACTAATTCGAAATTCAAAATTTGGCCTTCGAGGTGCACGAGGGCGGGGTACGTTCGAATTTTTGAGCCGAGTTTCAGGTCTGTAGGTGCTGTGGATGCTTCTGGTCAGAGGTTACAAACGAACAAACAAACGAACACCGTCATCTTTATATACAGGGTGTTCCGTAACAAATTGTACAAACTTTGAGGGGAGTTAGAGGGGACGATAACAAGCAAGAATCACCAAGAAACATAGGTTCGGAAACGCATAGTTGACGAGCTACATATTCACAAAGTTGTCAAATTGTGTCAGAATGGCTCGTTATTACGACGGTTTTTTATTATCATTTCGATGCATTTTTTGAGCTACAGGCAGCAAAATTTTAACAACCGCTTTAACCTTTCTTAAAAATTAATATTGTTCAATGAGACACACGATTGGGATCATCCGAAATGTTTATTGGTCAAAGACATTACACGTTTGATGTAAATAATGTTAGAAAATGTCATAAATTATGTTCAAAGTTTCCGCCATTGTTAGCGAAACACGCGTTACACCGTCGGACCATAGACTGGCGAACTGTCTCAAATACACCCGGATTTTCTTGGATATCTGCAGCAGCACAGGCGATTCTTGCAACAAGATCCATTTCTGAATCCACAGGAGTTGCGTATACAGCACTTTTCAAAAAACCCCAAAGAAAGAAATTGCTAAATCAGGAGAGCGTGGTGGCCAGGGAACTGGTCCACCAAGACCAATCCATCGGTGACCAAACACACGATTCAGATGTTCCCGAACATGTGTTCCATAATGGGGAGGTCATCATGTTGAAACCACACATGGCGTCTGACATGTTGTGGCACAGAGTTAAGTAATGTTGGTAGAACCTCTTGCAGAAAGATGAGATATTGTTGAGATCTCAATGAAAATGGCAACAAATAAGGTCCAATTAAGACGTCACCAACCAAACCAGCCCAAACATTTACTGAAAACGATGTTGAGTAGCTTGTAATCTTACGCCATGGGGATTCTCACCAGCCCACAAATGAGCATTGTGGGAGTTGAACATTTCATCTCGCGTAAAGTATGCTTCATTCGTCATTAAAACGCAGGATGAGAAATTTACATCTTGGCTACATTGATTGAGATACCAGTGTGCAAAACGTTCACGAATAAGATAGTTACATCTTAGCTACATTGATTGAGATACCAGTGTGCAAAACGTTCACGAATAAAATAATCTGCGGGAAGCAGTAACTGTACGCGTTGTAGATAATATGGATTTAAGCGTGCACGTCGCAAAGAACGATGAACGGACGTCGTAGATCCTCCAACAGCAGGAGCTACGGCTCGTACGCTGGTACTCGGATTTTTTCTGACGTTACGCAATACGTGTTCTTCCATTCTTAGACTATGACTATGTAGTGGCCTGACGTGATCATATCTATGATTTCGTAGGGACCCATATTGCCACAAATTGCGATGCAAATTATTGAACATTCGATGGTCCGGTGTTTCTCTCTGCAAATACCTTTCCCGATACAGCCTCTGAGCCCAAGGGCGTAGCTAGGGGGGTGCAGGGGGGTGCAGATGCACCCCCCTAGATCAGAGCCAATGGTAGGTCACTGTGACCTCCCATTTATTTATTTTTTTGACAAACGATTTTGTCCCCTTTCATGCTTTTCATTGTAACATGCTGGTGCAGCACTATAAAAAAACTACTGTTTTGTTCTTTTAGAAATATTTTATACCATCCATTGGTTTAAGGTGTGCATGACTGAATAAAGTATAGTTTCTTTGAGTTCATAATTTCTTCCTTTTTTGTGCTAATAGAATTTCAAGCACTTTTTTTCTCTTTCTTTCTTGCTTTTTTCTTTCTGTTTTTATTGAAAAATTTGACTTTTATGTAAATTTTTGGGAATTTTATATAAACTGCGTTATTATATCTAGTATTGATTACTTTTCAGAAAATGATAGTAAGCTTGCTTGTTTTTGAGGAGAAAATTTTTAATTTACTGAATGAAACTCAGAACTTTACTGTGAATGATTAAAAAATAAATAAATAAAATACAAGAATGCATACTAATCTATGCCTATCAAAAGAGACGTGAGGCGTCATGAAAATAAATAAATAAATTAAAGAAAATAAATAAAGAAGTTCAGCCTTGCAATACTGTCTCACTATTTTCAAATTTCATCAGCCAATTTGTATCGGATAAGAACTTTTTGGGAGGTCACAGTGACCTCCTTTTGGGGTGTCACTGCTTGCACCCCCCTAACGTGAGTCCTGGCTACGCCCTTGTCTGAGCCGTTCTTCCATTTCCGTTTGCCAAACCATAAATAAGGTTTATATCTGCAAGCTCCGCATCCGTGAAACGTTCCTTACTTCTCTGTGGGCACTTGCGGCTAAAATGACTACTGAGAGAGAGCACGTGTGCTTCTGTGAACAATGCCAGCTAGCGTCTTATGAAGGCATTCCTGACTACAGATTGTTCTGCAATTTTGATTGCTTGTGATGTCCCCTACCTCCCTTTAAACCCTTACTTCCCCTTGTCCCCTACCACCCTGGGGTGTCCCTTAAATATTGGGACAAAGTTTAAGGGTTGTTAGAGGGGACGATAATTTGAAGCAAATCGCATGGGAACATAGGGTCGCAAAAGCGATGCTCAAGTACTATAGACACACAAAACCTGTAGTCACTAATTTAATCTCCCCAAAAACAACAGTGTTGTAAAAAAATCCCCCGCCAAGAAAACCTTAAATACTCAGCCTTAAAAAGTTATGATATCAAGTTTTCCCGCCAAGTTTGTGCCAAACTACAACTAACCTGTATGTATTGTTCTTTTAAATTGTTATCAGTTTTGCCAGGCGGGAAGCTTTGTCTTGTGAGGTGGTTGCTTAATGAGTAAAAACTTCCCGCCTGGCAGGACTGAAAACAATTTAAAAGAACAATACATACAGGTTAGTTGTAGTTTGGCACAAACTTGGCGGGAAAACTTGATATCATAACTTTTTAAGGCTGAGTATTTAAGGTTTTCTTGGCGGGGGATTTTTTTACAACACTGTTGTTTTTGGGGAGATATCACATGTTTTTGGATTAATATTATTTCTTTGCCTGTTTTTTTTTTTTTTACTCCTCAAAATTTACTTTGCTTATTTTTTTTCCCTTCAACATTTTTCTTGGCGGTCCGACATATGTGGTTTTCTTGGCGGCATGCATTTGGTGCAAAAGTTCAAGGATCTTCTTCAGTCTAGGATAAATTTGAAATCAATCACAATGTACCACCCGAACCGACGCAAAACAAAGCTAGTTGCTAACAATACTACGATTAAATTAAAAGTTAAAAAAAAAAAAAAACCAACCCTTACTGCCGATCTCATATTAAAATGAACTAAATTGAAGATCCCTTTTAAAAGCCTTATGCAATAAAATCAATTACAAATATTTTATTTGTTAACAAATAGAAACTGGCAACAGATGAAATTATAAATCATTGAGTTTTCTTTCCTCGTGGCCCAACAATGAAAACATAAATGCTCAGATGTTGAACAGAGCTAGTAGATAGAAATCGGACCAATTTTAAGCATTAATAACTCCGGGGTGCGATGACCCCGGGGGCTAAATTTTGGGAAAACGTCCTCAATGTCTCATCGAGAATATTCATACCAAAAATCAACACTAAAGACCCCCGGGGAGAAAAGATACGGAAAATAAAAACGAGGGAGGAGGAGGTGGGGGGTCGAAAAACCCCCTATGCCGAGCTTTGGGACAAAATAAATGTGGGTGCAAAAGCAGAGCTCAATCCGAGTTACCGTTTAGTCTGTAGCCCTGTCAAACAATTTTTAAAAAGTGCGAAAAATAGCAATTTTATAACATTTATCACCCCTCCCCCTGAGGGTCCTGGATGTTTTGCTTTAGTATGTGCCGTCAGGGGCCGCTGGAGATTGAGTATACCAAAAATCAACTCTAGGGATCTTTATGGGGCTGAGATACAGAGGGGTGAAAACCCCGGTTTGGTTACTCGCGTAAACAGTCCTTGTCGCTCTTTTACATTTTTCTTTGCGACGAAAATTTCTTGGCGGCTTGTATTTAGTTTTCTTGGCGGGGCGGGACGCTCCCGCGTCCCGTGATATCCAACAAAGGTTTTGCATAACATTAAATATTTAAGAAAGGCTAAAGCGGCTGTGGAAATTTTGCTGAATGTTGCCCAAAAAAATGCACCGAAATGATAATATAACCGACTGTCGTAATAACGAACCATTCTGATACAATTTGACAACTTTGTAAATATGTAGCTCGTAAACTATGCGCTTCCGAACCTATGTTCCTAGGTGATTCTTGCTTGTTATCATCCCCTCTAACTCCCCTCAAAGTTTGTACAATTTGTTACGGAACACCCTGTATATAGATTTATGCTGTATTTTTTTTTTCTTTGATATTAATTCAAGTTACACATTTTGAGCCTGGTGACCGATAAGAAAACAAATTTTTTTCTTTTATTGAATTAATGAGCAGTTAATATTGTTTACAATATTTTTATTATCTTACAATATACAGGGTGTCCACTCCAATCGTGGACCAATAGCTAATTTCTGAACCGTCAGAGATAAGCATATAGTTTATTTAGGAAAAAATCTCCAAATTATGAAAGGAATTTTGGGTATATTCAATGTTTTTCAAAAAATCAAATTTTGAAAGAGTAACGAAATTGAAATTTTTATACAGCCCCCCAGTCCTATCAATCATGTTTAGTAAAACATTCTTGACACTGAAACGTTTAAAACTAAAAAAAAAAATCACTCTTCTACCACAAAAATTGACCGAGTTATGACGTTTTGAAAAATCAAGATTTTGCATTGTTTCATGACGTCATCGAGAAAACAATTTGGAGATTTTTTCCTAAATAAACTATATGATTATCTCTAACAGTTTAGAAATTAGCTATTGGTCCACAATTGGAGTGGACACCCTGTATGCCCCAAAGCAGAATACTTAGTGATGTTCTGCGACGCAAAATTATTTGCCCAAAATTGTTCTGCAAGATATATTTATACATTATATATTTACCGTCAAAATGTTACCAAAAAGTGTTTTCTCATTTTTACATATATAACGTACTGCAATTTAGAATTTAATGAAACGCAACCAAATTGAAATATATATATATAAATATATATATGGGTCATTCCAGCGAAAATGGTGCAAATCTTGTCTGAAACTTTTTACTTATATTAAGATTATCAATTTAAATAATTTCAACCAATAAATCATTTTTTTAAATTGAGTTTCAATTTATTTGTGTATAATGAAGTGTAAATAACTAGTTCATGACTCATTTATGGAAGGAAATTTTAATTACTTTGTGTAACAGAGTGGACAAATACGCCTTTAAAATATATTCATAATCACAAAGAAAAGTTAGAATCACAGAACAAGAATAAAGTGGAATAAACAGCCTAAAACTGTAAGTCTGTCTGCAATTTCAAGAAGAAATCTAATTTTTTCATCATGAAATCGGCTCTAACAGAGTGGACATCCCACAGTTCAAATTAACTACCATAAGAAAAGAATGAGGCTCACCCTGGTTGTTGACGACATAATTTAATATAGCAAGCTAATCACGGCAGTTATACTACCTATATTTAAAAAAATATATATATCAGATTGAATGCAATTGTTTTCAAAAGGCTTGTAACAGAGAGGACAATTCGAAACATGGAAAAACATAGAATAGTGTTTTATGAGGAATTTTTTTTTCATTTGCGTAATAAACTGCAGAAATGGTGTCAGAAGCATCTTTTGTGCACTGCAGTGTCATTTATTTTGTTGTTACATTTCAGTTTAATTTTAAATCACATTGAAAATTCTAGCAATTTGAAGCTGGGACACGTCATCTTCTCCTTCTTCTGACAAAGATAATTTTTGTTGTGTCCTTTCTAAATGGATTATACCTAATCAATTGATACTTGATGGCACAAAATTAAATGGAGAACCAATAAAAAATACACTTAATGGATGGTAGTTATTAATATTGATTTTAAAAAATTCTAAAGTCTCGGACATGATTTGTACCATTTTCGTTGGAATGACCCATATATGCTTGCGTACTTACATGCTGTCTTTGTGTGTGTTAGACATCTGTTTTGCCCTTATGTTACACACGTAATGTCAATCAGACAGTATTGAATATACAATAGAGATTTCTCGCGGATTGTCCAAATTTCAGTCATATTCGTTTCAACTTCTTTTATCATTTTCATCCTTCTTTGAAAGACTTGTTAGGGAAATTGTTCCTTCTTCTGCAGATTGGATTTCTGTTTTTTACTATTCAAAATTTAAAACTTCATTGATGTGTTGATTTCAGCAAAAATTTTCTTAATTCTGCAGGCTCTTTCTTCAAACATTTTCATTTTGACACTTTTACTTTTAAACAATTGTTTGGCTCAGTATAGCCTATTAAGGCTTTTATGCCAAAAATCCAACCAAATCGATTTAATTTTTTAATACCATGGTAAAGACAATAATTATTTTTGAAATTTGTTTCATTTTTCTATGAAGAGTTTGAATTAGAAAGATTTCATAAGTTTGCAAATACTTCTTGCTTTATTTTCATTAATTCATATTTTAAACGCTTTAGTTTAACAAATATATTTATAATTAATGTTTACTATATATATACTTCATCATCGGTTCAGAAATTCAGTTCAAAAACCTCAAGTTCAGAAAGTTCAAGCTCGGCATTGGGACGTTAACTAATTTCCAGATCGCAGAACAAATGGAAAAAAACATTTTTCCGATTGGGGGGGGGGGGGCTACACCTATTTTTCTAATTTTAGCCTGAAGTTAATTGTTTCAAGTATAATTACTTCGTCCCCGCAATTCTCTCAAGCGGAAAAAATGTTTTAAAATAATTTGAATGACTTTTTACTTCAAGCTCCGTCAGAAATTCTGCGGCCGAAATGTGAAATCCCAAAAAACTTGAAAGGAAACTTCCCTCCCCCTCCACCTCGCGTTTCTCTTACACGAAAAAATTGTTTTAAACATCATTTGAATAAATAATTTTCACTGCGAGTTCCGTAAGTGCAATTCTGTGGCAATATATGAAATGCTGCAGAACTTTAAACAAAGCTTTGCCCCGCGATTCTCTCACCGGAAAATTGTTTTTAATACAATCTGAATAACTAATTTGCGGTTAAAATGATAAGGCCCGCAGAACTACAAACGTAGCTTGTGTCTCCTCGATTCTTTCGTAGGAAAAATTATTTGAAATCTTAATTTGTTCTGTAAGATTCGTCACAGCAGTTTTGCGGTCAAAACGCAAAGAGAACTTCAAGCGAACCCCCCCCCCCCGCCATTTATTGATGAGTAACGATTTATTGTTTCAAAGAAAATTTGAAAAGCTAATTTGTTCTGGAAGTTTCGTTGCTGACGTTCTGTGGCCAAAATGTGAAAGCCCGAAGAACTTTAAACGAAGCCTGCGCCCCTCGATTTTCTCAACAGGAAGAGTTAATAGTTTTAAACATCATTTGAATAACTAATATGCACTGCAAGTTTCGTCTCTGAAGTTCTGCGGCCAAAATGTGAAAGACCACAGAATTTCAAACGAAGCCCGTTTTCCCGCGATTCTTTAGCACAGAAGAATTACTTGTTTGAAACATAATTTGAAAAACTAGTTTGTACTGCAAGTTTCGTCACTGAAGTTCTGTGGATAAAATATGTAGGCCCCCCGCAGAACTTCAAACGAATCCCGCTCCCCGCGACTTTTTAACGCGGAAGAATTAATTGTTTTTAACATAATTTGAAAAACTATTTGTACTACACGCTTCGTCACTGAAGTTCTGCGGCCAAAATGTGAAAGCCCGAAGAATTTCAAGCGAAGCTTGCGTCCCCGCGATTCCCTCATGAGGAAACATGGTTTAGAAAAACAAAGTGTCGTCACTGAAGTTCTGCGGATAAAATGTGAAGACCTGCAGAACTTCAATTGAAAATCTGCGCCCCTGCGACTCTCTTGCGAAAAAATTGTTTCAAACATAATTTGAAGAACTGATTTGTGTACTTACCGCAATCTTCGTCACTTAAGATCTGTGGCCAAAATGTCAAGGCTCGCAGAATTTCAGACTAAGTTTGCGTCCCCGCGATTCTCATGCGGAAAAAAAAATCGTTGAAAACATTATTTGAATAACGAATGTGTACTGCAAGTTTCGTAGCTAAAGTTCTGCGGCCCAAATAAGGACTGCAGAACTTCAAATGAAGCCTGCGCAAGTGTCATCACTGAAGTTCTGCGGAAAAAACAGGAAAGTCCTCAGAAGCTCAAGTCAAGTCGTCCGCACGTCTGCTGGGGTCTATATGGTACATGGCAGGCTACGGCGCCGACATTATTGCCTGCTGCTCTGCGAGACATGGGCTACGAGCGAAACGGTTTTTTCCCCCCCTTTCGAACTTACTTTTTTTTATAACTTTTTTTTTTTTTTTTTTTTTTGCGCGCTTTCGAAATAGAATTGTTCTGCAGGCCCGATGTCTGTTCTGCGACGTACGTCGCCGATTTAGCAGTATTCTGCTTTCGGGCCTGTATGTAGGTTATTCAGCAATATTTATAATTGAAACTATACGTTTCTGGTAACTGAAATAAGAAACATAAGTTTGAGGCTTGATATCCTTTAAATATCTGGAAAATACCGCGTTAGTGGTAGTCCTATATTTTGCTGTGCGAATCATTATTCATTAACCGACTTCAACAAAGGAGGAGGTTATACAATTCGTCGATTTTTTTTTTTTTTTTTTTTGCATGTTATAAGATTGCTCGAAGACGCCTGGGGCCCTACTCTCATTGTATCGTCAATATAGTCGATACCGAGAATACGGGTTTTTTGTGCCCCGTGACGTCACATCTCGTGAGACACGAATAATCGCTAATCTCAAACCACTTCTAATTTAAGGTATCTAGAATCGCGCCGAGAAGTTTACGACAGGGTAAGAAGACGTGAGATGTCTTCCTTGGCAGTGAGAAGCTGTTTGTTTATTCCATTTTTTCTCAACGTCGAGTGTGCCATAATGTTTATAAGTTCTGAAAATGTGGCTTAGTATGTTTTTACATTGAGAGTTAAGATTTTTTCTTTATTTTGAGTTTGCATTTGGGAGAGGCATTCATTTATCGGCAGTAATTGGAACTCTGCAACTTTGCCGATTATCTATAATCATCTTATTTTACTGATTAATTGGCCAAAATTTTGCGAATAGAAATTACTTTAAGGTATGCCCAAAACTTGAATTTATACGTATATCTACTTAACCAGGGTGTCGATCTAACCCGGGGAGGGGAGGGGGTACATTTCCTTTAATAAAATGAACTCTTTACTCAAACTCTATTTTCTATCAGGAGAGGGGGGGGGGTCATTTAGTTTTTATCGTATCGTATTTAAGTTTAATTTTTCCTCACAGAATGATTGAATCATCGTTTTTCAAGTCTCAAAATGATAGCAAAAGCACAAAACTTGAATTTGTGTCTTTCAATTCTCAAACATATTGTTTTAAATGCATTTTGGAAAAAAGATCCGCAGACATGTGATTTAGGATCTCCATTTTTCTCTTATGCATTACCCCAAAAATAGGGACTTGTACTTAATATTTAGAAAGTGAATAGATATCTCTTATTGCGAAAAGGCCAAAATATCGCGAAAAACAAAATTGAGTCTATCAAAATCATTGCAAAATCCCCCGCTAGAAAACCTTAAATACTCAGCCTTAAAAAGTTATGATATCGAGTTTTCCCGCCAAGTTTGTGCCAAAATACAACTAACCTGTATGTATAGTTCTTTTAAATTGTTTTCAGTTTTGCCAGGCGGGAAGCTTTGTCTTGTGAGGTGGTTGCTTAATGAGTAAAAATTTCCCGCCTGGCAGGACTGAAAACAATTTAAAAGAACTATACATACAGGTTAGTTGTAGTTTGGCACAAACTTGGCGGGAAAACTCGATATCATGACTTTTTAAGGCTGAGTATTTAAGGTTTTCTTGGCGGGGGATTTTTTTACAACACTGTTGTTTTTGGGGAGATATCACATGTTTTTGCATTAATATTATTTCTTTGCCTGTTTTTTTTTTTCTCTTCAAAATTTACTTTGCATGTTTTTTTTCCTTCAACATTTTTCTTGGCGGTCCGACATATGTGGTTTTCTTGGCGGCATGCATTTGGTGCAAAAGTTCAAGGATCTTCTTCAGTCTAGGATAAATTTGAAATCAATCACAATGTACCACCCGAACCGACGCAAAACAAAGAATCATACGAAACTATAATTTAACTATATATTGCAACGAATCCAGGTTCTTTAATCGCATTCGCATACAAAAAATGTAATGCAAAATGTAGTTAAGAGCCGTTTTTTTTAAGAATCAGGCAGTCAAAAAACTTGACATTTTTGATTTTGCTGAAAATTTCAGAATATGGTCTTTATTTAAAATTATTAAACACGTGTTTTTTTATTTTTCCAAAAAAAATTTTTTTCTTTCCATTTTGGGAGGTCAAAGTTGGACTTTGCTCTTTTTTTCATTAAAAACATGCCAACTTAGATGAGCCAATACTTTTTGCTTTAGGAGTGAACCGTGGAACTGACAATTATTTTGTGTTCTACTATATCCCCCCTAACTGTAAGTACATAAATATTTGTGGACGACTCTTGGCGCAAAGGTCAGAGGTCACTCAAAGTTGTAAGAAAAATAGTTTTTTAATGCAACTTTGACCGACCAAATCTTCTTGTGGAAACGGTGCACCACGGTAGTGTATATATCAGTAAATACCCACCAAAGAGTAGTATCCAAAAACATAAAGATATGTGTGGTTGATATTTTGCACATCGAAATATTTGACTCTGAAGTTGCAGAAATCGCAAAATCACGTGACTTTGAGGGTCATTATCTCCTTGCAGCATGAGTGACCAGATACAAAACTAGTTGGAGTAGAAGCCTTTCTTGTCCCAGAAACACAATCCGTTAACAAACCTATGGCTACTCTTTCAGTTTTTGCATAATTCGGCTCTAAACTTTGAAAAATGAGTGTTTTTAGGCGTTAAGAAAAAAGGCCAATTACCTGTTTTAAAATAGGTATTGCTATTATTTGTAGCATTATTATATCCCAACTTCCTAACTAGCTGAAATGGCATCTAAAGATAGTTATACAGTTGAAACCAAATTGAAAATGAATTCTCGAAAATACTCAGTATACGTCTAAAACCATATTTTTTTGTTTGTCCAGGCGACGTTTTTTTTTCGTTACAGCTCTTTATTCCGTTCGGTTCCAACATGGTAAGCAATTTATGTACTTCTTGTCGTTCTAGTTGCTGTAAAACTGGAAAGTAATGTATCTTAAGTCTGATATAAAGTAATTTCTCTTGTCATAATGTAAAAGAATATTTTGAAATGGATAATAGATCTAATCTAAAAAAAAACTTACTTATTCAGCTTCGCCCTCTTGCTCGATGTCATGAATGTCATCAAAAATTTCCAGACCTGCACCGAGGGGCTTTAATGTACCAAGATTTTTAAGAAGTGACATTTTGCTAAAGAGGCTTCTGTTTTGTTAAAAAGTTGAGTTTTTTATGGCATTCACAACATGTACCAAGAGGGCACAGCTGAACAGAAGTTTTTTTTTTTTTTTGGATTATGTTTATTGTCCATTTCAAAATATTCTTTTAGCATTATAAACTTGATATGAGAGGATATATAGCTTTAAATCAGACTTAAGATACATTGCATTCCTGTTTTACAGCAACTAGAACGACAAGAAGTACATAAATTGCTTACCATGTTGGAAGCGAACGGAATAAAGAGCTGTAACAAAAAAAAAAGACGTCGCGTGGACAAATAAAAAAATATGGTTTTTGACGTATACTGAGTATTTTCGAGAATTCATTTTCAATTTGGTTTCATATGTATAACCATCTTTAGATGCCATTTCAGCTAGTTAGGAAGTTGGGATATAATAGTGCTACAAATAATAGCAATACTTATTTTAAAACAGGTAATTGGCCTTTTTTCTTAACGCCGAAAAACACTTATTTTTCAAAGTTTAGAGCCGAATTATGCAAAAACTGAAAGAGTAGCCATAGGTTTGTTAACGGATTGGGTTTCTGGGACAAGAAAGGCTTCTACTCCAACTAGTTTTGTATCTGGTCACTCATGCTGCAAGGAGATAATGACCCTCAAAGTCACGTGATTTTGCGATTTCTGCAACTTCAGAGTCAAATATTTCGATGTGCAAAATATCAACCACACATATCTTTATGTTTTTGGATACTACTCTTTGGTGGGTATTTACTGATATATACACTACCGTGGTGCACCGTTTCCACAAGAAGATTTGGTCGGTCAAAGTTGCATTAAAAACTATTTTTCTTACAACTTTGAGTGACCTCTGACCTTTGCGCCAAGAGTCGTCCACAAATATTTATGTACTTACAGTTAGGGGGGATATAGTAGAACACAAAATAATTGTCAGTTCCACGGTTCACTCCTAAAGCAAAAAGTATTGGCTCATCTAAGTTGGCATGTTTTTATTGAAATTGCCTGATTCTTAAAAAAAACGGCTCTTAAACATCATTTCACCTATAGTTTTTGCACCGACTTCAAAACTCATGTTTAAATGTAGTGTCGATGGTGTTCAAAGATTAAAATTATTTTTTACTTTTTAGAGCACTTGCCGGGTGAAGTTCCGAAGTCGGTTCAATTTTTTTTTTTCAAAAATATTTTTATTTTACTCTTTTTAGTGTAAATGCACATATGAAATAAGGTAATGTTTCCATTACAAAACTTCACCTAATTTGCTTAAGTAAATGCTTCATAAAATAACCTATGTAAGAAAAAAAAAAGAAATAAAGTATCAACGCTTCTAAAATTTTAAACGATTGACACTAAAAAATAATCCTTGTTATTCTCTGGTATTTATTTGTGTACTAATTTAATTAAAGGCTAAATATTAACGGCTTTTCAACTAATTTATATTTCAAAATAACACTAGATTCTCGCAGTTCATAAAATTTCACGACATATTACATACTTGGCCCGCTAATGAGTTTCATGTTTGCTTCAGTTAAGCCTTCATTCAAAATTTTTATGATCATTATAATAACTGTTTCATATCCATCACGTTCCGTAACAATGGATTTTATATTTAATCATTTAGGACAAATCGCTTTAAATTTGAGCAAAAATTTGGAGATTTTCCTCACTTTCTTCAGAATTCCTTTATCAAACCGTATGTAAATTAAGACTAATAAAACCTGAAATATTACGAATCAATCAGTACCTGGTACGACTTTCAGTTCGTTGGAGTTCAGGAGAAAAAAGCAGGACATAGAAAGATACTCGGTTTAAAATTTTCAAAAAGACCATAGTGAACCACCGATATGTGGAACATAACATATACAACAACTAAGTTAGAAACAGAATGAAGATTAATCATTTAATTGAGTTATTTACAAAGAATTGCTGAGAGTAACCATCGGACTTACCCGCTGCCAGCCTAGGATCATCGTCTGCTTCCCCCGCTCGTGCACCCACGTCTGCCGAGCTCCGTCGGGGCCATCGTTATTCTAGCGGGCCTGCTTCCTCGTTGCCATCTCGAAGTATGAGTCATCCATTGAGTCCTTCAGTGTTCCCTACTACCATGTGCGTATAGCGTCGGTGAAGCTGGATATTTTCATGTTTGGTTTATAATTAGTGAATGTAACGATTATTTTTACCCGATTTTGATTAAATTTTGAAGCATCGTTCTTCCTATCTCGAATAATTTCATGTGACAACGTTAAAGGTAAGTTCCTTTTGCTGTTTTGAGTTAAAAACTGTGTAGTGTAATGAGTGTACCATGTGCATGTTAAGTGAGGTTGATTTATCGTTCAAAGGGTACTGTGTTTATCAATTATACAATTTAACACCAACGAAGATTTAATGCTTTGTATATTTATATTGAATGTACTGATTTCATCTAACTGCATCGACTGAAGTCGCAATTGGTTTTTATTTGCATCGTTCGTAGCTAATCAGGATATCAAGTAAAACATTTCTTAATCACAAATAAAATTAATATTCAGTTGCATGAACCCTGCTTTGAGTTAAATCTGTAAAAAATTACATAAATCAGCCCATTTTGCTGATTTTGTAAGGACCAATCAATTTATTTTAAAGTTATATCCAAGGAAGCAATTTTTAGCTCAAGTTATTATGATTTCTTGTTCGATTTCACTATTTAATATCATGCAACAGAAAGGTTTACATTTTTTTTTCTTTCTTTTTTTTTTTTTTTTGAGAAAAAGAACTTTCTTTCAACCAATGAAGGTTTTGAAGTAGTCAGCTTAAAATTTGCACTTGTTTCCAATGTATTGTTTTTTCTGATTGTCATGATGAATGTTTTTTTTTTCTTCAAAATTATGTAAGAAATCAAGGGAGTTTTAAATTTTTGAATGTTTTTGTTCGTTTTCTTTTGTGGGGTATTATGAAGCTGAGTTTTGTGTGTGTCACAATCACAATGCAAAAATGAAGAACTAATTGATTTATAATATACCCACGCAATTGAATGTTTGTGTGTGTGTCATGATGAAATTGAACGAGTAGTTTCACCTGGACAAAATAGTATCAATTTATCAGGGCTCCCCCCTCAACCCCCAGCATTAATATAAACTTAATTTATAATTTTTATACATTTTTAGAAACTCTTATTTGATGAGGGAATCATTTTTGATGACATGGAAAAAGATTGATGGGACATTTTCTCTATTTTTAAATTTCAAATTTTGTTTATGCTATTTCTTATTTTGTACTGAGGTTTACACTATTATTTTTTTACACAAAAGTTAAATCTTTTCTTACTTGGTATCCTATTCGACTAGGCCTTTTTTTCTTTTTTAAAATGCATAAAGAGGGTTATTCATAATCTTTTATGTCATCTCGCATATGCTTTTATAACATGTGCATAACGATGATTATTGCAAAATAATCATTTATTATGTACATGTTATCTATGTTTTATATGTTTATACTTTCTGTTATACAACCTCGTGTCTTTTATACAGATGCTGATTTTGTGAGATCTTAATAAAGGGACATAACCCCGATGATTGGCGTGGGCGATTGTCTAGATTTTTAATATCTAGCATCACCAACGTTACTTTTCAGGGGTCCCTTCGCAGAAGATCCCCGGCTCCAGGATTCGAGCCAGAGACCTCGGAGTTTTACAAAAGTAATCATGAATCCCATGAGAACACACAAGTGGCTTGGCGAAGACGTATTGATACTGATAAGCGGAATAGGGTTACTTGGCAGAGATACGTTTTGATGCTGATTTTGTGAGATCTTAATAAATCGACATAACCCCGATGATTGGCGTGGGCGATTGTCTAGATTTTTAATATCTAGCATCACCAACGTTACTTTTCAGGGGTCCCTTCGCAGAAGATCCCCGGCTCCAGGATTCGAGCCAGAGACCTCGGAGTTTTACAAAAGTAATCATGAATCCCATGAGAACACACAAGTGGCTTGGCGAAGACGTATTGATACTGATAAGCGGAATAGGGTTACTTGGCGGAGATACGTTTTGATGCTGATTTTGTGAGATCTTAATAAATCGACATAACCCCGATGATTGGCGTGGGCGATCGTCTAGATTTTTAATATCTAGCATCACCAACGTTACTTTTCAGGGGTCCCTTCGCAGAAGATCCCCGGCTGCAGGATTCGAGCCAGAGACCTCTGAGTTTTACAAAAGTAATCATGAATCCCATGAGAACACACAAGTGGCTTGGCGAAGACGTATTGATACTGATAAGCGGAATAGGGTTACTTGGCGGAGATACGTCGGATAAAAAGTGAAATTTCACCGTGGCGAATTCAAAGATAGAAGCAATGAAAAGCCAAACTAAGTGACCCAAACTCAGACATTTTCTATCTACACTAAAATATTGAAATTACCTTTTCCAACCATTACGTCAGATGGGACTTCTTATCGTGGTATCACTTTACCAATCTGACCATGATTACTTCGGGAGAAAGAAGACAAACAAGGTATGTATTAATTTCCATTGCAGTAAACCGCTGCATTTATTAAGGTTTAAACAATTTAATTTCTCTGGAATGCTGAAGTTAAATATTTTTAATCTCCTAGAAAGCACTTCTTGCTCTTTTAATGATTTTTTGTGCTCTGTAATTGTCTCTAATTGCTTTGTCAAAATCGGTTTTCATTTAAATGTCTGAGAAGCCGGCCGATACTGCGAAATGTATTAGAAAGTATGAATGCTGCCACATAAACTTCGCGTACTTGTGAGTTGTCGTCAATGACTTCAGCTTGTTTTTTCAAAAATTAAGTTCTGAAAATATTCGCCCAGTTCTGCCTTGCATTTAATTGGATCAGGTTGATTCCAGCAGTCTGCTCTTTTCCTTTCATATTCAGCAGCTTCCTCAGTTGTTAAATACAGGTGCAAAAAAAAAAAATTTCTAGCCGTATCCACAAATTGATCCTTTTCGTCATTTTCTCCTCTTCCGTCTACTAGTTGGTTCAAGTTTGTATGTAGTTGTTGTATACATTATTTATTAAATGTTTAAGACTTCGTTTATTATCTTAGGTGACATTCCTATGAATTGCATGAAATCATTGGTTCATTCTAAGCGGATTATGAGAAACAGCAAATAATCTGGAATTTTAATGCCATGCATTATTGTTAATTATCTTGTCGCAATGTTTCGCAAATTAGAATTGAATTCTATGTTTTTCCAAAAGTCATAGCAAACACCTCAGCATATATTATGTTCTTGTATTTATATTGAAATGTTACTATTTAATATGTTTGATTGATTAATATGAAGGCTTTGAAAACCAAACTGTTGTTAATCTATCCATATACTTCTATGCATATAATTTTATATTTAGAATAGTTTTGTTTATATTGGTAATAATGAAAAAGTTTTAGGTACAATTGTTTATAATTAGACAGTGTTCAATACTTTATTTATTATCTTAAGAGGCATTTCTATGAATTGCATGAAATCATTAGTTCATTCTAAGCAGATTATGAGAAACAGCAAATAATCTTGGAATTTTAATGCCATGCATTATTGTTAATTATCTTGTCGCAATGTTTCGCAAATTAAAATTGAATTCTATGTATATACCAAAAGTCATAGCAAACCCCTCAGCATATATTATGTTCTTGTATTTATATTGAAATGTTACTGTTTAATATGTTTGATCGATTAATATGAAGGCTTCGAAAACCAAACTGTTGTTAATCTATCCATACTTCTATGCATATAATTTTATTTGAATAGTTTTGTTTATATTGGTTATAATGAAAAAGTTTTTGGTTCAATTGTTTATAATTAGACAGCAATAGTGTTGAAAAGGGTATAATATTTTTTGAAGTAAAAAAGTGCATCATTTTAAACAAGTTAAATAATTTTCATGTAATATCTTATTAAATTTTTTGGTAGAGAAAAATGAATTCAGAAACTAATGAGTCTATTAATAACATTTTATAGCATAAATGAAATTTTTAAGTTCTTATTAATATACGAAGAAAAGTATATTTATTACTGTTAGTGAAATAAATCTGGAGAATTCAGTTTGTTGTCAATTAATCATAACAGCAATAATGTGTTTACATATATTGTGTATTATAGCATTTATGTACATGTAATATATTGTGTCAGTACTTGTAATGTAATAAGTTGTGTTTTTTGGAAAAAAAATGCTCGAAATACTTTTGATTTACATTAATGTGAATAAAAGTTAGCAAACGTTTTGTTTTCTTTATTGTATTTTACACATGCATAATTCTCCATCTAAAATAATCAACAAAAATAATTCGTAATTTAAAATCATTTGAAATATTATTTCAGGTTTTATACAAGAAATAATGAATAGTAGTTAATTTCCCAACGTTTATTTATTTCTCATGGGCTCAAACAACGTTTCTACGCGCGCGCAAGCGATGGGAGAAACATGGAAGTAGGAAGGACTCAATGCATGACTCATCATTTCCTACGCGCAGGCCCGTCAGAATAACGATGGCCCCGGCTCCGTCCACCGCTCGCTCTGTCTCTGCTGATCTGCCCCACCCGGGGTTCCGGGTTGCTCCGTCGTGGGGAAGGGGGTTGCCAGTAATTGTGCTTTTTCGTCCTTTGGCTAATATCTCCGTGACATCCCTCCCCAACAAAAAAAATTCGAAGTGAATTGGCTGGCAGACGGGATAAGACCAAAATTCAACATTTACCGTGACGGAAAATTCAAAAGTTTTTTTTTTTTCTTTCAAAAAAAGAAGTCCGTGTCGCAAAGGAGACACCTAGTTTCGTCGCCGAGTCACTGAACGTTGAAGATGATCGGAGTATACTCCGCTGCTTTGCTTAATGTTGGAGGTGATCCGGGCTATTCCATGAAATGTTCCCTATGATATAAGGAGATGATCGGACTATGCTCCGCCGCGTCGCAAAGGAGACACCTGATGGTTCCGTCGTCGAGTCGCTGAACGTTGAAGATGATAGGAGTATGCTCCGCTGCTTTGCTTAATGTTGAAGGGGATGCGGACTGCTCCTTGGACTCCCGATGATGTAAGGAGATGCGTCGTCGACGCTCAGTGGATCTGTGGTCCAGTGTGAAGGGGGTGCGGACTCTCCTCCTAGGAATAAAAGTGGCAGCAGCAGTATCTGTTTCTTTCTCGTACAGACATTAGCTTAACAGACTGGCAAGGTTCCTCCGGAATACTCTCTTTTAAAAAAATTAACTGAAGGACGTGGCCGCAAGTTATATCTTTGATTTGAGTCTGATCTGTTATCCTCACCATCATACGCGTCCGAAATCATGTCGTTATCATTCTGTTCTGTGTTTATCAAGTGTAAATGACTAAAACACTGAGTGTAAGGAGTCATTCTGGTTACGTGAACGTTAAGTATTTTTCTCGGATTTTCTACATGACGTACTCTATAATTGACTCTTGAAAATCGCTCTATTACTCTAAAGGGACCGTCATACTTCGGTCTCAGCTTACGAGATATTCTGAGGTTACAATTTTGAGTTTTGATGTAACACAGAGAGCCGACCGAGTAGTCAAATTTACTGTCTTTTTTTCCCATCTTACTACGATCTATGTTTTTACATTCCTGACATTTTAAATTTTCCAGAACCTTTTCAAAAACGTCATTGAGTGAAGATATTAGATGTTTTACGTACTCGAACTCTGTCCTTTGAGTGTCTCCTGCTTTATTTATGCTATAAGGCAATTTCATATCTCTGCCATGTTCTAAGAAAAAAGGTGAAGTTTGCGTCGCTTCGTGTATAGCCGAATTCAAAGCTAACATTACATTGGGCAAATGCGTGTCCCAGTCTTGCTCTTCTATTGAGAGGGCAGCCAAAATATTCGCGATCGACTGATTTGGTTTTTCTACTTTCCTGTTAACGTGTGCAGAGTACGCGGAAATATGTCTCTTTTCGATACCTTGTATTTTACAGAATTCATCGAACTCCGCACTCCTGAAATACTTACCGTTGTCGGTAATCAACTCCCTGGGACATCCTCTGTGCACTATACATATAATGTTCAAAAAAAGCTTTGGCAATAGTTTTGGACTTGAGGTCCGGCAGTGGTACCAAGTGAATGTACTTTGAGAACGCATCTATCATTGAGAGAAGACATTAGCCAAAGGACGAAAAAGCACAATTACTGGCAACCCCCTTCCCCACGACGGAGCAACCCGGAATTGAAACACTGACAAACGTCTTTTCCCCAGGCGCGAGAAACGTTTTTCTTTTTAACTTTAGAGCAATGTCTTTCTCTTTCGAGTCCTGCATTTTCCTCAAAGAGTTGTTGAAAATCTGGATCTTTTCATTGGAAATACACAATTCATTTTCTTTTAAATTTACGATTACGTCCCTATAACTAAAGAAATCGTACCCTAGTATCGCTTGGTAAACTGGTGAAATTTCATTTTTTTGTAACGTAAAATATGTGCTCGAAAGGAGATTTGCCTAGCTCAATTAAGATTTTGTACGCGTCGCCTACCTGCACTTCCTCACCGTTGACCGCTCTAATCTGAATTGACGACTTTAATGGCGTTAAATTTTCTATTTCGTTAATTTTGTTGAAAATTTTAGGAGAAATGAGCGAAACCGCCGCTCCTGTGTCCACCAAAGACAACAATTCATTCCCTCGCGATCTAACAGTTATAAGTGGTAGAAAATAATTGGGACCATCACTAATTGCAACGGGAAGCAGCTCGTCTGGTCCTGAATGAGTTAGAATCGGCGCCTCCCTCTGAAGTTTAACTGTCTCTCGTTTATTTCATTTGTTTGGTCCCTGCTTGGGGAGAAAGTTACCCTCCTAGATGGTGACCTATTCCTATTCATCTTTTTTCGACATTCATACTGATAGTGCCCTTCAATCCCGCAAAAATAGCATTTAACAGTAGCTCTGCTACGGTATGGCCTGCTATTATTTTCCCTCGGATGAATTGAATTCACGTGAACTTGTTCTTTTAAGTCCTGCACTTGCATGGATAACTCGCAAATTTTATCGGCTAGTATTGAAACCATATTAACCTGCTCGTGTTGACTTTCCCTTCGCGTGACTGATCCCTCGAATATCTTATTGTTAGCCTCTTCAGCTAACGCAACTGAAATCGCTTCTTCGAAGCTAGACGGCTCCCGACTCAGAACATGACGCTGGATTTCGGGACGCAAACCCGCCACAAAACGAGCTTGCAGAAGCTCATGAACTGTTTCTTTCGAACTTTGTGCACAGGTAGCGAGCTCATTCAAATATGTGGACAAAGGGAGAGCATTCTCAAACCTATAATACAACCTTTCCACTAATTCGTCAAAATCTTGAGTGTTTGACGCCCGAGGGTCTGCTTGAACGAAACTCTCGGCTGCTTCTATCAATTTTAATTTTGTGATTATCAGTTTTTGTTTATCTGACCACCCACTTATCTGCGATACCTCGTTGATTTTGGCTACAAATGCTCTTACAGGAAGCGACGCATTTCCTCCCGAAAATTTAGGAATTAATTCCAGCAAAGAAATGTTAGGAATAGACTCAGCGTTAGAATTCACTACCGAAGGAGGAGCTCGAGTATTTCCCAACACGTTATTCGCTATTCTCCGTCCCCTACGACTCATTCTGACTCACTTCTTATTCTCAACTAACAAAAAATAATAGTGGAAATAAATAACCTGATCACAAAAAGAAATGATGAACAACAATATTCATGACACATTGAATTTTAGAAACCGATGCGACCAGATTAGAAAAATTTTGCACGTGGTGCATTAGTAATCGATCCTGGTCACGGCGCCAGATGAACCACCGATATGTGGAACATAACATATGCAACAACTAAGTTAGAAACAGAATGAAGATTAATCATTTAATTGAGTTATTTACAAAGAATTGCTGAGAGTAACCATCGGACTTACCCGCTGCCAGCCTAGGATCATCGTCTGCGTCCCCCGCTCGTGCACCCACGTCTGCCGAGCTCCGTCCACCGCTCGCTCTGTCTCTGCTGATCTGCCCCACCCGGGGTTCCGGGTTGCTCCGTCGTGGGGAAGGGGGTTGCCAGTAATTGTGCTTTTTCGTCCTTTGGCTAATGTCTCCGTGACAATAGAAAGGAATTTCATTATGCAATCCAGATAAGGCTGGCGTTCAAAATGGTCATTATTACAATTACTGTGATCCCAATTTCTTTTTCGAAAGATTTCTGCAGGTTCTCGTTATCGAACCCGGACCACGAGAGGATGGAACCAATCGGAAAGAAAGACCTTTCTAACAAAAAAAGAATTTTTGAAATCGGTCCAGGCGTCTTCGAGTAATCTTGTAACATACCAAAAAAAAAAAAAAAATTCTCCGACGAATTGTATAAGCTCCTCCTTTACTGAAGTCGGTTAAAAAAAACCAACCCTTACTGCCGATCTCATATTAAAATGAACTAAAGTGAAGATCCTTTTAAAAGCCTTATGCAATAAAATCAATTACAAATATTTTATTTGTTAACAAATAGAAACCGGCAACAGATGAAATTATAAATCATTGAGTTTTCTTTCCTCGTCGCCCAACAATACAACATAAATGCTCAGATGTTGAACAGAGCTAGTAGATAGAAATCGGACCAATTTTAAGCATTAATAACTCCGGCCTGCGATGACCCCGGGGGGTAAATTTTGGGAAAACGTCCTCAATGTCTCATCGAGAATATTCATACCAAAAATCAACACTAAAGACCCCCGGGGAGAAAAGATACGGAAAATAAAAACGAGGGGGGGAGGGGGTGGGGGGTCGAAAAACCCCCTATGCCGAGCTTTGGGACAAAATCAATGTGGGTGCAAAATGAGAGCTCAATCCGAGTTACCGCTTAGTCTGGACCCCTGTCCAACAATTTTTAAAAAGTGCGAAAAATAGCGATTTTTTAACATTTATTCACCCCTCCCCCTGAGGGTCCTGGATGTTTTGCTTTAGTATGTGCCGTCAGGGGCCGCTGGAGATTGAGTATACCAAAAATCAACTCTATGGATCTTTATGGGGCTGAGGTACAGAGGGGTGAAAACCCCGGTTTGGTTACTCGCGTAATCAGTCCTTAGTCGCTCTTTTACATTTTTCTTGGCGACGGAAATTTCTTGGCGGCTTGTATTTAGTTTTCTTGGTGGGGCGGGACGCTCCCGCGTCCCGTGATTTCGACACTTTACTTCGCTTACGCTTGTATGCTCGTATGTGTTGAAAAGATGTGCTAATTGCGATTTAAAATTCTAATATTTTTAAATTACTGAAACACAATGTCTTAATCTGCCCGAATGCTTTTAATATTTGGCTCTCGAATCTTTTTGCCATCTATTTCGGAGGCTAAGCTAAACCAGAAAGTTAAAGCAAAATGCACGAGCGAATGTTGATGTAACGCGAGTGAGATATGGGTCATTCCGACGAAAATGGTACAAATCATGTCTGAAACTCTTTACTTAAGATTATCAATTTAAATAATTTTCACCAACTATATATTTTTTTTACTGATTTTATATTTATTTGTGTATAATGAAGTGTAAATAACTAGTACATGACTCATTTATGGAAGGATTTTAAATATTTTGATCACTTTGGTTAACAGAGTGGACATATAACAGAGTGGACAAATAAGCCTTTAAAAATTTCTGTATAATCACAAAGAAAAGTTAGAATTACAGAGCAAGCATAAAGTGGAATAAACAGCCTAAAACTGTAAGTCTGTCTGCAATTTCCAAAAAAAAATCTATTTTTTTCATCATGAAATCGGCTCTAACAGAGTGGACATCCAACAGTCCAAATTAACTACCATAAGAAAAGAATTAGGCTCACCCTGGTTGTTGACTACATAATTCAATGAAGCAAGCTAATTACGGCAGTTATACTACCTATATTTTTAAAAAAATATATCAGATTGAATGCAAGTGTTTATTTTATTTCCAAAAGGCATATAACAGAGTGGACAATTCGAAACATAGAAAATCTAGGGACAACGATAAATAATAGTGTTTTTTGGGGAAATTTTTTTTCATTTGCGTAATAATCTGCAGAAATGGTGTTAGAAGCATCTTTTGTGCAATCCAGCGTCATTTATTTTGTTGTTACATTTCAGCTTAATTTTAAATCACATTTAAAACTCTAACAATTTGAAGCTGGGACACGTCATTTTCTCCTTCTTCTGACAAAGATCATTTTTTTTGCGTCATTTCTAAATGGATTATACCTAATCAACTGATACTTGACGGCACAAAATTAAATGGAGAACCAATAAAAAATATACTTAATGGGTGGTTGTTATTAAAATTGATTTTAAAAAAATCTAAAGTCTCGGACATGATTTGTACCATTTTCGTCGGAATGACCCATATACTGTCATTTGTTTGGTCAATCGTTTTTCCTTCTCGATACGCGGTAGAAGGAGAGAAAATTCTCGCTTGGGCACATTAGGGATTTCAGAGTAGCACAAAATTTAACAAGCGACTACTTTTTCGGCGGTTCTTGCTTGTCGTGAGGGAGTAAGACGTTACGGGAAGTTCGGCCCCTGAACCGATTTCAAAAATTCTTTTTTTGTTTGAAAGGTCTTTCTTTCCGATTAGTTCCATCCTGTCGTGGTTCAGGTTTGATAGCGGGAACCTGCAGAAATCGTTCAAAATAGAAATCGGGATCACGGTAATCGTAATCTCCCCAAAAACAACAGTGTTGTAAAAAAATCTCCCGCCAAGAAAACCTTAAATACTCAGCCTTAAAAAGTTATGATATCGAGTTTTCCCGCCAAGTTTGTGCCAAACTACAACTAACCTGTATGTATAGTTCTTTTAAATTGTTTTCAGTCCTGCCAGGCGGGAAGCTTTGTCTTGTGAGGTGGTTGCTTAATGAGTAAAAACTTCCCGCCTGGCAGGACTGAAAACAATTTAAAAGAACTATACATACAGGTTAGTTGTAGTTTGGCACAAACTTGGCGGGAAAACTCGATATCATAACTTTTTAAGGCTGAGTATTTAAGGTTTTCTTGGCGGGAGATTTTTTTACAACACTGTTGTTTTTGGGGAGATATCACATGTTTTTGCATTAATATTATTTCTTTGCCTGTTTTTTTTTTCTCTTCAAAATTCACTTCGCATGTTTTTTCTTTTCCTTCAACATTTTTGTTGGCGGTCCGACATGTGTGGTTTTCTTGGCGGCATGCATTTGGTTCAAAAGTTCAAGGATCTTCTTCAGTCTAGGATAAATTTGAAATCAATCACAATGTACCACCCGAACCGACGCAAAACAAAGCTAGTTGCTAACAATACTACGATTAAATTAAAAGTTTAAAAAAAAACCCCAACCCTTACTGCCGATCTCATATTAAAATGAACTAAATTGAAGATCCCTTTTAAAAGCCTTATGCAATAAAATCAATTACAAATATTTTATTTGTTAACAAATAGAAACTGGCAACAGATGAAATTATAAATCATTGAGTTTTCTTTCCTCGTGGCCCAACAAAGAAAACATAAATGCTCAGATGTTGAACAAAGCTAGTAGATAGAAATCGGACCAATTTTAAGCATTAATAACTCAGGGGTGCGATGACCCCGGGGGGGGGGGTAAATTTTGGGAAAATGTCCTCAATGTCTCATCGAGAATATTCACACCAAAAATCAACACTAAAGACCCCCGGGGAGAAAAGATACGGAAAATAAAATCGAGGGGGGAGAGGGTGGGGAATCGAAAAACCCCCTATGCCGAGCTTTGGGACAAAATAAATGTGGGTGCAAAAGCAGAGCTCAATCCGAGTTACCGTTTAGTCTGGACCCCTGTCAAACAATTTTTAAAAAGTGCGAAAAATAGCGATTAACATATATCACACCTCCCCCTGAGGGTCCTGGATGTTTTGCTTTAGTATGTGCCGTCAGGGGCCGCTGGAGATTGAGTATACCAAAAATGAACTTTAAGGATCTTTATGGGGCTGAGATACAGAGGGGTGAAAACCCCGGTTTGGTTACTCGCGTAAACAGTCCTAGTCGCTCTTTTACATTTTTATTGGCGACGGAAATTTCTTGGCGGCTTGTATTTGGTTTTCTTGGCGGGGCGGGACGCTCCCGCGTCCCGTGATAATGACAATTTTGAATGCAAGGCTTCTCTGGATTAATTCATTTCTATGGTCTTTGTATCTTTATGTAATGCTGATACCATTTTTTTTTTCCAATGGCAGGCTACAAAAGGAGAAACACAAACACATAGCAAAATGAAAAAAACAGAGAAAGATACAAATGCTTGTCTTTAGCCCATTAGGGCCCTGGCCTCCCAGTATCGTCCGTGGAGGGTTGTGGAGTTGAGTGCAGGGCAGTCTAGGAGATGAGCAGAGTCCATCTCTCTCTCACATTGTTTTGAAATATCTACTTATATTAAAAACCGAGTATATTTCTATGTCATTTTCTCCTGAACGCCAGTAAACTGAAAGTCGAATCAGGTACCGATAGATTGGTAATTTTTTCAGGCTTCATTAGTGTTAATTTGTATAACTCTCCGATTTTAATTAGCGAAGATGTCAATTAATAAGTAGTCAAATTTGAAGCGATTTGTCCTCAATGATTAAATATGATATCCATTGTTACAAAACGTGGTTGCTATGCAACAGTAATAACAATGATAATGAGAATTTTGAATGAAGGCTTAACTAAATCAAACATGAAATTCATCAAATTTAAACTTTGTTCTGAACTTTATTTAAAAGAGTAATTTTTAGTTTTTTAACTATATTTTGATTATTTTAAGTGCATTTACACTAAAAAGAATGAAATAAAATATTTTTGGAAAAAAATAGAACCGACTTCAGTTGGAAATTGTTCTAAAAAGTGAAAAAATATTTTTTTTTCTTTGAACACCATCGAAACTACTTTTAAACATAAGTTTTGAAGTCGGCGCAAAAACAATGTATAGAATCATACGCAACTGCAATTCAACTATACATATAAATTTTAATGGATACATTTCATTGATTACCACACATTCGTGTGACGGTACACAAATATTCTGCCTTTAATTTTCAATGATTTCTCTGAAAAATGTTGGCAAAATATGGTTAAACATCATTTTACCTATCGTTTTTGCGCCGACTTCAAAATTTATGTTTAAAAGTAGTTTCGATATTGCTCAAAGAAAAAAATAATTTTTTACTTTTTAGAGCAATTTCCAAATGAAGTCGGTTCTATTTTTTCCCAAAAATATTTTATTTTCAAATTCAGTTTTTCCGAAAGAAAAGCTGTCAACCGCTCTCATTTTTTTTCAGCGCAGTTGATGTTGAAATCACCAGCCAAGATAAGTGGAATTTTATTGCCATTTGTACCAAGTATTTTCGACCCCTCTTCAGTGTACTCCAGTTTAGTGCGATGAATTAAATGCTCTAACTCGTCCAATTTTTGAAAATGTAAATTGCTACCATGACTATGTGTAGTCCATTTCTAAGTTTGCTTAAGCACGCACAAATATCTCCAACAAATAAGCGCCTAACATTAACATCACTAACGTGTGCAATATTTATTTCAATATTCGGAGTCATAATATTAGTAACATTACTACTATTAAAATCTATCCGCGTCTGTCTGTCTGTCCGTCTGAAGCTTGAACACCTTAAAAACCGCTGAGCGTAAAGAATCAAACATAATATTCACATAACCGTTCGATTCGAAATTTTCTAAGGAAGACAATAAGATCAACCGCGTAATTGTACGACGTTAATTAGTTGAGATATTAATTAAAACGTTAATTAAATTCTTTGCACTTTTAAAATTCCAAGACATTTATTTCTTTCCGTTGCCATTTTAAATTAAAGCGTTAATTAAATTATTGAACTATTTAAAATTCCAAGACTTTTATTTCTTTCCGTAGCCATTTTAAATTAAAGCGTTAGCTAAATTGTTGAACTATTTAAAATTCCAAGACATTTATTTCTTACCGTTGCCATTTTAAATTAAAACGTTAATTAAATTATTGAACTTTTTAAAATTAAATAGCGTTATTTCTTTCCGTTGTCATTTTAAATTAAAGCGTTAATTAAATTATTGAACTATTTAAAATTCCAAGACATTTATTTCTTACCGTTGCCATTTTAAATTAAAACGTTAATTAAATTATTGAACTTTTTAAAATTAAATAGCGTTATTTCTTTCCGTTGTCATTTTAAATTAAAGCGTTAATTAAATTATTGAACTATTTAAAATTCCAAGACATTTATTTCTTACCGTTGCCATTTTAAATTAAAACGTTAATTAAATTATTGAACTTTTTAAAATTAAATAGCGTTATTTCTTTCCGTTGTCATTTTAAATTAAAGCGTTAATTAAATTATTGAACTATTTAAAATTCCAAGACATTTATTTCTTACCGTTGCCATTTTAAATTAAAACGTTAATTAAATTATTGAACTTTTTAAAATTAAATAGCGTTATTTCTTTCCGTTGTCATTTTAAATTAAAGCGTTAATTAAATTATTGAACTATTTAAAATTCCAAGACATTTATTTCTTACCGTTGCCATTTTAAATTAAAACGTTAATTAAATTATTGAACTTTTTAAAATTAAATAGCGTTATTTCTTTCCGTTGTCATTTTAAATTAAAGCGTTAATTAAATTATTGAACTATTTAAAATTCCAAGACATTTATTTCTTACCGTTGCCATTTTAAATTAAAACGTTAATTAAATTATTGAACTTTTTAAAATTAAATAGCGTTATTTCTTTCCGTTGTCATTTTAAATTAAAGCGTTAATTAAATTATTGAACTATTTAAAATTCCAAGACATTTATTTCTTACCGTTGCCATTTTAAATTAAAACGTTAATTAAATTATTGAACTTTTTAAAATTAAATAGCGTTATTTCTTTCCGTTGTCATTTTAAATTAAAGCGTTAATTAAATTATTGAACTATTTAAAATTCCAAGACATTTATTTCTTACCGTTGCCATTTTAAATTAAAACGTTAATTAAATTATTGAACTTTTTAAAATTAAATAGCGTTATTTCTTTCCGTTGCCATTTTAAATTAAATCGTTAATTAAATTATTGAACTTTTTTAAATTAAAGAGTGTTATTTCTTACCGTTGTCATTTTGACTACGTGTTACAACAAAGTTCTAACAATTGTTTTTATTCTAATTAATGACTGATATTTTTTTTCTCTGGCACCATTTTGATAATGTGTTTTTAAATAAAATTGCAACTGTTGTTTTTAGCAGGAACTTTTTTTTTGGCTACGATCCAAATATTAAAACAACTTTTACGTTTAAAATTTTGCAATTAATTTAACAGGAAGAAAGCGTTTTGGAAATAATTGTTTTTGGTAAGGAATTTTATTTTTTATTAAGGAAGAGTGCTAAGTATGCACTGCTAGACGTCGTCTTTATTTCTGAGGAAGCATGTGCAAATAATTCGATCGACTTTTTGATGCAGGAAAGCTTTTTAGCGAGCCGCTTTAGCGGGGAGTAGTTTGTCGAAACTTTCCTCGCTACTGTAAAGGCGGGCCGCCTTGGCGGCGAGTAGGTTGTTTAAACTTTCCTCACTGCTGTAAAGTCGAGCCGCCTTGGCGGCGAGTAGCTTTCTCACACTGTCTTCACTACATTAAAGCCTGTGCAACGCCGGGCTACACAGCTAGTTACTACTATTAAAATCTGTCCGCGTCTGTCTGTCCGTCTGAAGCTTGAACTCCTCAAAAACCGCTAAGAGTAGAGAATCAAACGAAATACCGTTGGATTCGAAATTTTCTAAGGAAGACAATAAGACCAACCGTGTAATTTCACGACGTCATATAGCTGAGATATTAATTAAAACGTTAATTAAATTTTTGAACCATTTTAAAATCCAAGACTTTTAGAAGACCTAGTACCATTCGATTCGAAATTGTCTAAGAAATACAATAAGACCAACCGCGTAATTCTACTACGTTAATTAGCTGAGATATTAATTAAAACGTTAATTAAATATTTTGCACTTTTTAAAATTCCAAGACATTTATTTCTTTCCGTTACCATTTTGAATAAAAACGTTAATTAAATTATTGAACTATTTAAAATTCCAGGACATTTATTTCTTACCGTTGCCATTTTGAATTAAAACGTTAATTAAATTATTGAACTATTTAAAATTCCAAGATATTTTTTTCTTTCCGTTGCGTTTTCAAATTAAAACGTTAATTAAATTGAACTTTTTAAAATGAAAGAGTTATTTTTCTCCACTGTCATTTTGAATACGTGTTATAAAAAAGTTCTAACAATTGTTTTTATTCTAATTATTAATGACTTATTATATTTTTTTCTCTGGTACCATTTTGAAAATGTGTTTTTAAATAAAATTGCAATTGCTGTTTTTAGAAGGGACTTTTTTTTGGCTGCGATCCAAATATTAAAAGAACTTTTTCGTTTAGAATTTTGCAATTAATTTTACAGGAAGAAAGCGGTTTGGAAATAATTGTTTTTGGAAAGGAATTTTATTTGTTATTTAGGGAGAGTGTTAAGTATGCACTACTTGACATCGTCTTTATTTTTGAGGAAGCATGTGCAAATAATTCGATTGATTCTTTGATGCAGGAAAGCGTTTTAGCGAGCCGCTTTAGCGGGGAGTAGTTTGTTGAAACTTTTCTTGGTACTTTAAAGGCGAGCCGCCTTGTCGGCGTGTAGTTTATTGAAACTTTCCTAGCTAATGTAAAGGTGAGCCGCCTTGACGGCGAGTAAACTGTTTAAACTTTCATCATTACTTTAAAGGCGAATCGCTTTGACGGCGAGTAGTTTTCTCAAACTGCCTTCACTACATTACAGCCCGTGCAACGCCGGGCCACGCAGCTAGTTACTATTAAAATCTGACCGCGTCTGTCTGTCTGTCCGTCTGAAGCTTGAACTCCTCCGAAACCGCTGAGAGTAGAGAATCAAACGAAATACCGTTGGATTCGAAATTTTCTAAGGAAGACAATAAGACCAACCGTGTAATTTCACGACGTCATATAGCTGAGATATTAATTAAAACGTTAATTAAATTTTTGAACCATTTAAAAATCCAAGACTTTTATTTCTTTCCATTGCCATTTTGAATTAAAACGTTAATTAAATTTTTGAACTATTTAAATTCCAAGACATTTATTTCTTTTCGTCGCCATTTTAAATTAAAATATTAAATTATTGAACTATTTCGTTTCGTTTGGGGCTATATGCCCAGGTTTTTGATGAGGACTACAATCTAGTGTCTTGCCACCATTACACATGATTTTTTTTATTACATATATCTTGCACAGACAATGTATGGAAGAGTTACATCACACAAAGGAAAGAAAGTACATCCGGAGCGAGGGTGGGAGTATTGAACTATTTAAAATTCCAATACTTTTATTTATTTCCGTTGCCATTCTGAAGTAAAACGTTCATTAAATTTTTGAACTTTAAAACTAGAGTGTTATTTCTTTCCGTTGCCATTTTAAATATGTGTGACAACAAAGTTCTAACAATTGTTTTTATTCTAATTAGTGACATATATTTTTTTCTGGTACCATTTTGAAAAGGTGTTTCAAATAAAATTGTAATTGATGTTTTTAGCACTGAATTTTTTTGGCTGCTATCTAAATATTAAAATAACTTTTTCGTTTAGAATTTTGCAAATTAATTTCACAGGAAGAAAGCGTTTTGGAAATAATTGTTTTTGGTAAGGAATTTTATTTGTCATATAGGGAGAGTGTTAAGTATGCTCTACTTGACGTCTTTATTTCTGAGGAAGCATGTGCAAATAATTCGATTGACTTTTTGATGCAGGAAAGCGTTTTAGCGAACCGCCTAGGCGGCGAGTAGGCTGTTTAAACTTTCCTCACTACTTTAAAGGCGAGCCGCCTTAGCGGCGAGTAATTTTCTCAAACTGCCTTCACTACATTAAAGCCCGTGCAACGCCGGGCCACGCAGCTAGTTATTATTTTGGTAAATAGCTACCCCACCTTTTGGAACAGTATCTTGTTTGAATGTAACAATACAATCGAAATTAGGTATTTCAATCAGCTTGAAATACCTAATTTCAATCATTGCTCCTACATAGGTATTTCAATCATTGCTTCATGCAAGTTTCGGTAAGAAGTAACACATTTGTTTGTCTCGTAACTGAATCTTGTAAATCGTATTTGTGACTATTTAGACTTTGGCAATTGAAAGTCATTATTGAAATGCCATTTCTATTACTAATGAAATCTAAGACACTTTGAGCTATCGTCTGAATACTATTTAAAGTCTTTTGAATTCCTGCAACAAAAATGCAGTCGATGCCTGCGGAACTGAAACGACGTTAGACAATGCACGGTTTTCAACGTCGCACCGCTCGGCCGATCGGAGTGGAGGTGTCAGGTTTTTTTCGTTAAGGAATTTCTTGATTCTGTAGCCGCGCTCAAAGCCCGCGATAAAAGCTATGCAATAGCTTAAAATAAAGAGAGAGAGAGACAGAGAGAAGAGACGTTATTAGAAATTGCAATTTTGTTTAACTATAACACTAACGCTAGGCTGATATTAAACAATCATTGAACTAATTTATGTATAACCAAAACACAAGTTAACAGTCTAAGAGCTAGCAAAGTTTTCAAGTGACTATTTTAAGATGCCTCAGGCTCTCTTTAATATATCTTTCCCTGTACTCTACTAAGCAACATGCGGGGTGCATGGCGGCTGAGAGTGGTTGCGTTATTTTATTGAGCATCACATTTTTGCTAGTAAAAATCGTGATTTTTTTTTGACCATTTTGGGGCAGTTAGAAACTTAAACCTGTCGTAAGTGTGATGTAATATGCCAATGGAAAGCTCTATTTCTCGCCTTCACAATGGTTTTTCTTTTTATTCTACTATAATTAGAAAAGAAGTTGTTTGTAAAAACTTTTTTTTTTCGTTTTTTAACAGCTTTACATTTCGTACAATTTTTGAAGTAGTAATCTAAAACTTCGCAGGATTACTTATCTTGCATTAAGCGTCCTTCACACCCATTTTTGTTAAAATCAAGGGCGGATCCAGAAACTTTTCAAGGGGGGAGGCGACTGATTTATATATATATACCCCCCCCCCCAAAAAAAAAGATGCATAAAAACAAACATACCTATGTGTGTGAGTTGAAGGATCTTTTTCTTTTTGCTGATCCCTCCCACCCATGTTTTGTTTGGTTCTTTCTAATGCTCCTGCTTTCTATGTTTTTAAAAATATTTTTAGAAGAATGACCTTCGTAGGGAATACATCTAACTCTTTTAAATAAGGGAGGAGAGGTAGAATATCCCTAATTTAAGGGGGTCGGGGGGTTTCTCCCGCGTAAAATTTTTGAAAACAGATACAAAATTCTGCACTACGAGGCCTTATATGGGTATGAGAGTAAGGTAATCAAACAAAACGTTTTAAATGTTACGCCTTTTGCAAATTAAGATCGATTAAAACAGGGGTGGCCAACCCGCGGCACGCGTGCCACAATGTGGCACGGCAGAGCAATAAGAGTGGCACGCGAAGGCTTTTTGAAAAAATTCCAAAATTGAGAGAAAAATGTCGATCTCAAAACTATTCATAAAAACTAAAACCCTTGAACTGATAAATATAATGATATTATGACGATTAAGTGTCAGGAGGCTCGCTTACAAATTGCCTTAACTAGAATATTGCAAAGTACTTAGCGTTAGTTTCGGGCATCCAACGAAAGCTGTGACGCTACAGACAATGCTTTGTAAAGCATATTTGTGCTGGACACGAATGAAACTTTCGATTCTGCAGAATGGATTCTTGATCTGCAATAGTTTCAGCTACGGTTGATGCAACTAAAATTAAGAGACCAGATTGGACTAAATTCGATATGGTTGTACAAATGAAGATCCTTAAATTATTTTTGTTACATTACTTGAAAATAATTTGTTAAAAAAACTTCAAAAGTATCATCGAATTATTTATCACAAACTCCTTGCCAAAGACTGAGACTTTCTCTGTTGGTGACCCTGTAGAGTTCATTGTATTAACAAATTACAAATTAGAGCTTTGAATATTTTGTGAACTTTTCCCGTGAGAAAGAGCATAGCATGAAAAGTTACTCCTTCATTGAAATGTGCAATAGCAATCCAAAGTAAAAATAGTCATAAGATTTTAGAACGTTAAGGAGTGCGTTTTTTAAAATGTCTGGAAGGAAAACAATGAGGACTTGCTACTTAGGAATGAAGAATAGCAAATGAATTTAGCTATGTCATCTTTTATTATCCGGCGTTTAAGTAATTTAAATTGGACAAAAAAATGTTTCCCAAACCAGTATAGGCCATCTACATTCTTTTATAATGAAACTTTCTCTACTTTGGAGAAAAAAGAAAACATTAAATTCAATACTGAAGTATCAACCCAAATTTAATAATTTTCCAATGATATATGGAAAGTTTTACACCTATTTTAAGTATACATTCAGTGTTAGGTTTGATGATTTTCAGGATCATTAAAAAAAAATGCTGATCTTTTCAAATTCTTTGTCTATTTTTCTGAAAGACACTACTTGTTACCCTTCTGAAATCCAAATCAGAATTACTGACCTTTTGCATTGGCAATCAAATATAAGAACTTATTTCAACAAAAAGTCATCCACGTTATATAGAAATTTGTACCAACAACATTTTTTTCACATTTACACACTTCAGCCGTCTGATGTTGTAGATTTGGTTCAAAATACGCTTCTAAACAAATATTTTTCGTATGAATTCAGAAAAATCTAAATACTGTTGAATATTAATTGATAGCACTTATAACACTTAAACTTCTTAGGATTCTCAAGAACTAAGCCTAAAATTAAAGAGTTGGTAAAAAAGATAGACTCATAAACCAAATTAAGTACAGACTGTTTAAATTTTAGAATAGAATGTTTGATGTTATTTGTTTCTTTTTTAAGCATAAGTCAACTGACAGAACTTATAAAAGTGTTTATTCACGATAACTTTTAAGTTCGGACTTGTTTTATCTTTATTATCATTTAGATTTAGATTACTTAGGTTTACGAGAAAAAATGTTTTATTTAAGGTAGTAGTCTGGTAACTTATGCCTATTTTCATGACTTCTTTGGAGAGTGTTTTTTTTAAGAAAATAAAAATGAACTATCTTGAATATTAAGAGTGTTTTAATTTACATATTGAAAATATAAAAAAAATTATTTGAAAAATTTTTATAGTTTATTACTATTATTATTGTCCCTCGAAGTTGGAACTTCAAAAAAAAAAAAAAAAAAAATGCACGTTGGTGGCCCGGGTGATTTTGGCTCTTGATGTTATCTGAAATCAAATATTCTTGATTATTCTTAATCTATAGATCTATGTCATTCTGGTCGGAACTACTGAAGTTAAATTTCAAGGGTAAATAACAAAATGGCGGACTTTCCAAAAAAAAAAATGTCCTTTTATTTTAGCAAAGAAAGGGTTGTAAAATAAAAAGTTAGGGGTGAAAAAATTCCCTTTAGTTCCGACGAGAACTATAAGTGTGTAGAATAGCCTGTTAAAATTTGAAAGCAATCGGTTCTGTAGAAGAAAAGTTAGGTGCCGGGCCGACCAGAAAAACTGTTTTGAGAAAAACGCGTTTAAAGTTCAACAACAAAATCCGAGGCGCTCTAGGAAACTCGTTATAACTCCCGAAAGATTTCGAATTTCTGTGTGAAATTTTCATAGTATATTCTCAAGACATTGCACTTTCAAATTAGGCAAAAAAAATTTTTTTGATTTTCTGAACCCAAGTTACATGACCACTACCTTAAGTAAAAATTACATAGTCAGCCAACATAAAACCTTCTCCAGATAGTGGCACTCTCCCTAAAAAGGTTGGCCACCCCTGGATTAAAATATAAAAAAAAAAAATGGACCGACAAATCCTTAACATTTATCTGCAGAGATAAATAACGAGGGAAGAGAAAAAAATAAACACACATCATCACTTGCTTGCATCGGTTTTCATTTAGTTACACTGTAGTTGTATTTGTTAAAATCATTATTGTACTAGCATACATTCAGAGGTGCCCGGAATTGAGGTCATTGCGAAATCCTTTTCTGGTAAATTTTGTCTCATGAATAAGCAAATTTCTACAGTAGTAAAGTATTTCATTTTTTAAAAAAATCTTGTCATAGTATGCAGGTGACTGGGAATTTCAATCAGCAACTTTAGAAATTTCTCCCTAAATAGTTCAAGACTGAGGAGCCCCTGCATACATTACACTAAACGGAATTGTACTTACCTATAGTCTCTTGTCTGTTTGAAGGCGATTCAATGGATATTAACGGTGATTCAGTTGATAAAAGTGGCTCAGGTTCAGTTGATATTGATTTTCTACATTTTCCTTGTTTTAAGCCACCTCTCCATAGTTATAAAATCGCATAAATAAGAAAGTGTAATAACCGAACTAGGAGTGTTGCTTAGTAGGGTGGATCGAAAAAATTTTTTTTTTTTGGAACTTCAAATCGGCCCGGGTGAGAAAAGTTGTCCACTAGGACCAAACAATTACCTGTGAAATTTGAAGTTGATCAGATAATATCTTCAGGGTCCGCAAGGAGGTCAAAGTTCATAAATTAAGTCCAAAAATGCCTTTTTTCTAACATTAATTTGTAATAATTTTTTAATGGGTCAGGGTGAAAAGAAGTACCCAAAACATTCTAAAATCGCAAATCACGATGTAGACATTTTTCAGTTTTTCTTAACTCCTAAAATGTGCAACTTTTTACTATACACGTAATTACACATTTTAAAGAACACTAAATTAGCAACAATTTAAGCTCAAGTGGAGTTTTCAGTGCTCGCAGTAGACTTTTTCAATATTTTAGGAACATTTTGACAAAATTTTAGGGGTAATTTACGATTTTATTTGACTATAAATAAATCCCTATCAGTAGTACCCGACAAACCAAACTGAAAATGCATTTTATTTATTACAGCATAAATTACAACCTTTAAATACCTCCGATACAAAAAACAAAAAGAGTCAAAACAAAAAAGAAATAATGCTTCAATGCTATACAACGTGTTCATAATTTTCACTTTCAAACATAGACATATCTGAACTTTTCCCGATGATTAGCTTCTACAGATATTAAATCTGTTCAACAATTACTTGCATAATGTTTTAACTACAACAGCTTACTACAGCTGTTTTTAAATGCTATTTCACAAGACCCAGAGATAATATTCATTCTTTAAACTCATTAATATTTTTGCTATTTCAACAAATCTGCAAATTTACATTTTTTTCCTGCTCTTTCCAATAAATTTGTTTTTAAGTTTTTTCTTTATCATTTTTTTTATCTAGTAAAACAGCAGTGCCCAGAAAACAGTTTGTGAAGTGAACCCGTTTGGTCTGTTATATTCAATGTTACGAATCGAAAACCATCTTGCATCACAAAACAACTTTTAGTTAGTAATTTTCTCTCCCCCCACCCCCACATGTTTTTGAATGCAATGTAAGAAACTAAAAACAATTGATTTTCCATTGCCGGACAACTTTGGAAAATCTTGATGGGTAAAATTTTCTACATATATTATTAAGTAATGCCACAGCTTTGTAAATTATATTAGCTGCGCTTAATGCACTTTGATTTCAAAGTTTTAAGATTATCTAAAAACAAACCTGCTTGTTAATATTTTTCTTCAGTTTTTTAATTACCAGAAAAGCTTCTTTTGGATAAAGTTCCTTAGATTCACAACAATCCTTTGTTTTGAAACATATAGCGTAATATCTAAGAATTGTCAAAAGCCCGTATGTTTGCTTGCCCCCTTTCCCCCCTAAGAGTTGTGATATTTAAAGTAACATAAACATTTCTGAATATCAAATTAAACCGAGGCTACAATTTTATATATGCTACTTCACAATCCCAATAACTAAGACTTGATAAGTTAATGCATTTTTAAAAGCAGAAAAAGTATGCAAATGGTGAAGAAAAACTCAAGCAAAAATTTTAAAGAACTGTAAGAATAATAAATAATTATAATTGACATAACCCTAGTTTTGAATAGAAAACAAAAGAAAAGTAAGGAAAAGGAATCATTGGCTTAGTACAACTCACATACTTTTATAACAGTTGCCTAAGTATACTAGATCTGTTGGATTCTCTGATTCCTGAATTCTAATGCTATCTAAACATCCTTATCAACATTTTAAATCTATTTAATTTTTCAAAATATTTTTTGACCCAAAAACAAAGTTTGCTAAAAACTAATGCCACTTTTTAAGAATCTTCATGGTTTGAACTGATTCAGATGCAACAGGATTGACATTTTTGAATGGGTTGACATTAAATGACGAGCCTACATCTAATAGCCTAATCTATAAACAAAAGAAAATTAAACAAAGTTCAAACTAATGGCAAGAATGAAATTAACGATATCCAAGCGGTAAATTTACACAGTAAACTAAAATGAACAAGTTTTATAGAAGCGGATGCAAACAGATTGCAAAATTCGCAATTCATCGAGCTTAGGCGCACAAAAACAGCTCAAAGTTAAAAAATTTCACAGCAGGTTATGTTTCATTCAATTAGAGCGATGAAACAGCTGTTTTAAAGATTAAATAAGTTCGTTTTTAAGTGGAAGAATTTCAAGTTTGACCCGAGATGAAAAATAGTGTGAAGAATGCATTTTTCACGAAATATTTTGTTAAATGTCTATCACATTAAATATCTAGCAAAAGTTCACTTTTGGCTATAAAATACTTTCAGAAAGTTATTTTAAGTTTGCCTAAAGAGCTCCTGTACATTTTCTAATTTTTTTAGGAATGCCACGAAATTTTAGTACAATTTTAGGGGGTCTGAAATATTTTAGGAAATTTAGGAATTTTAGGGGGAATGCGAGCCCTGAGTTTTGTAGGACGAATAGTTTTAGAGATATCGTACTTCGAAAAATGGAGTTTTTTTTGCGAAAAGTGAAAGAATTATGCTTCGATCATATTTTGTACCAAATATAGACTTAACCCTTTAACTGTCAAGTTATTTTGATAATTTGGGTGCACAAATTGTCAATTTTTTTATTGCAAAAATCAAATGTTTGGTACAAATAAAACATACTTAGTAGTTAGCACATGGGTAAAATATTTAAAGTTTTTTAGCCACTGTATATTTGCTTGAGGCTGCTGCCACTCAACATAGCAGTTGTAAAGTTCGCTTCTAGTAGAGCATTATTTTCTAAAAATAATTATTTTCTAAAAATAAAAATAATTATTTTCTAAAAAATAAATGAATGAAAAAAAAATTAAATAAAAATGAATGCCTTTCAGTAATTCAGTCTGGTGTGATATAACTGGAAACACTGTTCCAAACACATACCCGAGAAACAGTGAGGGACGTCATTTCAAGTTTTTCCAGGGGGGCAAAGGGGCCAACACAATGCAATTTCATCAAAACACATACAAAACCACGCCCACTTATACGTGAATACATTGATTTCTCAAGTCAGGGGGGCAATTGACCCCCCCCCCCCCCACACGCAATGACGGCCTGGAAAGTCTGGTTTGACAAAGAGATAAAGCCGAAATAAACGTCTCCCGATATATATTCGGGTATAACAATACGATGCACTCAAAAAAAAAAAAAAATTACTCCGAGTAATACCCGGGCGTGACATTTTCGAACACCAGTGCTGTGCCGGAGATTATCTCGGGCATGACAGTTAAAAGGTTAATTGCAGTACATCTAATCAGCTTTCATTTAAGCCTAAAAATAAGTCTGTAAGTTCAATATTTCATTTACAATTGAAAAAAAAAAAACGAATTTGCGGAAATTGAAATTTTTTGAGAATTGAGAAAAATGCATAGAGTTGTATAAAAAGGGTAACACTGCATTAAAATATTTTCATTATTAAAAAACTTTACAGGTTAATTTTGCTAAATAATTTTTTTTGTGGGTCTTTGTTAGCTGCGGTCTTATAGCTAAGCTGCAGGAAAAGAATGGTCTTTGTTCTGTCCCAAGATGCTTGTGTATTTTCTTCTTCGAGAACCGGAATGGCAAGGAAGCTGTAACAACTCTTTCCGTATTTAAATGAACATCTGGATCCAAACAAAGACATCCTTCCTTTTCTGCAGCTTCGCAATAAGACCACAGCTAATAAAGACCAACAAAAGAAAAACATTGAGCTAAATTAACCTGTAAGGTTTTTTTTAATTATGAAAATATTTTAATAGTGTTGCCCTTTTTATACAATTCTGCATTTTTCTGTTGTCTAGTACTCTCCTATTCTTATTAGAAAACAATTTTTTTAATTTTAAATAATTTTTATTTCCGAATATTTGTTTTTTTCACAATTGTAAATGAAATATTGAACCTATAGACTTCTTTACAGGCTTAAATGAAAGCCGATTAGATGTACAGGGTTCATACTCAAATTTGAAAATTAAAAGTAAGAAGTTTTTAAGGAGTTCATTTCAAATTTTAAGGATTATTTTCCAGTTGAAGGACCTATTTTTTAACAATAATTCTGAACAATTTTTTTACTTATCTTTGCCGTAATACAATATATTGAATAACATACTAAACTGAAGTCAAATATTGCTTCGTGAATGTTAGCAGACTTGGAAAAAAATTAAATACAGAAGGGGAAGGGTTACAGCTGAAAAATACTTTCTTCGATAAAGAAATTTTTAATATATATTTTTTTTTCAATTTAAAAAAAAATGATTGAAAATTAGTATTTTCTCAAAAAATAAGACAATTTCGTAACTAAAATCGATATAAAAAAATTAAAAAATATAAAAATTCAAATAATAAGCTAACTGAAAATATTAGAGGCCAACATACCTTCCAGCTTTCCATAATTTTTTTTGACGATTAACACTTTTAAGGAACACAGAATTTCATTTAAAACTTTTCAACTTAATAAAAATGAAAAATAAAATGTGGTTTTATTTGTTTGCCTCTTGACAGTGTAATAAACATCATAAAAGCAAAAAATCTTATTCCAATGGCGGAAGCAAAGAGATCGCGATTTTTATTACGAACGCAGTAAACAACGGGATATACCAGTATCTATTAAACTATTGAAAAATTTATTTTAAAGCTCTAAGATAAACTATTATTAACCCTACACTGCATGGTGTTGCCAATTGGATACATGGACAATTTGTCCTCCTTATGAATAGCAGAAGGTAGTCATAAGGCAACTCAATGCATAAAAAGCAAGTATTGGCTATATTTAAAGCAATTATCACCATTTATCCTCCATACATGGCAGCACTGGTCTGTTACATGCTTTTAAATGAATCCACATGAATAGCTTTTAAAATCACTCAAACTACCATGTTTTGAAATTATTTTTTACAATGAAATATTTTTCTTTGTCTTTTAAAGAAATGACATGAATAAAATAAACATTTATCTTTCGTTTAAGATGGGTTTTACATCAAAATAATTATCTGGAAAAAATCTAGGACATAATTCATGTCTATAGCCATTTGGCAACATTATGCAGTAAGCATCCAGAGAACACTTCAATTCATCATATTTTAAAATAGTTTTGAAAAAGAACTAAAAAAATAAGATTTTACATAGGATTGCGCTGTGATCATCACGGGTTTCCCTCTGATTTTCAAAACTACTGAAAATCGGCACTTAAGTTTACAAGCACTTATAATACATCAACATGCAATACAGTTTAGCCTTTAGTATTAAAAATAATATTAAATATATTGCTTTTATATTTGCAAAGAACGTAAATTATATCTTTTATTCAGAGTTACATGCATACATACAAACAAACCCACATGTGAAGTTAATAAAAGCATATTAAAAAGAGGGAGACCATTATGTACAGAGGAACTAGTTACAAACCAAAAAAAAAAAAACAAATGTTCAATTCCTCTATTTAAAAAAAAACAAATTTCAAGACTATCATTTAAAATCATTTTTATCTGTTGAATGCATGGTGTAGCCATTTGGCAACAAAACTATTTTTAATTAGAAAATGGTGAAAATTTAGAGTTAAATTTTTTTGAATATTTTTCCATGTTTTCTTATTACATTGGCAAATACATATATTTTTTTCTAAGAAAAATAAAAAATTATGCAGTGTAGGGTTGATAGCAATAAAAGAAATTGAAGCAATATTTAAATTAAATTTCAACGATGTAAATTTTAATATCTTAACTCTCACAGAGAACACAAAATTTTCACTTGAAAATTTTTATTTTAAGATTTTTCATAGAAATAAAAAGACATTTTACTTATTTGCCCCTCAACAAATCCAAGCACACATCAGAAATAGGAAAAATTCGACTCTTAAAACGGATGCAAAGAGATTGCATGAACTCAAATTATTTTTTGAATGTCATTTTAACAGGTCTCTATGATGAATCTTATTAAAGTTTTCGGTATAATTGTTGAAAATTTGAAGTAAGGAAAAAAAGATCGGATGTGGAAAAGTAAAAGTTTAGTGAAATATTCTAGATTTCCTGTACTAGCACACCAACTATCGGAATTTCGGTAAAATACCAAACCACAATCCTCCGTGGGATTAGTGGTAGAAGAAAATATTTAAGGGCATGTATTAACAGTACGAAACAGAATAAAAAATAAGGAGTTTGTAGGGAGATCATGCCTAAATTCAGGAGTTTTAAGGGCCCTTATTTTCTCTCGTAAACCTATCCGTCCTACAGAACGCCACTTGAGCTTTGACTTGTAAAGTTTTTTTTTAATTTTTAAAACAACATTTTCAGTGTTACCTTTTTAATACCCTTCTATGCATTTTGTTAGTCTACTTACTACCTTCCTGTTCTTATTAAGAAACTATTTTGCTAATTTTTCTTACATGTTGATTTTTTGTCTTGTAGAATAGGAATTTATGTCGATATTTGGTCCAAAATATGATCGAAGCATAATTTTTTCACTTTTTGCAAAAAAAAAAATTCAATTTTTCGAAGTACAATATCTCTTGAACTATTCATCCTACAGAACTCCACTTGAGCTTACATTGTGGCAA
>JAXGGA010000512.1:0-217052 GCA_038373865.1 Uloborus plumipes | reverse complement strand
CTGTGGTGCGATCGCACTTGGGCGAAACCACCGCCCGATATTTCGAAATTTTCAAAGCATAAATTGCACCGTGCAGAATAAACATCGTTCGTCATCGCTTCTATCCATTCTTGAATCGAAACTGTCCAGCTCTTTTCCAAACCAACTTTCTTGGAATTTGGTTTTGCCTTTTCCCATGTTTTTTAATGATTATGCAGAAAAATACAGAACATTCGAACCGTAAAAATATCGCACTTACTTAAAACAAAAAAGTAACTCGCAAAAATCTCACAGTCAACTCTTCGATTAGAAACAGAAACGGCAACCCTAACGGGAGTACAGTATCGGCATGTTTTCAAAGTTTTAGCGCCAACAAAATTCTGTATGTCCAATGAAAATGTGAAAAATCAGCCAAATAAACGGATCTGGTCTTGAAATATTCTTGCCAATTTCATATAATTTTAAATTGCTTCTCCAACTAAATAAAATGAAAAGATATGCCAGATGCCAATTAAAGCCACAGCGAACATCTGCGCACAAAACAAAGTATAGTACGCACGGAAAATATTATTTCGCCTATGTCTGCTTTTTACAGACCGCGACTCCGAAAGAAAAGTGAAAGAGCGATAATTGGGCCAATATAGTACGCAGGTTTACCAGAAACAAAGAGACAGCGCGCAACTCATCCTCTCCCGCGTAAGCGACGTCATGGGAGCCATGTGGTTTCCCCTACCGTCGCCACCAGACATGCGCATGCGTAGGAAAACTCGCGGAGCGGCGCAAATCAAGTCATTTTCCAGAAGCGGGTCCGAAAATGCGTTACAAAGAGTGCGGAAGACTTAGTTCGTTCCGCAAATTGAGCTGGATTTCAAAATTTTAGGAACGCAACAAAAATTTTAGTACAATTTTAGGAATTTTAGGGGCTGCGAAAATTTTTAGGAATTTTAGGGGGAATGCGAGCCCTGCATATTTTTTCCAACTTTGAGCCTCATGCGCGAACCGAAAACATCAACTTAGAATTTTTTCTTATTTTTCCCAAGTTGTGGATACTAAACCACAACTTTTGAGAGGTAATGCGATTTCGAAATAAAAAAATCGATTTTTTCGACTCACCCTAATATCTATCTTATGAATTCCAGTTACAAAATAAAATACGTACTCGCTCGAATAATTGGAAACAGCTCCAATTTCCCAATTATCGTAATAACCCTGCAAATGCAGAATCAATGAGCGAAATTGGAAATCATTGCAAAAGCCTTGTTTAGATTAATTGCAAACATTTTATTTGTTAGTAAAAAGAAATTGGCAACAGTTAAAAATTTCAAATCATTGAAAGTTTTCAGCTGTTTTGATAATTAAATAGCGTGAAAGCGATTTTTTAATGAATTGATTTTTCGCATTGTTGACTAAGCGCAAAAATCACCCCACCCTCCCCCTGGGGCGATTGGCGCCAAAATTTAATCGATGCTTGCTTCCTTATTGGGTTAGTGTTATTCCAAATTTCATTCAAATCTCAGCAATATTTCTCGAGATACAGTAGGTGCAATGACAAAATAAGCACTTTTGATTGCTCCACCCCCCTTTGAGATATTGACACACAAATTGAATCAGCGATTGTACTCAATAGGGTCTACCTATGGACCAATTTTCGTTTGATTCCGCCTGTTACTTCCTGAGATATAGCAATCACCCCCGCGCAGAACACGTGCGATTTCTCCACCCCCCTTCAAGATACTGACACACAAATTGAGTCAGCACCTGTACTCTATAGGGTCTACCTATGGACCAATTTTCGTTTGATTCCGCTTGTTACTTCCTGAGATATAGCAATCACCCCCGCGCAGAACACGTGCGATTGCTCCACCCCCTTCGAGATATTGACACGCAAATTGAATCAGCACCTGTACTCGGTAGGGTCTACCTATGGACCAATTTTCGTTTGATTCCGCCGGTTACTTCCTGAGATATAGCAATCACCCACGCGCAGAACACGTGCGATTGCTCCACCCCCCTTGGAGGAATTCGCTAAACAAAGTCAGGTGCACCAGTTCACATGGTGGTACATATGTGGAAAAATTTTTGTTCGATTTCATGCAGTAGTTTTTGCTCTAGCGCGGCCACAAAAACTGGTCACACACATACAGACTCACACACAGACAGACACACACACAGACAGACATTTTCCAACTAGCTGTCGTGGCCGTCACGAAACTTTCTTCTATATCTATCTTATGAATTCCGGTTACAAAATAAAATACGTACTCGCCCGAGTAGTTGGAGACAGCGCCAATTTCCCAATTATCGTAATAACCCTGCAAATGCAGAATCAATGAGCGAAATTGGAAATCATTGCAAAAGCCTTGTTTAGATAAATTGCAAACATTTTGTTTGTTAGTAAAAAGAAATTGGCAACAGTTAAAAATTTCAAATCATTGAAAGTTTTCAGCTGTTTTGATAATTAAATAGCGTGAAAGCGATTTTTTAATGAAGTAATTTTTCGCATTGTTGACTAAGCGCAAAAATCACCCCACCCTCCCCCTGGGGCGATTGGCGCCAAAATTTAATCGATGCTTGCTTCCATATTGGGTTAGTGTTATTCCAAATTTCATTCAAATCGCAGCAATATTTCCCGAGATACAGTAGGTGCAGTGACAAAATAAGCACTTTTGATTGCTCCACCCCCCTTTGAGATATTGACACACAAATTGAATCAGCACCTGTACTCAATAGGGTCTACCTATGGACTAATTTTCGTTTGATTCCGCCGGTTACTTCCTGAGATATAGCAGTCACCCCCGCGCAGAACACGTGCGATTGCTCCACCCCCCTTCAAGATATTGACAAACAAATTGAATCAGCACCTGTACTCAGTAGGGTCTACCTATGGACCAATTTTCGTTTGATTCCGCCGGTTACTTCCTGAGATATAGCAATCACCCCTGCGCAGAACACGTGCGATTGCTCCACCCCCCTTGGAGATATTGACAAACAAATTGAATCAGCACCTGTACTCAGTAGGGTCTATCTATGGACCAATTTTCGTTTGATTCCGCCAGTTACTTCCTGAGATATAGCAATCACCCCCGCGCAGAACACGTGCGATTGCTCCATCCCCCTTGGAGGAATTCGCTAAAAAAAGTCAGGTGCACCAGTTCACATGGTGGTACATATGTGAAAAAATTTTTGTTCGATTTCATTCAGTAGTTTTTGCTCTAGCGCGGCCACAAAAACTGGTCACACACATACAGACTCACACACACACAGACAGACAGACAGACATTTTCTAACTAGCTGTCGTGGCCGTCACGAAACTTTCTTCTATATCTATCTTATGAATTCCGGTTACAAAATAAAATACGTACTCGCCCGAGTAGTTGGAGACAGCGCCAATTTCCCAATTATCGTAATAACCCTGCAAATGCAGAATCAATGAGCGAAATTGGAAATCATTGCAAAAGCCTTGTTTAGATAAATTGCAAACATTTTGTTTGTTAGTAAAAAGAAATTGGCAACAGTTAAAAATTTCAAATCATTGAAAGTTTTCAGCTGTTTTGATAATTAAATAGCGTGAAAGCGATTTTTTAATGAAGTAATTTTTCGCATTGTTGACTAAGCGCAAAAATCACCCCACCCTCCCCTGGGGCGATTGGCGCCAAAATTTAATCGATGCTTGCTTCCATATTGGGTTAGTGTTATTCCAAATTTCATTCAAATCGCAGCAATATTTCCCGAGATACAGTAGGTGCAGTGACAAAATAAGCACTTTTGATTGCTCCACCCCCCTTTGAGATATTGACACACAAATTGAATCAGCACCTGTACTCAATAGGGTCTACCTATGGACTAATTTTCGTTTGATTCCGCCGGTTACTTCCTGAGATATAGCAGTCACCCCCGCGCAGAACACGTGCGATTGCTCCACCCCCCTTCAAGATATTGACAAACAAATTGAATCAGCACCTGTACTCAGTAGGGTCTACCTATGGACCAATTTTCGTTTGATTCCGCCGGTTACTTCCTGAGATATAGCAATCACCCCTGCGCAGAACACGTGCGATTGCTCCACCCCCCTTGGAGATATTGACAAACAAATTGAATCAGCACCTGTACTCAGTAGGGTCTATCTATGGACCAATTTTCGTTTGATTCCGCCAGTTACTTCCTGAGATATAGCAATCACCCCCGCGCAGAACACGTGCGATTGCTCCATCCCCCTTGGAGGAATTCGCTAAAAAAAGTCAGGTGCACCAGTTCACATGGTGGTACATATGTGAAAAAATTTTTGTTCGATTTCATTCAGTAGTTTTTGCTCTAGCGCGGCCACAAAAACTGGTCACACACATACAGACTCACACACACACAGACAGACAGACAGACATTTTCTAAAAATGGTCGAAATGGACTCAGCGCACCTCAAAACGTGCAAATCCGTCAAAATTCGACATTCGAAAATTTTCACGAAACCAATACTTTCTTCTATATATTAGATATAGAAGAAAGTAAAAATGGTCGAAATGGACTCAGCGCACCTCAAAACGTGCAAATCCGTCAAAATTCGACATTCGAAAATTTTCACGAAACCAATACTTTCTTCTATATATTAGATATAGAAGAAAGTAAAAAGGGAGAACTTTGCTTGGGCGTGAAATAACGTCCCTACGCATTTCCTACGAAAATTTCCTCACGTAAGCTGATCGTTACGGATAATTTCGAAAGTGAAAACAAATGAACAAAAAAACAACGAATTAAACGAGGCAGAAAAAGACGCCTCGCCAGTGGCCATGTGCAGTTTTCTTCGATCAACAAAAATTTAAATTTAGGTCAAGGTCAAATCTAAAGAATTATTCTTTCGGTTTCTTACATTTCAAATGACGCTTATATGCAATAAGCCTACTGTAACTGAACACAAACCCACCACCTGATTTGAACAAAAGCGAGAACTAACATTTTGAAGTCAAATTAATGAATCTCAATGAAACCATGTTAAAAAAAAAAAAAAATAGAACTGATATGTTGAGGTGAAAACGCTAATAGGTCTTTATGGAACATCAAGACCATTAGATTAAGACATGCATATGCTGGCGCAACAATTATATAAGGACAAGGACATCGAATTTTGCCATATCCTTTGCAAAAAGCGTAGAGAATTAAAGAAAACAAGAATGTTTCGACCAAATAAGCGTACTGGCAAGAATAGTAACATTGATACTTCTGACTCCCATAACTTTTTGGCGTGAAGGCTTAGCAATGGTGTGTGGTGGGAGAATAGGTGGATTCTTCCCATGCGGGGGAGAGATCAAGTCCGGGTCGTCTAGGTGAAAGACAACGGCTATGACCACTAAACCACATAGAACTTTTTTCGGTTTATCACTGAAGATTGTAGGTGTGAAAAGCCTCAACGGGCTGCAACATTGTGTTAAACACACATGACACATGCTTCATGTTTTATAGGTCTACAGAACTTTGGGAGAATGCTGCCTTACCTTCCTGGGGAAATCCTGAGAACGGCTGTCCAATCATGTGTACGGAATATAAGAAAACTAAGAAAAAAAAACTATAAAACAACTCGATGCTGGTTAGACAACCGGGTCAAAAGAATCATTTTCTAACCTCTATAACAGCGTTTTCCAACCTGTGGTAAGCGTATCATTGGTGGTACGCAAGATTCTAGTAGGTGATACGCGAAACATAATCAATAATGGTAGGCATAAATTTGTTTCAGTATGTGATGTGCAATAATGGTCACCCTATAAAATGCATAATGCAAATAAACACATTAGTAATAACAAATTTCACGAAATACAATTATTTTTACGAGGTGGCACAATTTAGCATGATGTATAACCACATAACTTAATCATTTTGCGCATAAAGGTACGGTGGTAAGGGAACAAAAAAAGGTTGGGAAGCGCTGCTTTATGATATACAATTGTGCATTTAAGTTGTTACGTCTAATATAGACATGATCTTGTACAGTTGTGTTCATGCATTACTCCATGTAAATGTTTCTGAATTCCCTTTAATGTTGGAGCAAGATTTTAATCAAATACTTCTCTTTTTTTGGAACCTCCTCTCGCGACTTCTTTCGAGAACTTGAGGTGGTCTTCATTCTCACTCGGGCTTTGATAGAAGATGCATTCATTCATATCCCACACTGAGAATAAAAGAGACACATCTTTCTTTTTTTTAGTCTACGGTAGTTTAATGCTAATCCAAAATTAAAAAGTGCCTGTTTCATTCTCGGTGTGCGATATCCATTTTCACTCCTCGTTTAACAAAGCTTAGAGTCTTGATATATGAACACGTTATGGGCGAGGAGCTAAATTCTTAACCCGTTAAAATATTACCTCGATATACTGCAGTGGGAACGTAAGGAGCAGTATCTGCAGAAATGAGTTTTTGAGATACTAAAAAAAAAAAAATCGCTTTTGGGATTCCATACGAACAATAGGGAAATGTGGGACTTAAACTTTTTTTCGTGCTTTATTTTCAGTGACACCAAACAAGCAAGTAAGTACAAAAAGCCAAAATTCAATAGATGACAAAAATGCAAAAAAAAAAAAAGTCCGAATGTCCTCAATGACTCGATTATTATCTCTCTTCAGTTTCATCGGGGCAGAATTGGACTTCCAGAGAACAAAGTCATCAGAGAAAGCGGAAGAGCCGACCTCACCTTTTTTTTTTTTTTTTTGACGACGCTCTCCATGCCTGATAGGTATAGCGAGAACAAAGTTGGGATTAGAACTGATCCCTGAGGCACCTCTTGGAAGATTCTATATCTCCCGGAGAGTGAATCATTGAATTTGACCATGATATATCTATTTCTCAAGAAATCATAGAACTATGGTATGGCTCTTCCCCAATACCAATTTTGAAAAGTTGAATAACTAGAAACTTGCCTTTTCACTTGACCAAACTAGAAATAAGCGAAGGGAATACAAAGTACTTTGGAATGTGGAAACACATAGAGGTTAATTTGCCTGAAGAAGATTTGCGGTTTCGGTTTCATAATACTCGAAGTACCAATAGCTGGAAGCTTTTAGCTGGTCATTCGGGACAACTTTGAATTATCGAGACTCGATTGTATTAAAAATATAAAAGACATTTTTAAACACCCCCCCCTCCCCTATGTTTACACAACAGTGTCATGTGTACTAGTCGAGAATGAGTAGTCAAATGACATCTATTTTTAGAACAGTGCATGGTGAAGATCTAATCCTAGAAACAGACTATAGTGGGGCACTGAAAAAGTTGATGCTTGACCTTGACAATGTTTACTTCTGTTTTGGGGTATTACAGTGAAAAGGAGACGTGCTATTGGCGTAGATTTGAATTATAATACTTTCGCAAAACTGCCACACAACTCAACTCAGCAAGCATCCTTCCCTATTACTCCACAAAGAGAAACATTGTCAAGGTCAAGCCCTCAACTTATTAGAGACACACTATAATTTCCATACAACGAAATCCAATAACAGAAGCAATAAAAATTGGTCCAGTTAAAGCAGTAAATATATTGCTTCGCTTCAGCAAGGAATAGCTTGGGTTGAGCATATAGCTACACTAAGAAGTTATAAAGTAGGTTAGCACAGGTTAACTAAGTTACATGGTTAACAATGGCTCTCACTATGATCCGGAAATATAGTGCAAAGTATTTCAACCCCACACCGACTCACTGTTGCAAGCAATGTAATCACAAACCTCTATTAATTACCAACATTTGCACCGGCTCATCAAGGAACCCGAAATTTTCAACAAGGGTTTTCAATCGAACTCTACAAACAACTCATCAGCGAAAGAAAAGAACGCATGCCCGTCAATTGGCCCTCATTGAGGAGTCAACGACCGCAACGTAAAAGGAGTGACTGGGAAATCAATGAGTCTGAAGAAGAACATTGAACCACATCGGGGAAAGAAAGAGCTCCGGCATTGTAAGGAGGAGGAGGTTAAGACCTGCCTGGAAAGAAGAAAATGGGAGTTCCATCCTTCCTCGGAGGCAGATTTTTATCCGGTTTTTGTCAACACCGAAAGTGCTGTCGACACTTCGTGACGTCGGTTTTAAAGATGACACAGCACACGCCATCTTTCATAACATAATTGACTTAATAGGGTTATGTTCATCTATTAAGGAGAAAAAGTAATGAAATTGGCGAAAACAATGATGCAGGTATGATTGATGAAGGGAAAAAAAGTTTCATTGTTTGAGCAAATAAGAAGACATTAAATTGAAAATTATGAAGAATATTGACCCAAATATTTTTTTTTTTTTTTTTTGATTAAAAATACCGTAATTACGATCTTTCTGTAAAAGTCGGGACAGAGAGAAAGGAGTTCCTTTTAAATCTCCACCATTCTTTCATTAAAATAAATATTTGCGTATCATAAATACATTTAACAGTATTTGCAAAAGGACTGTTTTTACAATTTTTAAAACTAATTTGGGGGAAATAAGGCTTAATTTTGAGAAGTAAACTTAGGGTTTCATTTGTTTATCATCGTTATCATTTGGTTTTACATTTATTTATTCCCTTTTTAGAGCTATCTACGAATTGCTTTTTTCTCTCATTTGACCGCAGTTGACTTTGATTTTTGACGGGGTGGCTCTGTGATCCCCGCCTCGCACGCGCCCCTCCAAGTGCTGAGCCGCTCCTCTAAGGCGGTGGCGCTTGGCACACACACACCTGTCGGAATTCGTGATTGCGAAAACCATACTTTGATTTTATGTCAAAATTCAAATTTAAAAAATGAATTTGTATTCGCCCCCCCCCCTTTCTTTTTAGCCTACTTTCCCATTAAAAATAAAAGAGACGAAAAAAAGCATTAAAATTGGCTTAATGCATCTAAAAAATGTCGCCAAGTCCAAAAAATATCGCCAAGTCCAAAAAATATCGCCAAGTTCAAAAAATATCGCCAAGTAAAAAAAAGTCAAAAAGAAACAAAAAAATGAAATAAATATCGAAAAATTAAAAATTTGAAAGTAGGGTATTGAGATGGGGAATTTGTGTGTCGGTCGGTCTGTCGGTCGGTCTGTCTGTCCCCCCCCTAATAACTTTTGAATGAATATTCCGATTTTGACAAACTTTTTTTTGTTGGAAAGATCTCGGCGAGTACAGCTCATTCCCATATTTGATTTTTCGATTTGAACAATTTTTGGTTCAACTTTGAACCGTTCAAACAACCTGCCTCGCGATACTAACTTTTGAATGAACAGTCCGATTTGAACAAACTTTTTTTTGTTCGAAAGATCTTATCAAGGATACTTCATTCCCGTATTTACATTTCCGATTTGAACAATTTTTCGTTCAACATTGAACAGTTCAAGCAACCTTTCCCCACCTAATAACTTTTAAGTGAACCGTCCGAATTGAATGAACTTTTTTTTGTTCGAAAGATCTTATCAAGAATACTTCATTCCCGTTTTTAAATTTCCGATTTGAACAATTTTTTGTTCAACATTGAACCGTTCAAACAAGCTCTCACCCCTAATAACTTTTGAGTGAACCGTCCGATTTAAACAAACTTTTTTTTGTTCGAAAGATCTCGGCAAAGATGCTTCATTACCGTATTTAAATTTTCAATTTGAACATTTTTTTCGTTCAACATTGAACCGTTCAAACAACCTTTCCCCACCTAATAACTTTTAAGTGAACCGTCCGAATTGAATAAACTTTTTTTTGTTCGAAAGATCTCGGAGAGGCTCATTTCTATATTTCACTTTTCAATTTGAACCATTTTTCGTTCAATGATGAACCGTTCAGAAAAATGTTTAACATGAGCGCCTACGGAGAAATTTAAATTGAATGTTGATTCTGAACTTCAAGGCGGATTTCCTTCAAACTAACTTTGTAAGAAAATGGTTTTGATCAATAATGTATTGTAAAGTACTTTTCTGAATAATCTTCTGTGAGGACTCTGATTCCGACTCCGACTCCGCAAACATGGCGGAAATGCAGGCTCAGAAAAAATGACTGACTGGGCAGACGATTTTTTGCTTATTTATTTATTTGTTTTGTTTAATTTATTATTATTATTTTTTTTATCAGACGATTTTTTTTGTTAACAAAAATTTTTCATTCACGAGAGCATTTTATTCCTTATTTATATTTAACAACTGGCAACGGATTAAAAATGAAATTCAAGACATTTTATTAACGAACGAGTTTTTTTTCTTTCTTTGATAAAATGTGTTTTGAAGTTCTTTGTACTTTTATTTTATTTATGTTTTTTTTTTTCTTTTGAAAACGATTGTGGAATTTTTCTACGGAAGAACTATAACAGTTACATTCTTTAAAAGGTGCGACAAAACTTTATTGACTCGTTTATTTTCTTTTTACGTGTCTATTTTATCTGATGAGAGGGGTATATTTTGCTTTCAGAAATCAGCTTTAAGTGCTATAAAGATATGTTTCACATAATTTTTAATTTCAGATAATCAAGAGAATATTGATCAGATGCTACAATGCCGATGTCGATGTACGGGAAAGTAGGCTCGTTTAGTTCTTGACAGAACTTCTTGTTCTCATTTGCAGTGTATTATCAGCTCAGCGCAGTGCGGGGAGGCTTGGGGGCACATACAAATCATTATTTTTTAAACAGAAGAAAACTTTTTAGAAAGCTGAGACTTCATTATTGCAGGGCTTGGAGGATGAAGGGGCTATGTTACATTTGAATCGGCAGTTTGAAGAAGGGAACGAAGACCAAAATTTGAAAATTGGGTTTTTTCGTGATTGTATATCTCCTACTGTGGATACACATGTTAGTGAGAAGAAAAGAACAAAAATCAACCTCCAACATTGATTGATGCAGCATTTAAATCTGTGAGTTGGTGGAAGAATGGAACAAGTCAGGTCTTTGTTCCCTTCTTCCAACTAATTACGCAAACCTAAGGCTAGGGAGCTGCACTGTTGCCGTGAATCTTTATCATTTGGTTGGATAACAAATTCTATCATAACCTACCTATTTTGTTTTGATAAAAAATTCAGTTTTGAAATTTCTTAGTGAAAGTTCGCAAATATGTCATCCATTTTTAATAAACATATTTTTTGATTATTTTGTTGTCCTAATCAATTTTTTTTAAATATTGTTACAATAATCTTTCATTAAACAAGGATTTTTTCAAACAAACATCATACCTGTAAGCTGTTTTACTTGAAAATCCCTATACCATCGCATTAGTTTGAAGAAGGGAACAAATCCAACGACTTTGATGGCCCGTAAATCCTTACATACAATAGATAAACTCAAAATGTAAAATATATCCAATTACTTTAAAGGTAGATAATGCTACAAATGAATCAGAAAAAAAATAAAAATAATAATTCAGCATTTTAGAAGGTTTTTTTCGATTTCCCGAAAAACTACTTTTTGGATTTGTTCCCTTCTTCAAACTGCCGATTCATTTAAAACAAGAAGTTCTGTCAAGAACTAAACGAGCCTACTTTCCCGTACATCGACATCGGCATTCTAGCATCTGATCAATGTTCCCTCATTATCTGAAACTGAGAATTATGTCAAACATACCTTTATAGCACTTAAAGCTGATTTCTAAACGCAAAATATACCCCTCTTATCAGAGACACGTAAAAAGTAAATAAACCAATAAATAAAGTTTTGTCGCACCTTTTAAAGAATGTAACTGTTATAGTTCTTCCGTAGAAAAATTCTACAATCGTTTTCAAAAGAAAAAAAGAATAAATAAAATAAAAGTACAAGGAACATCAAAACACATTTTATCAAATGAAGAAAAAAAAACTCGTTCGTTAATAAAATGTCTCGAATTTCAATTTTAATCCGTTGCCAGTTGTTAAATATAAATAAAGAATAAAATACTCTCGTGAATGAAAAATTTTTGTTAACAAAAACAAAATCGTCTGCCAAATAATAATAATAATAATAATAAATTAAACAAAACAAATAAATAAATAAACAAAAAATCGTCTGCCCAGTCAGTCATTTTTTTCTGCGCCTGCATTTCCGCCATGTTTGCGGAGTCGGAGTCGGAATCAGAGTCATCAAAGAAGATTATTTAGAAAAATACTTTGCAATACAATATTTATCAAAACCATTTTCATGTTAAAAAATTTTTCTGAACGATTCATCATTGAACGAAAAATGGTTCAAATTGAAAAGTGAAATATGGGAATGAGTCTTTTCGAGATCTTTCGAACAAAAAAAGTTTATTCAATTCAGACGGTTCACTTAAACGTTATTAGGTGGGGAAAGGTTGTTTGAACGGTTCAATGTTGAACAAAAAAAAAATGTTCAAATGGAAAATTTAAATACGGTAATGAAGTATCCTTGCCGAGATCTTTCGATCAAAAAAAAGTTTGTTTAAATCGTACTGTTCACTCAAAAGTTATTAGGTGGGGAAAGGTTGTTTGAACGGTTCAATGTTGAACGAAAAAATGTAAATTGAAAATTTAAATACGGCAATGAAGTATCCTTGCCGAGATCTTACGAACAAAAAAAAATTGTTTAAATCGGACTGGTCACTCAAAAATTATTAGGGGTGAGAGCTTGTTTGAACGGTTCAATGTTGAACGAAAAAATTGTTCAAATCAAAAATGTAGGTAAGGAAATGAAGTATACTTGAAAAGATCTTTCGAACAAAAAAAAGTTTGTTCAAATCGGACTGTTCATTCAAAAGTTAGTATCGCGGGACCGGTTATTTGAACGGCTCAAAATTGAACCAAAAATTGTTCAAATCAAAAAATCAAATATGGGAATGAGCTGTACTCGCCGAGATCTTTCCAACAAAAAAAATTTCGTTCAAATCGGAATGTTCATTCAAAAGTTATTAGGGGGGGACAGACAGACCGACCGACAGACCGAACGACAGACCGACCGACACACAAATTCCCCATCTCAATACCCTACTTTCAAATTTTTAATTTTTTGATATTTATTTCATTTTTTTTGTTTGATTTTTTTTGGACTTGGCGATATTTTTTGAACTTGGCGATATTTTTTTGGACTTGGCGATATTTTTTGGACTTGGCGATATTTTTTAGATGCATTAAGCCACTTTTAATGCTTTTTTCGTCTCTTTTACTTTTAACGGGAAAGTAGGCTAAAAATGAACACTCTGGGCAATGGTAAGCAATGCATACAGGTAAGGAAATAAAACTTGGCACATCAAACAGTTGATTTCATAAGATCAATTTCATACGCACACTAACGACAAAACCAGAAAACAAAAAAGCTGCCACAAAGGCAACGGTAAAACTTCGAGTTTTAACTACGCGCAATTTCTGGGGTTATTTTATCAGATAACCCCTTCGTCTCCCAAGCCCTTCAATTATTGTTCATTATGATTCCTGAAATTCGAATACATCACAATTAAAAGCTAAAGTTAGACATTCTGGAAATAAAGTGCAAATGTTTGAGTAAAAATCTCATTTGCGAAAATGGATCATTCACCGGGCAACAAAATGCACCCGTATGACTCCAAGTAAAGTTAAAAAAGAAAATAATAAAATGGACTTGAACTTCATTACTCCTAAACGCAAGAATTTCGCAATTTTCAGAAATTTTCGGTTGCCGAAAGTGTGACCCTCTAGGCGAGGCACACTTCCAGAAGGTCGACGGATCTTCCGTGATCAAGGTCGATAGGCGAGGCATTCTTGATAGTCACTAGGATACGACTCGAAGCTCATAAAACATCTCAACTAAGATTTATTACGTCACTAGACAACATTACTGAATTTCGAAATGTATGTGGATAAAAGAAAAAGTAATAAGGTGAATGAGGCAAGTCACATTGCCATACAAGTAGCGTTAAGGCGAAAAACCTATCACTAATAAGAATTAAATAAAAGAACAAATGAATGTTATGTGTCTCAGCAAAAAACTTACGACCAAAACTCTGTCTGTAGGTGTAACTTCTATTTTTATATTCTTTGTTGTTTACTTTTTAGTGTGGGTAGTATAGTCAGGCTCTGGGGAAAAGAGCTCCGTTCGGTTGAGATTTAAACGAATTAATTTGAAAAATAGGATCTCTCCCCCCCCCCTTCCTCCTTTTCAACCCTTACAGAATTGAACTCGCCGAAGGTCAAAGATCTTTTCACCTTTTATGTTAGCCGCTCTCATTAAAAAAGGAAATGAAATAAATAAGAAAAAAATTTTGAACAACCCTGGCTCACTATTTTTTTTTTTTTTTTTTTGAAGAATGAAATTGAACTATTCTAACCTTGAAGAAAGATATGTGACAATGACTACTATTAAGTGAAGACTGTCCTATCCTATCGCTTAAAATTAGCTAATCAAAACTATAATTAGCGCTTTAATTGCTTTGGAAAATTCAAACAAATTTCCTCTCACCCATTAAAATCATGGCTTTCTATCTAGTTTCTATACGTTTTCAAATTTTTTTCACTCACATAGAGGATTTTCGTTAAAAAATCGCTTAAAAAGGGAAAACTAATTTAATTATTTAGGGCAAATTCAGTCGAGGTTTTCAACATATTTCGCACAAAAATTGCAGAGATTCCTAAATATCTGAGTGACACTTTAAAGTAAAACAATGAAAAATAATAAAAAAGTTTTGGGGCGGGGGTGAAGGAGTAGTTTTAAAAGAACACAAGTTTTTTAATCTGTTATAATAGTTTTGGACTACAAACATTAAGAGAGTTATAGTGTATTATTGTTCAACAGTGTCATTCTTTGAAGTCAAATAACGTCGTAGCTACAAAACTATCTACGAGCAGCAAATCCCATTTGTTACTTTTTCATTAAAAAAGGAGCAATTATGGTAGACTACATTTGAAAATTCGTAACGTATAAAACAGAATCCTAATCTTGACCGAAAAATTCAAAATCTGCTAAATGCATACGAAGGAAACTGCGACTCTGCTATATGAAAATTAATGTGCGTAAATAGTATTGTAAAAAAAATTGATAAAATTAAGCATTATGCAACTGCAATTGGAACCAAAGTTTCAAATCCAGAACATTCAAGGTATGAGTTCAAGAAGTGTTCTTTTTGAACAACTATCACACAGTAGGTTTTGGATGCATGACGAAGCTTTGTAAAGAGCAATGTATTTATAAAAAAAACTCTCTTAATCATCATCATATAATAATATGATCAAATAAATAAAATCCAACACAGTTATTCCGGATATTTAGCACCATTCTGGTGCTTGCTAACTTTTAAAAATAATACATCATCCAAGCAACTAAAATTATTCCGTCGTGTTTCAAGAAGCCATAACGGAACCTAAGAGGATTAACTACGAGGGCGATTATGAACAAAGAAAAATAAGAAGCAGAAATCCTTCTAGAAGACAGCGAGAGGAAGATGCAACTTCAACGGACCAATAAACAAATCGTTTTTTGAGCTGCTCGCAGAACAATTGGATACTAGCAAAAAAAAGAGAGCTCAGCATCTGCAGATGATAGCGGAAACGAATTTTTTCTTTTTTAAGTTAGTAAAAGGATATTAAAATATTATTTTTCTAGGAAAGAACATAAAAGAACGGATTTATAAGTAGCTTTATTTTTTTTCAGTCTCAAAAAATTCCTCGCATACGAAAGGGGGGTTCTTCGAGAAATTTTGTATCTTATTTTGGGGGGTGCTTCGTAGCATCTGAGAGGGATGCTGTCACCCTAAGAGGGCACTCCTGCATCTGCTATACTTTACAGTATTTCAAAAAATCGAAAGCGATATGCAACGCAAAGTGCATAAAATCGACAAAAACTCGCGAATCCAAGCAAATGAATGGCGAATTTGCCGTGTCGCAACAACTGCAATTGCGATTTGTTCTTATGACCATTGAGGTTTCGAAAGGAATTCGAATCTGCGCAAAAGGAATGTTTTACATAGTTTTGTGATAACTCTTGTGAATCCAAAAAATGCCAGCAATATAAAGCTACAACAGCAACATTTTCTGTCATAGTATCAGCTCAAAAAATAAATCAACCTAAATAAATTCTCGCATAAATAGCAAACAGTTTTAACACTAAATTTAATTCAATGTGGGAAACCTATTGTAGTCGAAATTTTTTTGATGAAAATTAAAAAGCTTACCTGTGAAACCACCTGATGCTGGTCCAAATCAGTTTTAATCTCTTACAGTACTAAAATTATTTAAATTTCCGCGGTATATTAGGCCACCAGCGACTGGTCTTCGAAAAACAAAACCAGTTGCTGCGGCCCAAGCTAATGCATAAGACAAGCCAGTAAAAGAAAAATCAATAAAAACAGAAAACAAGATATATGTTCTGCTGCTACGATCACCGGTTTTAATGCAAAAATTTCGCTATTCTGAACAAAGGCACGTCAAAACAAAGGAAATTCCCTACATAAGCAGATATTGTCTGTGCCATAATTCTGTTGCGGTCATTGTTTGCGCAGTAAATTAAAGGCTGCATATTTTCACTTCAATAGCATTGTTGACGCAAAACTTATCATTTATTCAATGTTCCTGAATAAGTAAAAGGGGCGAGAGATGTTTCTATGTTTCAGCTGCTATTGGAGATTCCTGAACATCCTACGACGGCCTTAACTGAATCCATCATCATATTTCAAGTTTTCAACTCTGCTTAGTCTAAAAATGACAAAAATACTCCTCCTTCCCTCAAAGGGAAAAAAAAAAACAATAATCAAATCGATAGTCAAAGAAACAAAAATGTAATATATTTTTTCGAGAAAAAAATAAATACTACAATACTACGAGAGATTTTTTTTTTTTTTTTTTTTGAAGTTTTCTAAGGTTTTTGTATAAGAAAAGTGCAGTTTTTTCCTTATTTGGTGAAGGGGCTTCCCGACGAGAGGTTACAGATCATTGTGATATCTGAAAGATGCTCTAATTCAGAAATTTGTCTGATGACTTGGCAAATTTTGAGACTGTTGAGCAATGCTGCAACTGTTTTTTTTTTCTTTTTTTGTCATTTTTTAAATGGTGATAAGTGTCTCCTCTCAATCAAGGGCGGATCTAGAAATATTTCAAGGGAGGGGCGATTGATTTGTTTACAAATGTTGACTCATATGTTTTGGACTTTAATTGCAAAAAGCATCCTGAGGAGAACCATAAACCTCCCTTCTGCTAGCGTCAAAAATAGTTCAAAAATGTATTCTTTGAACTTCAATATGAAAAATTTACCAGTGGTTTGTCCCTCAAGGGAGGGCGATCGCCCCATCGCCCTTCCCTTGTATCCACCCCTGCCTCTCATTGACGTAGGTATGCTCGTATTTCATCATTCGGTAAAATTCGGGGTTTTATTCGATTGAACGAGAATATCCCTCTTCCCAAAAATGTAAATTCGGGCTACCCAGCATTGATGCACTATTTCACTCATTGGTTCTTTCATTTCCCTTTGCTTCAAAAACATATGAATTTTTGATGAGTGCTGGATGATGAACTTTTTTTCGGGTGAATTTTCATGATAAAGATCCGTTACATTGAAAAGGGGGTTCCTAGTAAACCCGAAACACGGATATCCAGCAATCTACAATTTTATGCGATAAAATGTAGAAAAACCTCAATTTATTTTTCAAGTCAAAAGAGATGAACTCAATTTTTATACATGTCAATTGCTGGGAAAATGCTTAACTACTGTGTGTTGCTCACTACAAATGGTTAAAAATAACTCGAAGCAATTGAAAAATCAGTTAAGCATATTTTATAAAATCGTGAACAAATTCATTACCCACAAAATTCTTTGACTTAGTTAGAGCGCATCTATAAATGTATTTATACACAAATGAAAAGTCATTTAAAACGTTTTTGAAAAATAGAAGAAATAAAGGTTCCAACCGCAGCACTATGCAGTTAACACTAATTAGAATATGAAAAAAATCAAGAACAACAAAACGAAATATCTCATTCTAAAAGAGCGTAATGAAAAGGGTCACATCACACCTTAAATGCCTACAAACTCACTTCACGAAATGTCTAGCCCTAACAGCAAATTGAAGCACCCTAAAAGAAAAGGGTTACAAGTGCCAAACTCAAAAATTTGGAACTACTAGCTAGTATAAACGGTAGGAGTAAGTCATCTGATATGTGGCAACAGGTAGCTCTGGTAGGTGCTGCTATGCAGCAGGATTCTGAATATGTCTCAACAAACAGTTCCCCGAGCGTTAGGGCATTGAAAGTCATCGCCTCACTTCCCTTGTCCTGACCAAGCGTGGGAACCAAGGGCGGATCCAGCTTCTGGTTGAGGGGGTCATTTTCGGAAAAGGGAGAGGATCAAAGTGCAAATTTTGTGCAAAAAATTGGGTTTTTTGATAATTTTTTTCGTAATCTAAGTCCCAAAAGAGCAATTTTTTGCTACATTTCAGGAATGCCCCCCCCCCCCCCAAGCTCAATGGCGCAAATTCCCCCCAAAAATTTTCACAATCCTCTCATGTTTTTTATTTTTATCCCTCCTTTTTATTTTATTTATTTATTTTAAATATTATTTTATTTTTTTAATTATTTTTTTTAATTATTTTATTTTTTTAATATATTATCAATTTTTTAAAAGTTCGAATTATGCACAGAATAGAATCGCTTTTTTCCCTTCCAGACATTTCAAGCACACACACACGCACACAAAAATTAATAAATAAAACAATAAATAATAAAGAAATAAAAGAAATAATTTAAATTAAAAAAAATTAATGAATATGTTTTATTAAAAAATCAGTAAATAATTTAAATTGAAAAAACAAACAAAAAATAATTTAAATAAATAAATTAGTTAAAAAAATCCCCCCCCCCAAATTTTGATGGCGCAACTTGCGCCATAATCCCCCTTGTGGGGTACCCCTACTAAATTTGGTCGGTTAAGGTGGGGGGGGGGGGTATAACCCCCCTCTCTGGATCCGCGCCTGGTGAGAACTTAGGACGCATTTTACTCATTGCTTGAAAAATTTACTCACATCCATACTCTTCTCAATTGCACACAAAATTTCAAACTGTCCGTCATCAAGGATAAAAGAGGGACATGAAGAAAAAAAAATTGTAATAAAGACATCAAAGTAGCAGGCATTCTAACTATGTTAAGAGAAAGGGAATTCCAGATTTTTGAACGTACTTTGGAAAATGATTTAATGAATCACACCATAAAAATTAACGAAGTTAACCAAACTGAAGAATGGGAGGAAAAGCTTACCTTTTGTCAGATCCAGTGAACAAACGATAACATGAGCCAACCCATTACATCTGCGGTGCTAAATGCCAGCAAGAGATAAGAACATCCGTAATCTCAGAAAAGTAAAATAACGGAGCAGTAAAAAATATTGAAATACGGTGAAGATTTTTTTTTCTTCTTTTTCCAGCGAAACTCAAGGACGTCTCACCTTATTACTCAATGCAACGCAAAATAACAAGAGGCTCTCCCACATAAAACTCGTTCGCAATCCGAAAGCATGAGAAAATTCGGAATGAGAGAACGGAGGAACGAAACCAGTCGGGATGCGAAAAATAGGTTACTTAGCAATGAACGTTCGCCAAGGTCGCCAAAAGTTAAATGGTCAAACGTGAAGTTATTAATTCCGAGCGCGTTCTGTCACCCCCCTGGCATCAAAGTCTGTCAAAATGCTGCGTGTCAAAAAAGGGCCGAAAGCTAATTATTTGTCATCAAGCGAACTTGTCATTTTGACAAAAACGCATTCGGCTAAATAACAGTTCGGATCCGCTACTGGTTTTTGCTTTTTTCAAATTCTTTACATGTCTAACGAGAGCAGGACTTTAGATTTTCGGTAGAAGGCCTTCTTTCTCTATTCTATTAATCATTTCATTAAAAATATTTGATTCACAATTAGTCCGTTCACTAATGTGGAATAAATTACGCAATGTTATGCATACACGTGTTTCGGACAAGTGCTGCAACTCTACATTAAAATACTGACATCACATTATTTTCCTAAATGGTATTACATTTAATTACAATTTCTTTGCAGACATTTGGTTACTAAATGTGTGCAACTTCATTCAAATTAGAAATTAAAACTACTATATTCATTTGACAAATGTAATAGTGCGTTTTTCAATCGTCTGTTTTCGATAGGAAAGAAATATTTAGTAGCGAAAGAAAAATTAAAAGAGAAAATTGAACATACTTTGTAGCTAAAAAAAAAAAAAAATCTCAAAATGTGGACGAAAACGAATTGTAAGGAATTTTAGTTGTTAAAACAGGAAAAATGGCTTTGATAGAACCTTTTTCAATCATCGAGAGGGTTGGGAGAGAGAAAAAGGAGAATTTGAGCTAGCGTTATGGCTTTAGAATCTGTGCTAAAACAAAAAGGTCAAGAAGTATCCCCCCCCCCCCTCCTTTTTTTCAGTCCACTGTTACTTTGATATGCCATTCTGTTTGCCATCCCTGCTTTTGATCAACAGCAGAAAAATGTGACACCTATAAAACCAGTTTTTTTTTTTTTTTTTTTAAAGCTAATGAATCATGAATTCACTAGAAAACGAACAGATCTTTTGTGGATTTTTAAACTAATTTAGTCCTGACTTAATATGGGAATGCTTGGTCAAGAAACATTGTTAACTGAGAGCATAGTACCCTGACAAAACCATAAAATCATAAGTATCAACAATCAGCACAAAAGTATTCACATGTAGCAACTAATTTCGGACGGAGGGAGTGCAACGCATGAACTAAAATTAACAAATTCCGATGCACTTGGTGAACGAGAAGTGTAAAAAAACACGGAAGACAAAACAAATCGAAAATCAGAGCTTTCCTCTTTAATAAAGTTCGCAGGCGGTAAATCAAGTAAAAGGTTAACTCCTGCCATGCAAGACCGAGAAAAAGACACGCTCTGGCAACCTCAGCTATTCCAATCATCTCGTAATGATAAAGATGTAAAAAGTTCTCGCAGAGATATATTACCTGCACTTTCATATCGAGGAAAGAATAGTCCTCCCCAGCCAAACAAAGGCACGGCCAAATGATGCCTATCAATCAACATTGCGCAATTAAAGGTGAATCACAATAACGGAAGCAAGAAAAAAGTACTTATTAAAACTGCGTAACGTTTTTTCGCTGTGCTTTGTTTCAAATCGATCTCGTAAAAGGCGTTTTTACATGACTGAAAACATTTTCCCAGTGGAATTGAACAAGAGTATTCACGAGTTCGCTTCTTTTAATGGGAAATTAATAAATACACACAGGGGCATGCCGAGCTTGAATTTTTGAGAGACATCCTGAATTTGCCGAATAGAACTCCAAATTTGCCGGAGGGGGGGGGGGTACACACACAAATGCTTCTATTGAAAAGACATTCGGTCATGTGAAAATTTCAATTGTGCCCCAAATTGCCGAATCGTCAGACAAAATTTGCCGAATAAGGAAAATTTCGGAAGGTCACGGTGACCTCCCGTGACCTCCGTTAGGGGTACTCCTGAATATACACATTTTTTAAAGCTATCTGCCGAAAAAGAACCCACATGAAAGAAAGGATACCCTTGAGGAATGCACATGAGGTCTTCAAATAGCCAAGAGTACATACGAGGACCATCAACGAGGGGGAAAAGGATTTTTTTTGACTTTTCAAAATGAGTCTTTTCTGAATGTTATGAACGCTAGTTTACATGCTCGTATTTCATCATTCAGTGAAATTTAAAATGTCATTTGGTAAATTGAGAATTTTTCCTCTTCCTAATATATCAGTTCGAGAATAACCCATTTACTATGTCGCAATTGAAGGGCTTGGAGGTTGAAGGGGCTATATTTCATTTTAAAAAATAAACACTCTGGAGGTAAGCAAATAAAACTTGGTGCATCAAAAAGAAGAGGTCATTAGACCAATTTCATAAGCACACTTAACGACAAAACCAGAAAATAAAAAAGCTGCAACAACTGCAGCAACAAAACTATAAACTTTAATTACTCGCATTTAGTGCTTTGTCGCATAACCATTTCATCTCCCAAGTCCTTGTGAAGGCCCCCACGACCAGAGCCCCAAAGGGGACTCAAAAATGTACAAGATAAATGTTTTGCACAATCCTGTCAGACAAAGGGGCCCTGAAAAAGGCATTGCGACGTGCCCGCCCCTAAATCTATAAATTCGATGCTAGGAGACCCTGCCACCTTTGAACATTATACTTCTGATTCTAAACATTTTGGATTTTCTCCCGAGTTTAAAAATATTGTTTTGACAGTGTTATATTCTCTGAATTTTCCAGATCAGCGAATTTCTTTAAAGATTACAAAATTTCGGCAGAATAAATACTTACACATACATTAGAATAGTTTATTTATATCAAATATAATACTAATCAATACAACCTGGATTATAACTATCAACCACCAGGGCTGGAGTGTGCTGCTGTTATGCATCATACAATTAGTGACATGATGATACTGATGTGCTTCATACCACCGGTTCTTTCTAAGTTCCAAGGAGCAGTTTACACGAAGAAAGACACAAAAAGACCCCCCCCCCCTCCCCTCAGAGTAAACGAATGAGTAAAAAAGAAACTTCTTTAATTGCTCCCCCCCCCCCCCATCCCCTCCAAAAAAACTTACTCTTTTTAATGTTTCAACTGAATACCACAGAACCAGAGACAGGACATTAGGGAGTGGAAAGGACGCATAGGATAAAATGGTAAATCTTTCATACATCCCATTAGTCACGTTAATTTTAAAATGAATCAAAACTAAAATTTTGGCTGGTTCTACAAAAACACACTTTTCAAAAGAAATTAAGAGGTCATTGCATCCTTGTAATATTCTACAGAACCTAACTTGTTCAGATCTGACAGTACGTAGTTTATTCTAAAAAGCAGAAAGGAAAAAAATTAATACACACTTTTCCATTTTTTAAAAATGAAGTTAGCAGTTTGCATAAAAAATTCTGAATCGATCGAAAAAAACTAAGATTTTTTTTTTTTTTTTTTTTTTGAATTCATCATTTGAAAATTTATTAGATCAACTATCAGAAAGAAAAAATAACGAAGATCGGAATTTTTCAGGCCAGTGTTTGCCGAACTGATACTTGGACAGATTGCACCACTTCCACAAAAAAAAAAGAAGCATTTATCGCATTTTACTCAAATATCAAATCACGAACGAGAAAGTCTCAGAACGGAATACAGAACAAGAAGTTCTGTCAAGAACTAAACGAGCCTACTTTCCCGTACATCGAAATTTGCATTCTAGCATCTGATCATTATTCTCTTGATTATCTGAGACTGAAAATTATGTCAAACATACCTTTTTAAAACTTAAAGCTGATTTCTAAAAGCAAAATATACCCCTCTCATCAGATGAAATAAACACATAAAAAGTAAATAAATGAATAAATAAAGTTTTGTCGCACCTTTTAAAGAATGTAACTGTTACAGTTCTTAAGTAGAAAAATTCCTCAATCGTTTTCAAAAAAAAAAAAAAAAACAATCAAAAGTACAAAGTACATCAAAACACATTTTATCAAAGAAAGAAAAAAAAAGAAAAAAAAAAAACTCGTCCGGTAACAAATTGTCTCGAATTTCACTTTTAATCTGTTGCCAGTTGTTAAATATAAATAAAGAATAAAATGATCTCATGAATGAAAATTTTTGTTACAAAAAAATCGTCTGCCAAAACAATAATAATAAATAAATAAAACAAATGAATAAATAAAAAAAAATCGTCTGCACAGTCAGTCATTTTTTAGCCTACTTTCCCGTTAAAAATAAAAGAAAGACGAAAAAAGTATTAAAAGTAGCTTAATGCATCTAAAAAATATCGCCAAGTCCAAAAAATATCGCCAAGTCAAAAAAAAATATCGCCAAGTGAAAAAAATAAAAAGGTAAAATGAATATCGAAAAATTAAAAATTTGAAAGTAGGGTATTGAGATGGGGAATTTGTGTGTCGGTCGGTCGGTCGGTCTGTCTGTCTGTCCCTCCCTAATAACTTTTGAATGAATAGTCCGATTTGGACAAACTTTTTTTTGTTGGAAAGATCTCGGCGAGTACAGCTCATTCCCGTATTTGATTTTTTGATTTGAACAATTTTTGGTTCAATTTTGAGCCGTTCAAATAACCGGTCCCGCGATACTAACTTTTGAATGAACAGTCCGATTTGAACAAACTTTTTTTTGTTCATAAGATCTTTTCAAGGATACTTCATTCCCGTATCTACATTTTTGATTTGAACAATTTTTCGTTCAACATTGAACCGTTCAAACAAGCTCTCACCCCCAATAACTTTTGAGTGAACAGTTCGATTTAAACAAACTTTTTTTGTTCGAAAGATATCGGCAAGGATACTTCATTACCGTATTTAAATTTTCAATTTGAACATTTTTTCGTTCAACATTGAACCGTTCAAGCAACCTTTCTCCACCTAATAACTTTTAAGTGAACCGTCTGAATTGAATAAACTTTTTTTGCTCGAAAGATCTCGGAGAGACTCGTTCCCATATTTAACTTTTCAATTTGAGCCATTTTTCGTTCAATGATGAACCGTTCAGAAAAATTTTTAACATGAGCGCCTACTGGGAAATTTAGGCAGGGATTCAAGTGAAACAGGCAATCGCAAATTACAATCGCGACTGGAAATGAATTACATTAGAACGTTTCTTGATAAAAACATGGCGACGTCAGCGTGACGTTTTTGCCTATGAAAAACGAGCTAGATAAAACGTCACAGCCTACTTGGCGAATAAGAGGAGATCGCTGAGTGCTTGTGAGCTCTTATTGGCTCCATCCGTAGTGACGTCATGCCAATTTAAGTTGATGATAATGTAATTCACTTCCAGTAGCGATTGCAATTCGAAGCGATCGCAGTGCTGTTTCACTTGAATCCCTGCCTTAAATTGAATGTTGATTCTAAACTTAAAGTCTTTGATTTAGTTATGCGTGTTACTTCATGTTACCTTTGCAATATACCTTCCACTAATATTTTATTTTTATTTTTTTATCAAAAGATTTAGAGTAAATTTGATATTTTATCAAGCTGTAGTTTTATTGATGGTTGAGATTAGAAGAAATTGTATAGTTGCTTATCAATTTTAGTAACAATTTTTCTTATTTTAAAATCAATACTTATCTTATTTTGCTCTTAATTTTAAAACCATTGACTCATTTTTAGCCTACTTTCCCGTTAAAAATAAAAGAAAGACGAAAAAAGTATTAAAAGTAGCTTAATGCATCGAAAAAATATCGCCAAGTCCAAAAAATATCGCCAAGTTAAAAAAAATATCGCCAAGTCCAAAAAATATCGCCAAGTTAAAAAAATAAAGAGGTAAAATGAATATCGAAAAATTAAAAATTTGAAAGTAGGGTATTGAGATGGGGAATTTGTGTGTCGGTCGGTCTGTCGGTCGGTCTGTCTGTCTGTCCCCCCCCCCCCCTAATAACTTTTGAATGAACATTCCGATTTGGACAAACTTTTTTTTGTTGGAAAGATCTCAGCGAGTACAGCTCATTCCCATATTTGATTTTTTGATTTGAACAATTTTTGGTTCAAATTTGAGCCGTTCAAACAACCGGTCCCGCGATACTAACTTTTTAATGAACAGTCCGATTTGAACAAACTTTTTTTTGTTGGAAAGAACTTTTCAAGGATACTTCATTCCCGTATTTACATTTCCGATTTGAACAATTTTTCGTTCAACATTGAACCGCTCAAGCAAGCTGTCACCCCTAATAACTTTTGAGTAAACAGTCCGAAAAAAAATGACTGACTGTGCAGACGATTTTTTGTTTATTTATTCATTTGTTTTATTGAATTTATTATTATTATTATTTTTTTTTTTTTGGCAGACGATTTTTTTTGTAACAAAAATGTTTCATTCACGAGGGCATTTTATTCTTTATTTATATTTAACAACTGGCAACGGATTAAAAGTGAAATTCGAGACATTTTATCAACGGACGAGTTTTTAGCCTACTTTCCCGTTAAAAATAAAAGAAAGACGAAAAAAGTATTAAAAGTAGCTTAATGCATCTAAAAAATATCGCCAAGTCCAAAAAATATCGCCAAGTTAAAAAATATCGCCAAGTCAAAAAAAAATATCGCCAAGTGAAAAAAATAAAAAGGTAAAATGAATATCGAAAAATTAAAAATTTGAAAGTAGGATATTGAGATGGGGAATTTGTGTGTCGGTCGGTCGGTCGGTCTGTCTGTCCCCCCCTAATAACTTTTGAATGAACAGTCCGATTTGGACAAACTTTTTTTTGTTGGAAAGATCTCGGCGAGTACAGCTCATTCCCGTATTTGATTTTTTGATTTGAACAATTTTTGGTTCAAATTTGAGCCGTTCAAACAACCGGTCCCGCGATACTAACTTTTTAATGAACAGTCCGATTTGAACAAACTTTTTTTTGTTGGAAAGAACTTTTCAAGGATACTTCATTCCCGTATTTACATTTCCGATTTGAACAATTTTTCGTTCAACATTGAACCGCTCAAGCAAGCTGTCACCCCTAATAACTTTTGAGTAAACAGTTCGAAAAAAAATGACTGACTGTGCAGACGATTTTTTGTTTATTTATTCATTTGTTTTATTGAATTTATTATTATTATTTTTTTTTTTTTTTTTTTGCAGACGATTTTTTTTTGTAACAAAAATGTTTCATTCACGAGGGCATTTTATTCTTTATTTATATTTAACAACTGGCAACGGATTAAAAGTGAAATTCGAGACATTTTATCAACGGACGAGTTTTTTTTTCTTTTTTTTTTTCTTTCTTTGATAAAATGTGTTTTGATGTACTTTGTACTTTTATTTTTATTTTTTTTTGAAAACAATTGAGGAATTTTTCTACGGAAGAACTGTAACAGTTACATTCTTTAAAAGGTGCGACAAAACTTTATTTATTCATTTATTTACTTTTTATGTGTCTATTTCATCTGATGAGAGGGGTATATTTTGCTTTTAGAAATCAGCTTCAAGTGCTAAAAAGGTATGTTTGACATAATTTTTAGTCTTAGATAATCAAGAGAATAATGATCAGATGCTAGAATGCCGATGTCGATGTACGGGAAAGTAGGCTCGTTTAGTTCTTGACAGAACTTCTTGTTTTTTCTGAGACTGGACATTAGGGATTTCAGCCATGTTTGCGGAGTCGGAATCAGAGTCCTCACAGAAGATTATTCAGAAAAGTACTTTACAAACATTATTTATCAAAACCATTTTCTTGCAAAATTCGTTTGAAGGAAATCCGACTTTAAGTTCAGGATCAACATTTAACTTAAATTCCCCGTAGGCCCTAATGTTAAATTTTTTTTCTGAACGGTTCAATATTGAACGAAAAATGGTTCAAATCAAAAAGCGAAGTATGGGAATGAGCCTCTCCGAGATCTTTCAAACAAAAAAAAAGTTTATTCCATTCAGACGGTTCACTCAAAAGTTATTAGGTGGGGAAAGGTTGCTTGAACGGTTCAATGTTGAACGAAAAAATGTTCAAATTGAAAATTTAAATACGGTAATGAAGTGTCCTTGCTGAGATCCTTCGAACAAAAAAAAGTTTATTTAAATCGGACTGTTCACTCAAAAGTTATTAGGGGAGACAGCTTGCTTGAGCGGTTCAATGTTACCAAAAACTGTTCAAATCGGAAATGTAAATACGGGAATGAAGTATCCTTGACAAGATCTTTCGAACAAAAAAAAGTTTGTTCAAATCGGACTGTTCACTCAAAAGGGACAGGTTGTTTGAACGGTTAAAAGTTGAACCAAAAATTGTTCAAATCGAAATAAAGTATCCTTGCCGAGATGCTTCGAACAAAAAAAAGCTTGTTTAAATCGGACTGTTCATTCAAAAGTTATTAGGGGTGACAGCTTGTTTGAACGGTTCAATGTTGAACGAAAAATTGTTCAAATCGAAATGTAGATACGGGAATGAAGTATCATTGAAAAGATCTTTCGAACAAAAAAAAGTTTGTTCAAATCGGACTGTTCACTCAAAAGTTAGTATCGCAGGACAGGTTGTTTGAACGGTTCAAAGTTGAACCAAAAATTGTTCAAATCGAAAAATCAAATATGGGAATGCGCTGTACTCGCCGAGATCTTTCCAACAAAAAAAAGTTTGTCCAAATCGGAATGTTCATTCAAAAGTTATTAGGGGGGGGGGGGGGACAGACAGACCGACCGAACAACGCACAAATTCCCCATCTCAATACCTTACTTTCAAATTTTTAATTTTTCGATATTCATTTTACCTTTTTATTTCTTTTTGGCTTTTTTTTCGGACTTGGCGATATTTTTTGGACTTGGCGATATTTTTTAGATGCATTAAGCCACTTTTAATACTTTTTTCGTCTTTCTTTTATTTTTAACGGGACAGTGGGCTAAAAACAAGGTTTGTCAATTTATCTTGCAGAGAAGTTAGTATATAACATGAAGCTTTTTTTCCCTCTCAAATAGCTACACATGACTAATGAAGCTTTTAAATGAATGATTACTAATACCAGAACGTCACTTGACTTAGGTTTTTACAATAAAAAACTTTTACAATGTAGTTGCATGTTAAACCATGATCCTTAAAAAATGGAAGTTCTTACAGTTGGTTTTGATTTAGAATATTTCTACACATAGTTATCCTTTCAACTTATCAAACGTCACAAAATTGAAACACTAAACACACAGACGCGCTGAATACTAAAAAAAAAGTTAAAGATGCTAAGCGAGGAAAGCATTAAAATTGTGTAAAATACTCATTACTCATGCCTAGAGTTCATTTACCTACACAGGTTGACTTGCATTTTAAGAACGAATGAACTTGAACGCCAAAGAGCACCAGAAGAAAAGTGAGAAATTAATACTGAAAGAAGAATATCATACAACAAAAAAGTCACATTAAATTCCACTAGGCATTTGTATCGTAATAAAATTAAAATTTCAAATAACAAATACAAAATTAAAATCAAAATGCTAAAAATGTGTTTAATTATGAACACATTCGGTGGGCTACAATTACTTTTTTCCTTCTGCAAAAAAAAAAAAAAACCTTTTTTTTAATAAAAAATAAAAAACATAAAAAAAAATTACTTTAAAAACTATGTGCAAAAAAATCCTTGAACAATAGGTTCATAGCTAGTTTCACAGGCAACATTAAAAATTTTGAAGCAAAACAATCACTCAAAACATTTTGCTCATGCATTAGTATCCTATTAAGATGCATGACAAGCTTGCGGAGCTTCTTTCAAAAAAGAAAACCATTGACAATGGAACAATTTAAGGGATTACTCGTTACACGTTTCATTGTCGAGGCTTGTAAAGTTTATTTAAATAGAGGATTTATGTAAATTTCATCTGCGTGCATTATGTTCGGGTATGCTCTTTTTAGTTTAATCCGTATTTGACCGCTATTATTGGCCAAACTATAATTTATATCATTAACCCAATTGGCTTATTCAAGAAGCATTTAATGTATTGAAGATAGTGATCGTAGAAGTACTAGCAGCCAGTCCGTTGTTCCAATGCTTTCAGGGGAGGGGGGGGGGCAGCAAAAAATACAATTTTTTTGTTGATGTGAACACATATCTTAAATAGCTGTACATTTTTTATTCGTGTAGTTAAACTATCAAAATTTTAAGTTTCGTGCGTTTCAGTTTATTTGCTGTCCAGTTAGGAGTCACAAAAATGAGAATTTTCGACAATTTTATAACTGGCAAGGATTTTGTTCATTAATTTTTGGACCTGCATGCAAAACTAAAATTGACTAATCTAATTGAGAAGAGAGTGCACAAATTATTAATGACTTAATGAAACATCCAGGGGCGGATTTAACATCGGAAGTGTCGCAACTGCGAGGGCCCTCCAAGACACAGGGGAACCAAAGGGATTCAAAAAGGTACATGAAAAACATTTACTGTTGTTCTGTTCATCTCCAACAAGTTAAAATTCAAATCTAAGAGTCCTACTTTAAGTAACTCAAAGAGTAACTTGAGAACTCTCAGTTCGATTTATCAGTTTATTACTGTCAAGAATGGAAAACTGTCTCAAAAAAAAATTAACCTCATCACGCAAAATAAGTGCAACACATTAATATTGACTAGAAGCTCACAGGTCAATTTTAAACCAAAACCAGAGGAGAGCGGGGGGGGGGGGAGTACTGTCAGCAACTGCAAATTAGGTTAGCAGTTTTTTGTGATACAGACACGGTCACCGATACACAATGGATGATTATAAAATTAAATATTAAATGAAACATCATCGCGTGCCTGTGCAGTTATTATTCAAGAATTCCACCCGAGGCTAGTTTATTTATGTCACGAAATTCGGCTTCAAAGATTATACGAAGAACAAATATTAAAGATAGAATCTTTTAATTCACACATCCATGCGTGAAAATGGTTTTTCAGCGAATCTAAATTGGCAAACGTTTTGGGTTGCTGTTTTGGATATCTGAAACTGATTTTGGATAGGAGAGGAGGATTTTACCATCCACAATTGAAGGATTTGGAGGATGAAGGCGAAGGGGCTATGTTGCATTTTAAAAAATGAACACTCTTGACAATGGTAAGCAATGGATGCAGGGAACAAAATAAAACGTTGTACATCAAAAAGTAGAGGTCAACAGACCAATTTCATACGCACACTAACGACAAAACCAGAAAACAAAAAAGCTGCAACATCTGCAACAGTAAAACTTTGAACTCTACTCACAATTTCTGTTTTGTCACATAACCCCTTCATAAAGCTCAAAACTCGGGGTCACCAGTCGCCAAATGCGATCAATTTTCATGCTTTGGCGACCATTTTTTTCGTTAAAGTCGCCAATCTGGCTACCAATTGCTAATTCATAACCTACATTGGCCAATTAGAGTTTATAATTTTTAACTTGCCTGATGATTCGAGTCAAATTAGCCAATATGCTTGCTCCCAGGAAGCTTTGGAATAACTGATTACGAAATCCGATATCATCCGTTTCCGTATCACACACTCATTCCTATTTACTGTGCCATTCTGCCTAAAAGACATTAATAATTTTATATAGCTTATTATTTTCAACCTTTTTATTTGTTTATTAATTTTTGCCGAGGACTCGCAAGCTAATCGTTTAGCCACGCCCTTTCGAAAATCTCTATCCAGTTCCATCCAAGTTAATTTAGGCCAGCACTATTCTCCAAATTAAGTTTTTATAAATACTAGGGTTATAAATAATAAAGATATGTTTCATGAACATTTAAATAAAATTTAATTTATTATATTTGTAATTCGTTATTTGACTAAGACAGACATGTAACTTTGGGAAATTAATGATGTTTACATACTCACAGCATGATCTAGTTTTTTAAACTTTTGAAAATTTATTTTTAATTTAGTAAAAGCAAGAATTGAAATAATTAGTAAAAAGAAATATTGTTGTTGATTAGTATGAAATGATTTACCAAAGCACAAAAACAAACCTGGATACAGGGTTATAGTTTTTTAATGACATTTGCATAAAGTACCAAATTGTTTTGTGCAAAATTTTAAAATGCTCCTCAAAATCACCAAAGATGCTCCTAAAATTATTTCTTTAAGTTCGACTGTTTGTCCACAAAAATCCAGCTACCGGAAAGGGGAGGAGGGAGGAAAGAAAATATTGTTAACAGTTTTCAAAGAGATTTTGTTCCACATTTGCTAGAGTCTGAAGTTATGAAGGCAAAAAGATTTGTTACCAGGCCAGACAACTTTTTTACAACTAAAATGAATTCCTGTGGAGAGGCAAAAGGCACTTTGCAAGCTCCGTTGTGCATAGCCGGATTTAGACTTAAGGGGGCCCTAAGATTTCAAACATGATTCCTCTAAAAAAATTAAAGGAATTCTTTTTCTTCTGGGTGTTTTTATACTTTACCCCCCTTATTATGCATGTTTGTTTTACTAGTACATAACCCCATGCTTTGTCTTTTAATTTTTTTAATACCTCTATTTTCTTTTTCTTTTGACTAGCTGTTGTGTTTCAGGCAGATCAGGAAAGTGATGTAGGGACCCTAGTTGATTACAGGGGGTCCGAGGATTTCTCCCCTAGGAAATTTTTTAAAAAATATACATAAAATTCTGAAATTTGAGACCTCATAAGGACTAATTGGTACAACCAAATTTTTAAGAAGGAAATTATTTTAATCTTTTATACTCTTCTCCAAATTAAGATTAAACAAAATAAACATTTCTTCTGATCGTAGTTATTGAATTTTTCCTAAGTGGGGCCGTAAGCTACAGCTCGCTCAGCTTGTATGTAAATCTAGCTCTGTATACATATATATATACACAGCAATGGCATATATAAGGGGCAGGGTTGGGTTTTTGACGTCAAAAACCAGTTTTTGACATGACACGTCGAAAACCTGTCGAAAACCCGTCGAAAACCTGTCAAAAACGTCGAAAACCTGTCGAAAACGTCAAAAACCTGTCGAAAACTCAAATACAGTGGTTATTGAGATTTTTTATAAACATATAAGGTTTCTCATCCTGAAAAATATTAAATAAAATTTATGCATCTTATCAATCAAGTTTAATAAACATTAAATTAATAAATTAAATTAATAAATTTAATGAAAATTATTTCTCATTCTTTTAAACTAACTTGTTTTGCTGTGAAAAAAGTTAAATATTAAAACTCAAATCCAGCTTTTAAAGTAAAGTAGTTTTGTTTAAATGTTTTTATAACTATCAATTAGTTATCTTATCAATCAAGTTTAATAAAAATTAAATTAATAAATTTAATGAAAATTAATTCATATTCTTTTAAATTAACTTGTTATGGAGTGAAAAAAAAGTTAAATATTAAAACTTAAATCCAAATTTTAGAGTAGTTTTGTTTAAATGTTTTAATAACTAACAATTAGTTATCTTATCAATCAAGTTTAATAAAAATTAAATTAATAAATTTAATGAAAATTAATTCGCATTCTTTGAAATTAACTTGTTATGCCGTGAAAAAAGTTAAATATTAAAACTTACATCCAGTTTTTAAAGAAGTTTTGTTTAAATGTTTAAAAACTATCAATTAGTTATCTCATCAGTCAAGTTTAATAAAAGTTAAATTAATACATTTAATGAAAATTAATCCTCATTCTTTTAAATTAACTTGTTATGGCATGAAAAAAGTTAAAAGTATTAAAAGTTAAATCCAGTTTTTAAAGTAGTTTTGTTTAAATGTTTTAATAACTATTAATTAGTTATTTTATCAATCTAAAAATCTTTATATCAAAGTGATTTTTTTTTATTTTGAGTAAAAGCAAAACGAAATTAATTAGTACTCAGTGTACAAATCTGCTAAATACTTTTGATCAAACTATCTCCATATATTATTTCTCTAAGCCGAATCCTATACCCGGTCGAAACTCGCTCATTTCTTTATCGAATTGCATGAAAATTTATGAGTTTGAAGCTTATCCCGCGGGCTATTGACAAAATTAGACCCACCCTCTAAAAAGTGTCGGTTCGTTTTTTATTCCAACTTCAATTTTTGGGCACAAAATTGACTCTATCTAGCGAAATAATTGTCTTATCGTCTCCATTTTGATTTCATTCGAAAGATTAAAAAAAATGCGTTCTTTAGAACGTTTCTCCGCTAGCGCCGCGTAACAAGAATCTCGAAAATCCACGTTTAAGCGACTTATAAGCGATTGAAGTTTGAAAAAGTTAAATTTTTTGCTCAACTGTTAAAATCGTTACCATTGTTGTTCAAATCAATTTTAAATGCGACATTTCAAGCCAAGGCTTAGCTCGGTAAACCTTAATTGTAACTTTTATTGTTTCAAAATATTATGGTAGTTTTGCGATAACGTTAGTATTTAGGTTAGTAGTATAGCCTTGGGTATTTGATTTTAATATAGGTTATCACTTTTGTTGTAATTGTAAAAGTGAACGTGTCTTTGATCTCTTTGAAAAGTTGTCAGAACGACGGCAGTTGATGGCGATGTTGTGCAAACGTACAAGATTTTACAATGCCAACGAACAGGGTACCAACAGGCAGACTAACAGGAAGGTGTCTACTACCTAGACAATATTAGACAATTCAACAATGCTTTAGCCTTCGCTTCAGTCAAAGTGGACTCCGTTAACATTCCTGGCAGAGGTCCATATTGTTTTAAACTACATGGTCAAGTGTACCATATGATCGGGAACTTGCAACCTGGTGCAGGGACTACACCAACTCATGCTGGACTTTTCTTTATAGATTTCGACACTGCGCTGCAACTTCGGGCAGATAATGAAGCCAATAAAAATTGTCGTATTAAATTAAGTTTAGAGTTTTTTTTTCTGCGGAATTCCGCACGGGTCACCTAGTTTTATTTATTTATTTATTAGTTAAAATTTGTTATTTCAAATTAAAATTTAAAAAAAATCACTTGTAAAAATTTATTAAGTATACCCAAGACACACAGCACTTAATTAATGTACCCACTTCATTTTTAAAATAAAAAAAATCTGTTAGAGTGATTCCTCAAAGCAATAAAGCCATATTCAAAAGCCATATGTTTGATTTTTTAAAATGCTAGTTACCATTATTTACTCCCGAGCCCTTCAATTATGATTAGGATTGCTTATTACACTTTATTTTAATAACCTAAAACTCCAAAATTTTACTTCAGTGTCTGAAATCAGAAATTGTCAAATTCATTTGAAAATGTATTTTGTTTTCAATATCAAATTTAAACATGTTTTTGACAGAAATTTAGGTTTTTGACACTTATGTCAAAAACCATGTCAAAAAGTGGTTTTTGACATGACGGTAAAAACCACGGTTAAAACCGGATAAAACCTCCGACTGTCAAAAACTTGCCAACCCTGATAAGGGGTGGGCTCTAGGGGCCCGGGCCCCTCCCGAAATTAATGTAACAAATTTAAATGAAACATAATTGAATTCGCATTTGTTCGAAAAAATTTCTAGACTTAAGCTCCGAAGCTACGAGAGTGAAAAGCAGCCGAGCTAGAGGGGACCAGTAAGTTTTTATCTCTTTACTAATGTTGAATTGACAAAATAGATTATACTTCCAGTAAGGAGAAAATTGAAGCCTGTGTGGAAATTTCAGAACGCAACAAATTCAATTGTGGCTTAAAGCACAGACTCAAAAGAGAATCATTACCATATTTTTTTTCGGGAGAGAATCATAGCAATATTTCTTTCTCGAACGTTACCAAACATAGCCTAAAAATACACTTTTAGGCCAGAAATTTCGAAAAACTTCCAACAGAGAGTGCTGATCCCCTTTATTTAGTTTTAACAAATTGTAGCATACAAGTTGGGTTTCTGAAACTTCAATAAAACAAAGTTTATTTTGGCTTCTGAATTCTTTTCCAAACTTTTAATCTTCGTATAACATCATTAAAGCTTGACGAAATGGGGTTTTAGAATGTATGGGGGGGGGGGGCAAGCTTGGCATATGGGCCCCCTCCGAAATTCTAACCTATATACGCCACTGATACACAGGGGTCGATCTAGAGAGAAATTAGGTCCGTTAAAAGACCCTTCACAAAATTCAGGCAATCAAAAAAGGACCCTTCACAAAAATCCCACACTCAAAACCGACTCTTCACAGAAATTCGAGTTTACGGAACGATTGGGAAAAGTTTTTGCCGTAACTATTTTTCACAAAATTAGGAATTAGTTTTCACAAAATTCCAAAAACAGGACCTTGGTCAAATATCCTGGATTGACCCCTGATATACATGATATTTAATATGATACATTAAGTCATGGTTATGCAGACAAGCACAGATTTCTCATTACAGGAAATTTTCATACAAGTAGTACAGAAAGCAAAACAGAGGTAGCAGCGGCGTATTTCTTGCGTTGCATCTGCGAGGGGCCCCAAAATGTGATATCCTCCTAATTCTTTTTCCGGGTACCATCATGATTGTAGAAAGAGCTCTATCCCAAGAGCTTACGCTTTTGAGTACTTGAAAATATGTTTTCATTCAGTTTTATTTTTTTCTTAAAAATACTAACAGAAAAACATTTTTTAGGTCTGTGCCCCCTAACAGAGCAAGGGCTCTAACCTAAATTTCTTAAATTTTCAGCAAGTTGAAACTGAACTTTAATTTTCAAACTATAATAACATTACTTTTTTAATTTTTAAAATACAAACAGAAATTTCAAGGGAGTTATGGGGGGGGAGGGGGCTATAAAGTGGTGCACTTGCTAAATTTATAACTAAACTTTGGTGAAACTTTTTTTCAATTTATTTATTTTAAGATACAAATTTCAAAAATGCATGGGAGATGGGGTCCCCTAAGAAGCGAGGGCTTCAAGCTGCAGCTTGTACATAAATCCAGCCCTGCTCTGCTGTATATCCAAAGAAATGGACATTTCTTATTATAATTTAAATAATACTGTCAATATTTAGTGGAAGAACCCCTGGAATTCTGTATTCTGTAGAAGACAAGATTTTTCTGAAAAATCTGTCATGTGTACATAGCAATAATTGATGCATAATTATTGTTTTTTCTTTATTTATCCACTTATATATCAATGTTTTATTTATTTAAAAATACTCCTGTTAGTTCCACATACGTTTGTATACAGAGTAGTTCCTTTATCCTGTTCTATTTATAGATTTTAAGCACCTTTAAAACACATATTTTACTTAATACATAGCTCAAAAATTAAAATTTAATTCTTTTTTTTTTTTTTTTGATGCGCATTTTGTGTGAGCTTTTTTTTTTTTTTTTGGCTACCATTTTTTGAAATTTGGCTACCATTTTGTGGGGTTTTAGTAGCCATTGGCTACCAATTAAGAATTTGAGTTTTGAGGTACACCCCTTCATCTCCCAAGCCCTTCAATTTTAAGAAAGTATCTTAAATTTTTCAAAAGCATGCTAAAGGTATGTAATCAATTTATATATACTGCAACATTAGATACAAAAATCTAAAAGTTATTAGTGGAAAGAATAAATATTTGATGTTTTTTACTGAAAAGATTATAATTTTAAAAAATGTAGTTTCCTTAAAAAAGGAAACTATCCAATAACTCTATGACGTAAACACTTCCTCACGTAAGAATTGGCAGTGTTATGAAAAGAAATTTGTATGCCAATGTTACTAATTTCAGTTACATTTATTACTCAAAAGAATGCTATTAATGTGTAATACTTAAAAGGAAAAATAGATTTTATTTAATGGTTTCTGTAATGATAATCTTTCACATTATCTTTTAACAAACAAAATTTTCATCATCATTTCCTTGCTGCAACTGAAGCAATTGCCTTTACAACCATAGAAACACAGAAAGGGTTTCAAAAATTCATGCGAAAAATGTTTTACATAATTCTCTGAAGCACAAGGAGGCGGCCAAAAATGCATTTTGATGTGCCCTCAAACCTGTTAATCTGCCACTGTACATGAATGCAATTTATTATTTCCTTATTGCACCAATTCAAAATAGTTTTTTCAAGTGTGTTTGTATGATCCATTATTGCAGTTAACTAGATATTTATATAAGTGGAAATATAATTTTAAAAAATACCACACTTAAATGAAAAAATGATCAAGTATGCTTTGGGAAAAAACATAATACTGTCGGCCCCGCTTAAAGGAATAAAGTCGGTTCCAAAAAATATCATTCGATTAAACGGGGATCTTTAACATTGCATCTATGGCAAAGGAAATATTTGGTTCCGAAATATTTTATTCGTATAAGCAGAGTATTCGTTTATCTGTTACTCAATTAAGTGGGGCCGACAGTATTATGAAAATGCAACAAACCATGCAGCATATCATTCCTGGATTTTTTTTTTTTTTTTGACAATAAGCAGTTTTTTTCAAGTTCTGCTTTCATTTCGTTAATATCATATGATTTTATACACAAAGATTGTAACATCAAACAAAAGTTTTATATTTTATTTAACTAGCAACCTATTTGAGTATATAAAGCCTAATTCAATATGTTGAGTATATCCCCAATAAGACCTTCCACCTTTCAACAGATCTAGTTCTGCTATGTATGAAATGTATGAGCACAGATCAGCTAGTTTTCAGATAACGTCAAAAGATCAAAGATCATACCTCTTGAAAATATTGGATAATCACTAAAATTAATTCTCAAAAGTCATTGAGACACTGATCCATGCACTTTTCAAAACGCAAATCATCCAAACTAAATCCAACACCTCCTACACAAGGCAATTCAGTAAACCAAGAATTATATGATACAGGTAGTCTTTCCCCCAAACCAAAAACAGAGCACAGCGCTTCCGGATAAGGCACTTTAGTCAACTAAAAAGGTACTTTTGATAGAAATGTCATGATAAAAAAGATGCTTTTTCCAACTTTTTTGTTTACAATATGCATATAAAATCCAAGCATTTTTCTGTAATGATTATTTCGTAAATAAAAAAAGCTTTTTAATGTTCAACTTTAAAAAATGAAAACATTAAAAAATTCAGATTATATTGAATCAGAATTGATTAATCGTAATCATATCCATATATACTGATATGAATGGGAGCGCTCCCATAAGAAGGCAAGCACTGCGACCACAGGATTATTGCACTGTCTTCCATATATACTGTCATCTCCGATTAATTAGGTAATGGATAAACGAATACCCTGCTTATACGAATAAAATATTCTGGAACCGAATATTTCTCTTGCCATAGAAACAACGTTAAAGATCCCGCTTAAACAAATACCCCGCCTAATTTAATAATGTTTCTTGGAACCGACAGTATTCGTTTAAGCGGGGCCCACAGTATTACTCTTTAATTAACTTTAAGGTAGGTAAAAGAAAAAACGACTGAGTTATGTTTTACGGCGAGTTTTACATGAACTTTTGCCTTCATGATGAAGTTATTGTTAAACTTTGAAACAACATGGAGGGCGCAGTTAAAAAATGCCACAAAGAGTGCAGAGTGCATCAAACATTACCTTAAAATGGACAGGGCACAGCCCCCCTTTAAAGATGTCTGAGTAAACACTAATAGGAATTGGTATTTCTAAGTGATAAAAGTAAAATATGCAGACTTTACTAGTAAGATATAATTATTTAAATAAGAAGCATGCTCAATGCATGTTTTAGTTGAAATAGTACACCTCACGCTCACAGTAACATTAAACAAAATCAATAAAAATCAAACTTTCTTTTTTTTAGTTTTTAGTCTTTCAGCTTTGCAGACAAAAAAAGATTTTCCTTCATGAGAAAAGAGAAAATACCAGCGCATAAGTACTCTGTTAAAATCTGATTTCTAACAAGAAACAGAGCCAGAGTTCATAGTTTCTAACTTTTATTGAAATCCGCTTGCAAGGAATAAAAAAACATTTTTAATAACGTGCCTGATTGCTTGTTGAATGCTTGCTGTGAGGTTCAGGTGAATATAAATTCACTCACTTAGTTTCAATGTGGTTTTCCAAGAGTAAAATACTTTGAAAGAATAGTTTATAAACGTGATAAAATGAGTTTCAAAAAGCTCTTCATTGGAGGTTTTAACTGAAATTGAAAGCCTTAGAAAAATCAAGTACATCTTTGATCATTTTGTTAAAATTATAATATTTTTTAGTAATTTTTGATCACATCTTTTGGCATACAAATCATAAGACTCTTTCATATTCTGCTTTCGAACAATGCATATTAATCTCTTGGCAGGGGATGAAGAGTGACAGCGCCCCCCTCTACTTTTTTACTTTTACGTAAGCATGGCCCAGTTTTATATACTTTAATACAAAGGTTCCACAAGTTTGTTTTTCGTTTCGTCCTTTCATTCTCTAATAATTATATAGCCTGAAATCTAGCGGAAAGCTTCCAAAAAGCATGTTTCAAATAAACTCTTTGATAAAATGACATAATTGTATGTAAACATCGATGTTCCTATGTCATGAAATATTTCTCAGAAGATAACGTTGCAGATTTGCAGATAAATTCGGAAAATTGTTCCAAACCAAGACATTTATAGTTAACATCTTTGGTAACAATAACAAATAGTCACCTGTTTTCTAAAAGCGTTCGCATGTAATAGACAATTTAAATAGTTCATGATTCAGACTTTTGAACAGTGACATCCCGCCTCAGAGTAAAAAAAGGAATATGAAAAACAACAGTATACATGTTGATAAACACCCTAATGTAATCTATTTATAATTTTAAAAGTCATGTAAAAGTTTTGATCTCACCTGTTGATTGCAGAATGTTGGCATAAAACCTGTGAAACCATTTTAAAGAATTTCATGCGAGAACTCGTATTAAGTTGTCAGCACTTCTCCAAACTTGATGTAGCCAAAAAAAATGAAAACAAATATTTCCTAATGTTACGCCCGGTATTCAAATTGTCATATCTACGTGTACATCATTATAATGATAAACTTCAGCATCTATCACAAAAATAGGGGATATGAAAACTAAGAAGATTTAGGTTTATAGAGCGTACAATTTCAGTCTCAGTTGTGTTACATTTCAAACGTGTATCGAAATTTTCCGCTAGATGACTCTTCAAACAGCAGAATAGATAAACACCTTAAAACGGTACTGCTAAAATATTCAAACTTCGCTCGCGTGTAACATGAAAAAAAAGGGAATTTTTCTGTCATTGAGTTTTTTACACTAAATTAATTTCAGCATTAAAGATGGGATATTTATAAGGTGACCTCATGTCTCGTTTGGAACAGGGCAGTCCTATTTTCATGTAATCTGTCCCACGTTCACATAGTAAAGTGACGTGAAAATGTTCCATTTTTTGAAGCGACGTAATGGAACACTAGTGTTGATTGAGCAAAAAGTCATAGGGTCGAACTGTTTAAGCTTTACCTGTTATTATTTAAATCAAGGGAACTTTCGCATAGTTATTAAACACATTTAATATTTCCTAGCTATTAACACACCAGTAGAAGAGTTTTTTTTTTTCCTCTTATGAATATGACAGAGAAAAAGCACAGTTACGAAAATCTCAATCGTAATTTTTAACGAAGAAATACTGCTATGAATTTTATTTCTATTTAAAATCAGCGCTAGGGCAGGGATTCAAGTGAAACAGGCAATCGCAAATTACAATCGCGACTGGAAATGAATTACATTAGAACGTTTCTTGATAAAAACATCGTGACGTCAGCGTGACGTTTGCCTATGAAAAACGAGCTAGATAAAACGTCACAGCCTACTTGGCGAATAAGAGGAGATCGCTGAGTGCTTGTGAGCTCTTATTGGCTCCACCCGTAGTGACGTCATGCCAATTTAAGTTGATGATAATGTAATTCACTTCCAGTAGCGATTGCAATTCGAAGCGATCGCAGTGCTGCTTCACTTGAATCCCTGCCTAAATGTACTCAAGTTAATTTAGACAGTGTAAATTGGTCAACACACCTAGCTGTAGTTTTGAGTAAATTGAGTTCAAAAATAACTAACAGTGCCCAGTTTCTTGGAATTGGAGATATTTTGTTAGGTGACATCATGTAACACAGAATATAGCTCTTAAATCCTTTTTCATCCCATAGTATATCGGTTTATTTACCAAACTATGTGAATAACTTTTTTTTTTTTTTTCAACTTTTGTTGGTTACTCATTTTTGCATAAACAGCCCATTTGCGCATTAAAAAATCCAGTACCAAGTAAATTCCTTTTTAAATGTTCATTTTTGCCTCCCCCCCCCCCCCTTCAAAAAAAAGGCTTTGAATTTTTTTAAAAATGTCCAGGAGATCCACCTTAACATTAGAAAAAATACTCTGTGATTGTCCGTGCTTTAGTTCCAAAATTTTCCAGGGGAGAGCTTCCTGCCCCCTTTATTGCAGATTGTCTAAAATTCTACGCTTATTTAGTTTGACTTTTTTTCACACCATTCTTTCGCCTAATGCTTTTCAAAGCAGGCCCATACAATCGTGTTTTTAAGATTAAATTTTCGAAAGATTTCCGAGAGAAGACTGCAGAATCTGTTGAAAGTTGCGTTTTTGATAGTTTAATATCGACACAGTTCTGGGGGAAAGTTCTGAAAACCTTGATTTACCAATGTCATTAAAGATACTCATCAATTGCGTTTTGAAGTTAGAGCTCCCACGAATTCTCGTCCTCACATCACTGTAGATTGTCGAAATAAACATGTCTTTGGAAATTTCAGTGTCGAAAAGTTCAGGGAGAGTTCCTTAACCGCTTGTTTTATAACGCTACTTGAAATGTCCGACAATCGTGTTATTAAGACTCTAATTTTGAATAAATTTGTATAGAATCCCCACTAATCTCCGATTCCTAAAAATCGTCTAAATTTAAGTTTTTATTATTCAGAAAATTTCTGTAGAAAAATTCCATACCCCGTTTCTTCCGCAAATATCTTGAAAAATAACCTACAAGTACGTTTTTACTACTTCAATTTAAAAAAATTCTGGAGAAGAGCTTTGAAGTCCTCAAATCGACAAAACTGTTTTTGGAACTTCAATTTCGAAACATTTCCGATGGAAGAGTTAAAACCCAAGCTATCTAACTTCTTCACTGCATTTTTTTGGACCTTATGTCTCAAAACTTCCGATGCCCTCAATCCCCCTTCCCCAAATAAAAGAATCACTGAAGATCCACTAAAATCGTATTTGGGAGCTCAAATACTATTGGAAAGTGATTTCGGAGAGTTCCTGAATGCTATCCCTTCTTTTCAGGTCACTAAAGATGATCAGTCATGTGCTATTAAAGACTTAAATTTTGGAAAATTTTGAGTATCCAAACATCTATTTTTCCTTATTACTACCAAAAGCTGGTTGAAGCGCTTTTAGAACACAATTTTCGAGTTGAACCCAGCGAACACACTTAATTATAGGGAATGTTAAATAGCTTAATTAACAAACGAATCCCTTAATTACCGGAAAATTTTATTTACAAATCCAATCTTTGTGATAATCAATCTTCTGACTTGCTATTGAAACCTTCTTTTAAAAGTAAAGGGGGAAAAGTACACTTGAGGATCGAAAAAACAACTGAAAATAAATCTCGAATTCTGAACCGAACCACAAGATGAAGGTTTTGAATGCGATAATGGATTCACGGCTACAAATTCTTCTTTTTTTCTGTTTTTAATATTTCAATTTTTTATCCTCAATTTTTGAAACGATTTAGCTTTCATCTAAACTTTATTAATGTCATCTATTGCTCAAAAGATAAATAAATTATTTAAAATATATTATATATCATTGTCAATTAATTAATGGAAAAAAAAAACGATATACTTAAGTTTCTCCAACTTTTTTTTTTCCTTTAGTACGTAGAGAAGAACTTACGTAGAACATAACATAGGAATGATGGGACTGACATGCGTGTTATAATCTATCGAAAATGAATCTTGTTTTGCGTATTTTATTAACTGTCCTCTATTATTATAAATTTAAAAAAAAAAAATGGCTTCATCGCTGTTTTTTAAGGACCTAAAATGTTAAAAATCTATCTATATATATAAATGGATGTGTGTATGTTTGTTCCCTATACAAATCCACAGTAGTTTTCGTCGGATTTTCATCAAACTTGGCACAGAGGTTCCTCGACGAACTAGAATTCACATAGGCGGGGTTTTGAAATCCAAAAAGCTCAAAATTCAAATTTTTTGTCCCAAAATGGTCATTTTCTTTCAATTTTGAATAGATAGTAGAGAAATAGAGATAAGCCTTTAAGCATACACATTGAAAAAAGTAAACACATTTAAGTATGAGTCTTTCCAACAAAGATTACGACTAACAATGAATTATGAATTTAAGGCTCACCTATTTCACACTAAGCTAAATTACCCATTTAAGTTTGATTTTACGTTGTCCTTCAAGCCGATTTAACTGACCACGTTTTCACAAAAAAATATCTTCTTGGATTTCGCATGTTGCATTTTAACCCGAGCGATGCCGGGCAAACCCAGTCTACTTTTAAGAAAAGATAAAATACTGGTGAAAAGTTCTTCAAAACAAAAAGGTTTCCCTGGAGCTAAAATATTTGTGCATGCATGTTAGGCAACAATATTAAAACATTTGTAGCAAATATTTTATTGAACAAACATTGCAATAAACTCTCAGAAGTAACAGCTTAAGTTAAATACTCTCAGATTTCTAGTAGTATATTACAGTTGGAATGTCTGAACGAAAAGCTAAACTTACTCCTTTAACAGCAACTGGAATTTATTCTGTCCATCCTAAAAGGCAGAACATATCATTTGGACGATGGGCAATCCCTGTTATGGTAATACAAAGTAATATAAATCAATTGATTCAATTTCTTCCCATCACCCATTCAAAAAATAAAAAAAACTTAACTTCGGTATATGATCAAAATATTAAAGCCAAAAAATCTTTTTAGATAGGAAAAACTTTTTTTCATGTACCTACCTCAATTTATTTCCATGGAAACAGAAAAAAAAATAATGTCCAGGGTATGACTATATTCTGCTGTGCTCTGCAAAAAAGTCGCATCTGCACTTTTTAACAAAATTGAGTTATTGTCACCTGGTGGCTCTTTGTTATGTATTTTACCTGCCTACAAAGTTTTATGGTTATTTGAGAACAGTTTATTTTGAAAAAAAAAAACTCAAAAGTACCTCCTGAATCAAATACTTGTAGGCGCAAAACTATAAGCAGCAATATCTCAGTTTGTGATCGTCTGCAGATACTACATTTGCGCTTAGTACGGCCGTGGCATTCAGTGGCGCAGCGTGAGAGGGGATATTACCATAATTGGGAATTTGGCGTTGCATCAAATTTTATTTTAATAACCTTTTTCTGTGCATTGCTTTAAGGCAAGAGTTGACGTGGCTGCCTGGGGCGTCTGCAAAAGGTGCCGAAAGTGTCTATACTATCGGTATTACTTATGTAATAGATATAGCCTTGGGTGCTGTGAATCGAAAAAGTTGGGAACCCCTGGTTATGGCAAATTAGGTAGGGCGATTCGAAAAAATTGAGACAAAATTGCATTTTTTAAATGACGCCTAGTCGCTTCTCTGTAGACGTAAGTATGCGTGCTTGCTCACATTTTATCATTCGGTAAAATTGGAATTTACTCCCCCCCCCCTCCCTCCCCCCCCCCCCCCTCTCTCTCCCTCTTACACGGTCATATTTATTTCTAAGGACCGGGCTGTCTAAAACCACTTTTCAAGTGCTTATTTTTTTTCAGGCAAAGAAAATGGAAGATCCCGATCCTTTGGAGAGAAGAAGAGCAGTACAGTCAATGTGTGATTATGTATTCGACTCTAGACGAGTATCATCTAAAGAGTTTTCAAGTATGTAACCTTGTTTCATAAGTTATGTGTTTGAAACTGACTGCGGAATCTGATTGAGTGACTGATACAGTAATTATCATTTACCTTACCTTCGTAGCTCCATCAACCGCCTACCTTTTAAATGTGAATCCATAGGATTGCCATACTGTACGGGGAGGTGGTGGGTTAATTCCAGTGACCCATGCCGAGGATTAAGCCCGGGTTGTCTGATATTAGAGACCATTAGATTACAGGGGACAGTTTCAGCAATTTAAAATTAATTAATCATTTGAAGATAATAAAGCTGAGTTAAATAAATGGAAAAATGCTGAATCCCAAAGTAAACAAAATTACTTTGAATAATGTAAATTACAATGTACTTCAATTACGAAAAATACTTTAGGAGTAATTTAAATGAAATGCTGTGAATTATATTGTTGAAATTAAATTTTAAGAAATCTAGGACGAAATTAAAAAGTCGTCCTTTGTAGTGCAAACTATCAGTATGCGGACTAAATTTGTACCAATTTTCATAAACGTACGTTGGATACATTTTACAGGAGAGCGTTTGACCCGAAAAGCTATGACGTCATCAAACTTTGATTTTATATATATCGATAAAAGATGATACATTAAGAATTTGAGTTTTATTTTTTTTTTAAAGCTTATTAAATTTATAGGCGCGGTTTCTGCCCTGAAAAAATTGAGTGAAGACGAAGATGCTGGGGTAAAGCTTAAATTTGCAGAATGTTTGGCTGCTATTAATGGTAAGTCACAGAGAAATCAATTGTAACTGTGGTTCAAAATAACGTTCAATGTCTGGGATTTACTATTTTACAGAAGAACTAGTACCTCCATATTTAGGACAAGATTAACAAAACAGTGTTTAGGTTTGGAGAGAAAGGCAGCAATTAGATAAAAAAACGCCCAATGTGATAGTTCCGAAAACATATATCAATTAAATATTTAATATTCAAAGAAATTAATTTCAGAGCCGGAAATGGATGTATCTATTAGTTTTTAGGGATGCCAGCTTTTGCAGAAGTGGGTTAGCCTCTAAATAGGACAGCATCATATAAAAAGATGAGCAATCTCGAGCATCAAATTTTCACTTTTTCCCACTGATACAAATAGACTCGTTTTACCTGGAAGTTTGCCAATTCCACAGCATGCGTGGTCAAACAGTATCTAAATGCTATAAATGGTAATTTTTCTAAAATAAATGTGTCACACCAGCGAGAGACAGCAGCAGCAGTACTACTGTTCAATTCGTCAATTGAAGGCAAATCTTGGGTATTAAGCAGTAAATTACCGCTCTTAAGCCAGATCTGCGTGCAAAATATACCAAGAGCTCAGGTATACCATCAGTTTTGTCCTTGGTATGGGCTAATCCATCTTGAATAGACAGTTCGGTTCCAAAACCAGGCTGTTGTACATTGCACGCAGTTCTACCTTAGCCCTGGGCCGTTAAACTTACTAATACCGCAAACCACATTCACATTAGCATTTTTTCTTCATCAGATGAATAAAATTATGTACAATTTTAAAAAACCAAACATCAATGTCTATAAGATAGTATTGTGTTGCACTGTAAAATGGGCTGTGGTAGCTCGATCAGTAAAGCGTCGGACTCGTAACCCGGTCCCGGGTTCGATCCTAGCCAATCACAGATGCATCGTCTTCCTTAATGGTGGCTGGGGGCGTTAAAAATGCTCGTGCTCACAAAGTCCTCCAAATGAAAAGATACCTCTGGGGGTACTGGACCAGTTTGTGCTCGGCCATTGATCTGGATCAAAAGAAGCGCTCTTCAGGGCCCTATTCCGGTTAAACCACGAGTTGTGGTAGTTACGGGGAACCCTGGAGTGTAAAGTGCACTGCGAAATTGTTTCGAAGATCTGTTTTTGTGCTACGCCTGCCACTATGTCGCCCAAAAGGTTAAAAAGAAGGCTCGTGGCTCTATGGCAGGGATTCAAGTGAAACAGGCGATCGCATATTGCAATCGCTACTGGAAATGAATTACATTAGAACGTTTCTTGATAAAAACATCGTGACGCCAGCGTGACGTTTGCCTATGAAAAACGAGCTAGATAAAACGTCACAGCCTACTTGGCGAATAAGAGGAGATCGCTGACCGCTTGTGAGCTCTTATTGGCTCCATCCGTAGTGACGTCAGTGCGATTATCATTTATTGCGATTGTAACTTATCCAAATTTGGGAATTTGCGATTGCAATGGTGAGTTGCGATCGTCCGTGTTTCACTTGAATCCCTGCCTAAGTTAGAACGTTGGCTGACGCATTTGACGTTATTGTGCCAGATTTTATAGTTAATTTTTAAACGAAAATCATGAGCGAGCCCCTCTCTCTTACTTTCATTCCCTCTCAGTTAGTGCAGCAGGACGGCAAGCCTTCCACAAGCATGGTTTCTATGAAGAAGCTCTTAAGCTATTAGATGATTCTGACGCGGCCGTAAGAAATGCTGCTAATATTGTTCTTCAGCGAGTATCAATATCTCCTGTTGGTAAGCATAAAAAAAAGTTAGTTTTTTTAAGGATCAACCAGTGTGCTCAAAGTGAGAAAAAAAATAATCCAGAAAAATAACTTGAATTTGAATACCTTGAATTCAAATTACGTTTTGCAAATGAACAATTGCTATCTGTGTGCGTTGCTATATTCGCGCATGTGTGTGTGTGTGTGTGTGTGTGTGCGCGCGCGCGAAGGACATGGGCGCCGCCACTCGAAGAAGTAGGGGCCGGTGAGTGTGACAGGAGGTGGCGCAGCGTTACGCACCCTGTCGTAGACTTCGACTCCAATCTGAAAATGGAACTACACGAAGTCTGGTGTCCAAAAAGAAAAACTAACAATTTTTCATTGAAAAATATTTTAGATTTGAAGTAGCAATTCGTGAAATTACCAGAGCATTTTCTAACAAAAATTCATTTCAAAAAATGTAATAGCATAGAAGCGTTTTTCTAAAAAAGAACAACTTACTCAAATGGGGGGATTTACAGTTTCGGGAGCCTGTTTGCAATGTGTTTCTGGGGACCCCTCTGTCTAACATAAAACTATATGCAGCATTTATCATGTACATATTCGTATCCCTTGTGATTTTCGGGCCAAAAATTCACATCTTTGCGCATTGAACATCATGACAAAATGACTGCTATTATTTATTTTACATTAAACCGAATCTGCATAGCATGTTCATATTTATTTCGAAACAAAAATGGTCAGGAGTAGTCAAATAATTTTTAACTGATTAAAAAATAAATAAATAAATAAATAAAGAATTCTGAAAAAAGAGCTGTCACCACCTTCCTCCCCTCCCTAAGATCTAGAAATTGTTTAAAAAATATATACCTATTTATCAAATCAACAATCACTTTAGTTCCTTCGTAACTATTTTAAGACAGTGAATGAGACAATGGGATGTCTACAGGGTTCAAAATGAGTACCCTTAATTGCTACAAGACCACAGCATCTGTCTGTAAGAAATATTCACCTCCTCCCAAGTTAATTGTATTATCTACTTATATTAAAAACTGAGTATCTTTCTAACTATCTTTCTAACTATCTTTCTTTCTAACTATCTTTCTTTCTAACTATCTTTCTTTCTAACTATCTTTCTTTCTAACTATCTTTCTTTCTAACTATCTTTCTTTCTAACTATCTTTCTATGTCACGCTTCTTTCTCCTGAACGCCAATGAACTGAAAGTCGAACCAGGTACCGATAGATAGGTAATTTTTCAAGCTTCATTAGTTTCAATCTATATAATTATACGATTTTAATTAGCGAAGATATCAATTAATAAGTAGTCAAGTTTAAAGCGATTAAGCCTAATAAATGATTAAATATGAAATCCATTCTTGCATTGCAAAACGTGGTTGCCATGCCATGAAACAATAATAAAAATGAAAATGAGAATTTTGAATGAAGGCTTAACTAAATCAAACACGAAACTCATAAGCGGGCGACTTACATAGTATTTTTATCGCTAGCTACTTGTAATATTTTGAAACATTCATTTGTTGAAGAGCCATCTACTTATATTAAAAACTGAGTATCAATGTCTGCTTTTTCTCCTTTGAGCGAGCTGAACCAAGGGCGGATCCAGCTTCTGGTTAAGGAGGGGGTCATTTTCGGAAAGGGGGGGTCAAAGTGCAATTTTTGTGCAAAAATGGGGTGGTTTGGCAGTTTTTTCGTAAAATAAGTCCCAAAAATGCAATTTTTTGCTATATTTGGTCGGTTAAGGGGGGGGGGGTCATGATCCCCATGACCCCACTCTGGATCCGCGCCTGAGCTGAACTTACTGAAACTTTCCTCACCATCTTGAAGGCGCGAAGCATCTCAATAATTCGAATGATTTTTTTTATACAGGAAAAAAGTAAAGGCGTGAAGCGCCTGTTAGCGAGCCGCCTTGGCGGGGAGTAGTTTCTTGACATTTTCCTCACTACTTTCAGGGCACGAAGTGCCCGTGCAACGCCGGGCCACGTTCGTGGTACGTCTTGAAATCGAATGAACATTAAATTATATCAAATAAAACTTCAGAATGAGGTAAAAGTTAGAGAGGGGGGACGTTATGCATCAACATGCCGCAGGAAGCTAATCTAGCTGCCCTGGCAGCTAGTCTACTTATATTAAAAACTGAGTATCTTTCTAACTATCTTTCTTTCTAACTATCTTCTAACTATCTTTCTATGTCACGCTTCTTTCTCCTGAACGCCAATGAACTGAAAGTCGAACCAGGTACCGATAGATAGGTAATTTTTCAGGCTTCATTAGTTTCAATTTATATAATTATACGATTTTAATTAGCGAAGATATCAATTAATAAGTAGTCAAATTTAAAGCGATTAAGCCTAATAAATGATTAAACTTCCAAGACATTTTTTCTTACCGTTGCCATTTTGAATTAAAACGTTAATTAAATTATTGAACTATTTAAAGCTCCAAGATATTTATTTCTTTCCGTTGCGATTTTGAATTAAAACGTTAATTAAGTTGAACTTTTTAAAATGAAAGAGTGTTATTTTTTTCCATTGTCATTTTGAATACGTGTTATAACAAAATTCTAACAATTGTTTTTATTCTAATTATTAATGACATATTTTTTCTCTGGTACCATTTTGAAAATGTGTTTTTAAATAAAATTGCAATTGCTGTTTTTAGAATGGACTTTTTCTGGCTGCGATCCAAATATTAAAAGAACTTTTTCGTTTAGAATTTTGCAATTAATTTTACAGGAAGAAAGCGGTTTGGAAATAATTGTTTTTGGAAAGGAATTTTATTTGTTATTTAGGGAGAGTGCTAAGTATGCGCTACTTGACATCGTCTTTATTTTTGAGGAAGTATGTGCAAATAATTCGATTGATTCTTTGATGCAGGAAAGCTTTTTAGCGAGCCGCTTTAGCGGGGAGTAGTTTATTAAACTTTTCCTTGGTACTTTAAAGGCGAGCCGCCTTGGCGGCGAGTAGTGAATTGAAACTTTCCTCGCTACTGTAAAGGCGAGCCGCCTTGACGGCGAGTAAACTGTTTAAACTTTCCTCATTTCTTTAAAGGCGAGCCGCCTTGGTGGCGAGTAGTTTTCTCAAACTGCCTTCACTACATTACAGCCCGTGCAACGCCGGGCTACGCAGCTAGTCTACTTATATTAAAAACTGAGTATCTTTCTAACTATCTTTCTATCTTTCTTTCTATCTTTCTATGTCACGCTTCTTTCTCCTGAACGCCAATGAACTGAAAGTCGAACCAGGTACCGATAGATAGGTAATTTTTCAGGCTTCATTAGTTTCAATCTATATAATTATACGATTTTAATTAGCGAAGATATCAATTAATAAGTAGTCAAATTTAAAGCGATTAAGCCTAATAAATGATTAAACTTCCAAGACATTTTTTCTTACCGTTGCCATTTTGAATTAAAACGTTAATTAAATTATTGAACTATTTTAAATTCCAAGATATTTATTTCTTTCCGTTGCGATTTTAAATTAAAACGTTAATTAAATTGAACTTTTTAAAACGAAAGAGTTATTTTTTTCCATTGTCATTTTAAATACGTGTTATAACAAAGTTCTAACAATTGTTTTTATTCTAATTATTAATGACATATTTTTTCTCAGGTACCATTTTGAAAATGTGTTTTTAAATAAAATTGCAATTGCTGTTTTTAGAAGGGACTTTTTCTGGCTGCGATCCATAAGTAGTCAAATTTAAAGCGAATGTTTAATTAATAAGTAGTCAAATTTAAAGCGATTAAGCCTAATTAATGATTAAACTTCCAAGACATTTTTTCTTACCGTTGCCATTTTGAATTAAAACGTTAATTAAATTATTGAACTATTTAAAATTCCAAGATATTTATTTCTTTCCGTTGCGATTTTGAATTAAAACGTTAATTAAGTTGAACTTTTTAAAATGAAAGAGTGTTATTTTTTTCATTGTCATTTTGAATACGTGTTATAACAAAGTTCTAACAATTGTTTTTATTCTAATTATTAATGACATATTTTTTCTCAGGTACCATTTTGAAAATGTGTTTTTAAATAAAATTGCAATTGCTGTTTTTAGAAGGGACTTTTTCTGGCTTCGATCCAAATATTAAAATAACTTTTTCGTTTAGAATTTTGCAATTAATTTTACCGGAAGAAAGCGGTTTGGAAATAATTGTTTTTGGAAAGGAATTTTATTTGTAATTTAGGGAGAGTGCTAAGTATGCGCTACTTGACATCGTCTTTATTTTTCAGGAAGCATGTGCAAATAATTCGATTGATTCTTTGATGCAGGAAAGCTTTTTAGCGAGCCGCTTTAGCGGGGAGTAGTTTATTAAACTTTTCCTTGGTACTTTAAAGGCGAGCCGCCTTGGCGGCGAGTAGTGAATTGAAACTTTCCTCGCTGCTGTAAAGGCGAGCCGCTTTGACGGCGAGTAAACTGTTTAAACTTTCCTCATTTCTTTAAAGGCGAGTCGCCTTGGTGGCGAGTAGTTTTCTCAAACTGCCTTCACTACATTACAGCCCGTGCAACGCCGGGCTACGCAGCTAGTTGTATGTAATACTCTGCTAACAGTATTTATTTTGTGTCTATCATGCATTTACGGATATAAGTTAGATTAACTTTTTTTTAGGTGCAGAATCTTTGGTAAAATCTGGTACTGTACCTAAATTAATCGAAAGAATACCAAAGGAACCAGATTACATTTTGGTAAGTTTTGAACAGAAACTCAACAAGATAAATAAGTGAAGCATCATTTATACGTTTCTCTTTTATACGTTTTAATCATTTATGCGTTTTTTAATCGGTCTCGGCAGAATCTTAATTTCTAATTGACAGAATCAACTTTTTAAAACGTAATTTAGTGACGTTTAAACCTTGCCAAATTAGAAAGCTGATATGAAAGGACCTAACAAAAGGTTTTTAGAATATATTAATGAACATTTTACTAACTTTCATGACTGTAGTTAACGCAACAGAGAGATATCTTGGTACCGGTTAAGGCCCGGTTTCCTAGAATCGTCGCTGACGCCGGGCGCGACGCACGCTGGAATCAGAACCAGTTTGATTGGAGCGTGGCATGAAGCGACGTCACTCTGCGACTCAGGCACATGCGCAGAAGGCGGCGGCGTCTGTCGCCTCGCCAGAGATCGACGATTTCACTCCTAGGAAACCGGGCCTTTAGATTTCAACTCCTTTTTCGGAGACGCCGACTGCTTCATACTGCTACCGAACTTGTGGGTGTTTGAACTTGTGGGGGTGAACTGAACGGTGTTTAAGCTCCTTTTTTTACGTTTGTGTATTTGTCGGGATGCATATTAACGTCTACCTATTATACGTTTTTTCATTTGTACATTTCTTTCCGAAAGTCCTTTTAAAAACTTTGCTTCACATAAACGACGTTTCACTGTAATTGAAACGAAGCAAATACACCTATAAATTCTGCCAGTTTGATAGTTTGATTTTCAAAAAAATGGTTAAGAGTATAAGTTTCTGTCTGCGATTATGTTTGTTCATCTTTTAAGAACATTTTCGTACTATGTAGCCTACAGTATCCGGATACTTTCAAACATTGACAATTGCTCGGTTTTCTAGAGTAATACCTCAAAAATATTCTTGTAACTTTTGTCATGTTAAGGGTATGTTTGAGCTCATACTTTTCAGTGAACATTTAACCAAACGTGGATGAAGGAGAACGAAGACAAATTGAAGAAACCAAAAAGTTTGCTCAGAATCAGAAGCTGGAGCACGGGTTGCTCGGTTTCTGGTCTAGATCAAAAAACAGAGCTGCCTTCAGGGTCCCATCCAACCGGTCACACCACGTTTCGTGGTATAGATACGAATGATCTTGCAGTGTATTGTATTGATGAATTTTTAGCAACATTCCAAATAATTTTCTTAAATTTACCTTTAATAGTTTTTTTTTTTTTTTGCAGAATGTTTTACTTCAGACTTTGCATGCTTGCTGTTTGGTAGATGCTAGCAAGTGCCTCGACTTGGATGCCTTAGAAGCTGTTGTCCCACTTCTCGAAAGCGAAGACATGACAGTGCAAGAAAAAGCCGCAACAGTCATCAAAGATCTCACGTAATTTTGAATTTCAGATATTTCATGTACAACAAACTCTCGATTATCAGCGGGCTCGGGGTAAAAAAAAATCTTAGTTAACTTCATTCTTGTAGAGCAAAAATTTTTACCTGGGCGTTGTCGTAAGTACCACTTCTTTATAGATTTGTATGCTTGAGAACCTCAAATATACAAATAATTTTTTACGCTGAACCTATCGTCACTGTTTGTACATATCACGTTGAAAGAACAATGCAATTATTTTTAAGCAAAAGACATTTTTTATCACCTCTTATTTTATGCTTTTTTCGGATTATCCGCGATTTTCGTGATCCGCGATACCCGTGTCCCCCAATTTCGCGGATAATTGGGAGTGTAGTGTACCGTACTTATTTTCTGAAACTACTGTTTCATACTGCGGATGTTTGTCAATGTTTGATGTTTGTCAAACGCAGATATGCGGATGTATCCTCCAATGCTTTTACAATATTCAATTGCGAAATTCTACCAAAAGCGATGCACCGTGACAGATTAGTAAGAATGAAACGAAATTTTAGGTACCCAAGGATAATATTGATAGAAGAAAGTGATAACAAAATGGAAGAAAAATTACTATTTATGAGCGGCGAAAAATCCCAAAATGAAGCGAGCACTGAGGTATAACAGTCTCGTATAAGGCAGATGAGGAAGTCCTCTGATGCCTTTGCTGTATGTGATCGGGCATTGTCTTGTTAAAATAGTCTCCTGGAGGCTCTGCCATAAGAGCCAACACATGTCACCAAATCATGGCACAAACGTACGTTAAGCTGTCAAGGTGTTGTGGGCAGTGGTAGCCCGATTGATAAGGCGTCGGACTCGTAACCGGAGGGTCCGGGTTCGATCCTAGCCGATCAAAGATCCATCGTCTTCATTACTGGTGGCGGGAACGTTAAAAGTCCTCCAATGTCGTTTGCAATCTCTCATCAACGAATTTAACGCGCGAAAGAGAAAATAGACTTCGATGTCCATCACGTGATTGGTCTGTGCGGAACTTTTCCCGTGATTTCAAAGCGGAATACTATCTCTTTTCATTCTTACTCATTATCCAAGAACTATAGCAACGTCGAAAAAATGTATCTTTCCCTATGCTCTTCTAAGCAGCATGCCGGGTATCTGGCGGCCGAGAGTGGTTGCGTTTTTTACTGCGTATCATACTTGTAGTGGAAAACATAGTGATTTTTAAGTCATTTCTGGGCAATTCCACGTTAAATCAATCATGAAATAAAAAGTTTTTGATCTCACCATTTCCGATTGTAACAAAAAGTTGTGTGAAGGACGCATATGACAAGATAAGTAATCCTGCCAAGTTTTAGATTTCTATTTCAAAAATTGTACGAAATACAGAGCTATTTAAAACGAAAATAAAAAAAGTTTTTGCATGCAACTTCTTTTCTAATTATCGTACAATAAAAATTCAAAAAACAGTGTGAAGGCAAGAAATAGAGCTTTCCATTGATATGTTACATGACATAATTACAACAGATTTAAGTTTCTAATTGCCTCAAAATGGTTAAAAATTCCCGATATTTACCAGCAAAATTGTGATGCGCAGTAAAAAACGCAACCACTCTCAGCTGCCAGACCCCGCATGTTGCCTAGAAGAGCACAGAGAAAAATATATTAAAGAGCCAGACGTCTTAAAATTGTCACTCGAAAATGTTACTAGCTCTTAGACTATCAGTGGTTGCAGCGCAAGTCTACGTACTTAAATTTGCATTTGTTCCTGGCTAAAATTCCTGTATTCAGCAAATAAAGTTGTCAGCTTTTAGTATGTAAAGAATCCAAGGGGGTGATGAAACTATTGAAACTCTTTCTCTCTCACACACACTCAAATATATTTTTGACGCAATAAATGTTAATTTTTGCTCTTTTCCAGGGTCGAAGCAGAGGGTAGAACCCGAGTTTTGGAAACAAAAGCACTAACACCTCTGTTGGATTTATGTGCGTCTAAGAATGAGACAGTTCAAGCAAAAGCTCTTGCCGCCATCATGATGTAGGTTTTTGTTCCATGTCAGGTAATTCACAGCTTAATACAGTGTAGCTCCCAACACTTTTTTTCAATGCACCATTTTGAGTCAGGATTTCTCACAGCGTCCTTCCCTAATTTAAAGTATGACTAACTATAACTGAGAGACAAAATCTACTTATATTAAAAACTGAGTATCTTTCCAACTATCTTTCTTTTTTTCTAACTATCTATGTCACGCTTCTTTCTCCTGAACGCCAATGAACTGAAAGTCGAGTCAAGTACCGATAGATAGGTAATTTTTCAGGCTCCATTAGTTTCATTTAATTAGCGAAGATATCAATTAATAAGTAGTCAAATTAAAAGCGATTAAGCCTAATAAATGATTAAAATATGAAATCCATTGTTACAAAACGTGGTTGCTATGAAACAGTATAAACAATGATAATGAGAATTTTGAATGAAGGCTTAACTAAATCAAACACGAAACTCATTTGCGATCCACTTACGTAGTACTTTTATCGCTAGCTACTTGTAGTTTTCTGAAATATAAATTAGTTGAAAAGCCATCTACTTATATTAAAAACTGAGTATCTATGTCTGCTTCTTTCCTTTGAGCGAGCTGAACTAACTGAAACTTTCCTCACTATCTTGAAGGCGCGAAGTGCCCGTAAACCATCTCAATAATTCGAAGGATTTTTTTGATGCAGGAAAAAAGAAAAGGCACGAAGGCGCCTCTTAGCGAGCCGCCTTGGCGGGGAGTAGTTTCTTGAAAATTTCCTCACTACTTTCAAGGCACGAAGTGCCCGTGCAACGCTGGGCCACGTGCGTGGTATGTCTTGAAATCTAATGAACATTAAATTATATCAAATAATATAACATCAGAATGAGGTAAAAGTTATAGAGGGGGGACGATATGCATCAACATGCAGCAGGAAGCTAATCTAGATGCCCTGGCAGCTAGTATATATATAAAACTTGTGTACCTGCATTGCATATTTATATTGCAGTCTCCGCGAAATAATGAAAAGTTCCTGAATTAATAAGTCTAATTATTTGTGAAGTTATTACTAAATTTTGTGACGCTTCGTGAAGATTTCATCGCTCTCCAGGGAGCCAAAGCTCACCATGAGGGAGTCACAGGTATTCTATCATTATCACCGACAATGATTATACTGACGAAATAAAAAACAGTTGGAAACTTTGATTGGAAATAGACAAGGGTACACCAGTCCTCAAAATATAACAACTCAACATTTTCGGTGATATTACTGAATGCTATGACTAAAAACAGGACCGACGACGCATAACCTAGGGGGCTGTCCCTCAAGAGGGCCCGGTTCAGAATTAGAGTAACGTAAATTTTATAAGTTTTATTATGCCTATGCGGGTACGGCAAGGGCGGATCCAGAAATGTTCCAAGGGAGGGGCGATTGGATTTTTTTTGTTTCACTTGCCCATTTTTTCGCCATGCAACCTCGTCAGCACCTGTTGATTACAAACATTTTGGTCTTCTATTTCGAAAAATTTCCAGATCAGAGCCCCGAAACCCAGCACCCTTTCCTTTAATGTCATCAAAGATCAACTAAAATTGCCTTTTTTGAACTTCAAAATCTAAAAACTGTTGGAGAAGAGCCCCTCAAGGGAGGGGCGATCGCCCCCATCGCCCCTCCCTTGTATCCGCCCTTGGGGTACGGGTAAGACCGGTGACCAAAAGTTTCTCGCCTTGCCTCTCAACAGCCCCTATTAAACTATCAACCATTCGGTCAACACATGGCATGTGCTGTTTTGCAAGCACGTGAAATGTGAAGAGCGGGGGAAAAAAAGATTAAAACTTATTTTTATAACCCATTGAGAAAAATGGGGAGGAGTCCATGGCTCAATTTGGCCAGGGGCTCCACATCTCCAGCATAAATTAATCAGAGTTTTTTTTGTTTAGATTACCAAAGCAGATGCACGTTCAAAAGTGAATATCCTTAATATGCTTTCCCTTATAGATTATAGTACTACATAGCCAATATGTGAAATTCTGCTCAAGTACTTCAAGCACTCCAAAGTACGTCAAATACCCATACATTATCAGCTAAAAAAAAGTAATACTACAGTTGTTTCGTGGTGGGATGCCATTTGAACTGGAAAAGGAAAGAGAGATAGGGATCGGATATGGATAAAAAGAAAGTTTGGGGTTTTGGATTAGAGGAAACAGAGGGAGAATTTGACATTGGTGCCAAATTTTGCCTCTGTTTCTTCCGTTCGTGATTTTCTCGTACACACAAAGATGTGCTTGAGATTTAATGTTTTAATGAAGATCTCTGCTGATTAAAATTAGAGAATGATGTAAAATAGTCAAACCTGGGGGCTGAAAAATTACGAATCTATCAATGCCTGGTTTAATGGTTAGTTCGCTGACCAGCGAATGTTTTTCTCAAGGCAGCAAAAATTCTGCTGATATCTTTTTTGAAAGTTGTTTCAACAGCGCCATGTCGAGTCGGCAGTGGCCATGCTTGCTCGTTCTCGCTGATCCTATAACCTATTACAAAATGAAGATCAATAGTATAGATAGATTCGTAATTTTTCAGTCCTCATGTTTGTTAATTGCTACATCATTCTCCGATTTTAATCTGTTGAGATCTTCATCGAAATGTTAATTCTCAAACACGTCTTAGTGTGCACGAGAAAATCACGAATGGAAGAAACAAAGGCAGAATTTCGCTCAATGCCAAATTCTCCCACTGCTTCTTTCATTCCAAGGCCTAACTTTTTCTCCATCCCTCTCTTTCTGTCTTATTTCACAATACGGAACTAATTTGCTGACGGGAATGTCAAGTACGGAGAGCGGATAACTCGAATGGCTGAAAACACAAATTGTTTTTTCTTATACTCGGTATGAGGGAAAAAGTAGATCCTAAAAAAAGCTCGCGGCTTACTTCTTCGAAGATCAAATGAATCGGTTCATGAGATTGCCATGCTGCGAAGCTCTTAAAGTATGTTGTTGGGAATGTAATGGTTCTAGATCTAGAGGTATGCTGCGCTGAAAACCCAAAATATCCCGCCGAAGACAGTAGAACCAAGGCTTCACTAGATAGCGTTTTATACAGGCTGCTTCATTTGATCAAAATCCTTGGGATAAAAACGGATACATGTCGCCTAGCGACATCTATCAAATTTTGTGGTAACTAACATTATATACAAATCAGATAATAAAAGACAAAATTAAAATTTAATTTGTTGGCGACAATTTTACAATTTGGCATTCAATTCTATTTTATTATATTTTAACGTCATTTAATAGCTTGTTCGATTTGCTGGTTTATTCTGCATTTTAACGGCTTGTTTTAATTAGTTAGCAAATTATTTTTCATTTTAATTGATTCTAATTATAATTAAACTATGAAACGACACTGGCACCGCAGAGCGATAAATGGCGATTTTGGAACGATAGTTCCATCAAAACTTTTGATGAGTTTAGATTGTCAAATTAATTTGGCGATTTTTTTACATTTTAATGGACATTTTGGAATGACTATGGCACTAATATCTTGAAAAGCACATCAAGAATTTGTTCTCCGTAAAGTTTTTGAGAATATTTCAATAACCGAGATCTTTGGTAGTATGTACGTTTCAGTTATAGGTACGTTTTTTAGCTTGGCGATGTATTTTCTTACCACCTAAGCGAAGATTAAAATTTTAAGTCTGCATCGTCTTCATGGTTGCTTCTTTTCTTTTATTTTGCATTTTAATTTAAATTTCAATGATAATAATGGCTCGATATATTTATTAAACTTATTATGTTACATGCTAATGGAGCTCTTAAAGTTGATTTGGCGAGTTTTTTTTAAGAATTCTCACATTATTTCGCAGCTTTTTTTTCAGTTGGCCCATTATTTTACTTTTAAGTACTAAACGTATGTGTGAAATTAGAAACAAAAAAGGGAAGATTTCGGTGATTGGAAGTCTGGTTATCTTTCCCTATTGGCGTTAAATCTTTGTGGCCAATTTATGAGCGAGGGAAATACTTCCTTCGCAAACATAAACTAAAGAGCAACAAAATAAAGTAATTATCGCCAAAAATTTGGCAACCACACCAGATTCCCAATTACCGAAATATTATCAATGTGTGAAATTTAACATAAAAAGAACATTACCTTTTTCTTTTGTGTAAATGAAAACAAAATTTTACAGTTGGTCGTCGTTAAATTGTAGTTTTGTTTATTTTTTTCGTACTTGCTCTTTAGTACCAAGCGATTATATATGCTCATTTCGTTGTTACTAAAGAAATTAATATGTTTTGTTGTCAATCGTCTTTCCGTTGAACACCAATCGCTTCATTGCAGGGCATTCATTCTGGGGCATCAAAAGGAAATGTCCCTACGAATAGATTCGCCATTTATCGCTCTGATGGATCAACGCTATCAAAATGAACATCTGAGCTTTTGCGTAGCAATTAAGATCGTGTGAGCAACAATAATGAAACAAAATAGTAAAAAGAACAATTTTATTTCATTGCTACATTTTTATTTATCGGCTGCGAATATAAGCGTATATTTTATTAATGCAGAGATGTCAAAATTGAACGCCATTGCTATATGTTGCTAATTCGAAGAAAGTAAACAATGAATGAATGTCGTATGACTGAATCATGAGTTGCGACTAACTTTACCTGAAAAGTGAATTTATTTCCCCTAAAAAGCAGTACTAATAAGGCCTTCGGCATCAATTCACTCTGTACTCCACTTCAGTTAACTATATCAATATTTTTTAACCCTTAAAGATAGGATAGACATCACTTTCTACAGCAGAAACAACATGCTAATAAATGTAAACAAACATTTGGGTGGTCCTCATTCAGAGCTCTCTAGCTGGCAAATCTTTACCATTGATGTTTTGAGTAATGAAGCAGCCTGTATAAAACGCTATCTAGTGAAGCCTTGGTAGAACAACTCGTAGCAGGCGTGTTGCACGAGCCGCCTTAGCAGCTAGTTGGAGAAATAATTGTTGAAAGCTTTCGAATTGCAGATTAACTTTGCGGAGCAACAAGTTCGGTATCCTTAAATGGTCGTTCAGAAATGATCGTTTGGAAGTTCTATCTGCTTTGCACTAGACTAGATGTTTTATTTTGAAACTAGCTGACCCGGCGAACTCTGTTCCGCCTTAAAGGCAATAAATAAGCAAATTTTTGAATTTATTAAGTTTTTTATTATTAGAAAATACAAAAAAAAAAAAAAAAAAATTAAGTACCTACATTAATCATTCATTATTGTTTCTGTATTTCAGTACATAGGTTGCTCTTCACTTAAGTACCTTGTGATACACAACATTTTTGTTTTATTATCAGGCGCAAAAACAAACAACGGAGATGGTCTTCCTGCCCGTGAACATGCCACATATAATTGACCATGGGAAAAACAGTGATGTTTTAGATTCAAACCACAAACTTTTAAGAATTGGCCTTGTGATTTGTTGATGGTTATGACAAATGCAAGACGGATCGGAAATTGAAGTCTTTTAAATTCAAACGGCATATCGGTCAGGATCAGCGGGATCCTCAGAATGAGCAATCGTTTCTGACAGCTTATCACATATAAATTTCAAGAGAAGTAACGCGTTTGTTTCTAATTTATTTCACAAAAAAGTCAAATAACACTCAACGCATAGCTAACTTACAACCTGTTTACTGCGCTCCGGAAGCTGCCAGAACGTGTGCTTTATGTCGCTCAGCCATGGAGATGCCAAAAAAGGCTTCGTAAAAAGGCGAAGTTAATAAGACATTTTTTCTATCTATGTAACTGACACACATAAATTATAGCCTATGTCCGTCTCCTGGCTCTAAGCTACCTACACACCAATTTTTAGCCATATCAGTACAGCCGTTCTTGAGTTATAAATAGTGTAACTAACACGACTTTCTTTTATATATATATAGATGACGATTTACGGTTAAATCTAATCCGCTACCTTTTTTATAGGATTGCTATTGCAACACCAGCGAAATTTATGGCCATAGAAAAGAAGGGTATTGAAAAAATTTTACCATTGACGACAAAGTCGAATATGGAAATACGCCTGAACGCCATTAAAGTATGTCGTCAAAGAAACGAATATGCATTTCCTGTCCGAAAATAAAATTAAGGAATTCTTCAAGAAATGTGATAACTTTCAGTTTTTTATTTTCTGCTCAGCAGAAAAAAACAAATTACTTACATTGAGACATGATTCACGATACAATACACAGAAAACACATGTGCGGATTTATTGAACTATAGAAAACATCTAACAGTCAAGCATAGCTAGGATCACGATATAAATGCAATGCTGATGCTCTGCACCGACTCAAAGCAAGCAACTGCCGGATGCGAAACAGTTCAAAAATTTATCACACAATGATGATTTTATGCAACATTTTAGTTAAAAAAAAAAAATGTTTAAGTACATGCAGGGACGTAACTAGGCCATTTTCGAACAGGGGCTGGACTTCGCTTCGGCGCACCGCTCCCCTCCTCATTAAAATAAAATAAAATATTTGTCAAAAAAAATAACGCCAACGTCTAAACCGTCATATAAGTGTATACTAGACGTATATTACATTGAAAATGAACAAAAAGCACAACTAAATAAATACAATACTTTTTCAAGGCCAAAGGGACAAGTTTTCCCTCTTCACACCCCTGAATATCGAGCCAGACCGACCACCAACCCACATTGGTTTTAATGCTCCATTTTCTCATACATTTTCTGCTCAGATGGTTAATGTTTTTTTTTTTTTTTTTTTTTTTGAAGCATGCTTATCAGTTAGTTTTCAAGTTAAAAGTTTTTTTCTAAAACTTCTCACGCATTTCAATATGAGAATAGCTTATAGCTCATAATTATTTTTTTTTCCATACTGTAACAATTTCAAATGTGAAAAGATTAATAAAATGTTACCGAAGTATATGTGGACTGCATCAAAATGAATAGATTAAAATTTTAGAAAATAGTATTTAATTATTCAATAAAAGGCTAATAATGAAGAAACATTTAAATACGTTTCTATTTTGTTTCAGCTTTTTACATCACTTACATTAAAAAACGAAAAAATTAGAACTTTTTGCGAGCTTTTTTGGCTGCAAAAGTTTTTAGTATATCATCAAATGATAACTTAGACAATAATGATAATTAATACAAACAATAATAAATACCAGCTGAGTAACCAAAAATACTTTCAAAACAGAAGCAGGTTTTTGAATTCAGAATTGAAAAATCGGGAATTGTGTAACAGGAGAATTCTATCTCTATTCAGTTTATCTCAAGTTTTTCAGTAATTTTTATTTTGAAATTGAGAAAAAGAAAAGAAAAGTTTCCAATTGTTTAAAAAAAACATAAATTCACTAAATACCAAATGAGTAATTGTTTTCCTTTTCATATTGAATAATATATTTAATATGCCCCTCCTTTTTGAAAGCGGGACACAGGTGATAAAACTTAGAAGGAAGAAAAAAACTCTTTCTGTTTTTGGCATTTAACATTTTTCCCAACAGTTTTTTTTTTTTTTTTTTTTATCGGCTGTAATAGCGCCCTCCTCCATTTGGCGCCTCTCAAGTGGCTGCTTGTATTGCTTGCCCCTAGGACTGGTCCTGAGGATGCCAAAATTAGATTGAGAGTAAGGTTTAAAATTTCTCATATGAGTTCAATTTCTAAGAAACAATAGAGCATTTTCTAAAAATGGGAGAGAGAGAGAACTTTGAAGTGAATATCTGAACGGAATCTTTGAACTGAATCTTCTTTTTTTAGGGAGAGCTGGCTTTTAGAAATTTGTCTTTTTTTTCTTAAATAATGAAAAGAAAATTATGCAGTTGGTTAGCCAGTTCAGCGCCCCTAAAATCTGGCGCCCGGGGCACGAGCCCCGCCTGCCCCCCTCTAGTTACGTCCCTGAGTACATGCTGTTTAAAGATGCGACCTGTGTATTAGGGTGGGTCGAAAATGACTTTTTTTTTTTAAATTTCGATAATGGGGAATGCGAAAAAAATGCAATTCGGGGAGCAAAGTGCACACAAAAAAATTGAAAGTTTTTGATCAATTTCTTGATCTGCCGCAAATACGTTCAGGTTTGGAAAAAAAGCAGTTTTTTCGAGATTTTTAGTAATTATAAAAATTTTTGTTTTTCTATTTTCAATAACGGAAAAAGGTGTTATTGGAAGCATAGAAATTCCATAAAAAATTTGAGGTCTGTGGTATAATTCCTTCCTTTTCTACAAATACCTAGAAGATTTGGCAATTTCCTGTTTTTTTTCTACGTTTTAAATTTAATTTCGTCAAAACGTTAAAATGCTGTTTTCACCGTATTTTTAAGAAATAACTACATTGTCACACATGATGCATTTTTAGATATTCGGCGCTGAAAATAATTTCCTAAAAATATCAAAAAAACTGCATTTTTTCCAAACTTGCGACTGTGGCAAATCAAGAAATTGACCAAAAAATTTCAAATTTTTTATGTGCATTTTGCTTCCCCAATGGTACCTTTTCCGCACTCCCCATTATCGAAAAAAAGATATATAAAAAAGTCATTTTCGGCCCACCCCCAATTTATTTTGAATTTGAATGAAGGCTGTTTTACTGTTGTCCTTATTCCAATTGGAATTTTTACAAGGGCTGTTAATATTAATTGAGAATCGTTATCCTGAGGCTGGAGAACATAGAAAGTTCTTATTGGAATAAGGATTTTCAGGGACTGGTCTGCATTCCAATGAGGTTTTTAGTGGCATTTAGGGGCTGATGTATTGCTTCAAAAGGGTACTATACCCTTCACTATATTATTTGCAAATACGCATTTTCATTTGGTCTGCTTAAAAATGCTTATTTTTATTATTTTTTAAAAGATTGCAAGTTTTAAATACTGCATGTCTTATGAGCCATTCCGTATATGAAATCGCCTCTAAACTGGAACACCATCAATTTTAACAAAATGTACAGGGTTGATATTTTTATAACGTGATACAAAAAAAAAAAAAAAAAATGATTTTTCAAAAAAACATTCAGCTTTTAGTTTTTTGTTCGACACTTTGAAAAACTCGAAAAATGGCAACAAGTGAAATTTCGGGGTGAAAAAATTCATTTTTCTTAGCTTCGTGCACAGCTAGAATCTTTTTGTTAGATGTCATTTTTCAACTCTTTAAACAAGCTTTTATATGATAAGTAGCTTGAGGCAAGGTTTCGCGATGTTAATATTTCAAGGTCAACGAAATCATTAGTTAAATTTAAACAGCTTCAAACATTTTTTTATGATGATAAAGGAAAGACTTTTCAGTCTCACACTCAACTACTATGTCTATGGCTCCTGAAGATATGTAATACTTCATAATTACTTTTCAATATGATCCCGCCACCATCTCACCCTGAAATTTTTAACACACATACACCACACTGGGAAATAAAAAATATATTTTTTTCCACATTTTCAAAAAATATACTTCTGAAAATATTCAAAGTCAAATAATGCTTTTAGTGACCTTGAAATATTAATTTTGCGAAACCTTGCGAATTACACATCATATGAAAGCTTGCTTAAACAGCTTTAAAGTGGAATGTAACATTAGATTCTAGTTAAAGCCGAGAAAAATGAATGGTGCCGAAATTTCACTTTTGGCATTTTTCGAGTTTTTTGGGATGTTTCATACAAAAAACCAGCAGTTAAAAAAATAAAAGAAAATCGTATTTCGGTATCACGTTATAGACACATTCACCTCCGTATATTTTTGTTGGTGATAGTCAAGTTTCAACGCTGATATGATATGAGTGGCCCTTTCACTTCATTTTGCAACTGCGTAAATTTATTACTGCATGTTCATAAATTATTTTTCGATGACTGCTTAGTGTACTACGGTACAATTTCAGAGTTCTGATTTATTAGTGTTCTTTTTGTACAATATTCATTTTTGAATAGAAAACCTAAAAATAGCGTCTGAAACTTATGCGAAATTATTTTTTCAGAAACATGGAGCATTTAAGTATAAAGCATAGAAATTCGAAAACAGAATAAAGACTTTTAAGAACATTAAATATTTATAAATAAGTTAATAAAAATCCTGACTTCAATCTTTGATTGCACAAACTTTACTGTGTCAGAAACAATATTTACTTTAATTTTAATAGTTATTCTTTCTCTACGAGACAACGATTGTTTAGAGATCTAATAAACCTACGATTGTTCATGTTTTTACCAAAATATTTTTCTTCTAGGTCTTGACTGCATTAGCTGAAGCACCACCAGGCAGGATTGCTTTACTCGGGAAATACAAAAAAGTATAATTTTCTTTATTTTTCAAGAATCAAACTTATTAAACTTTAATTATCTTGTCATGTCACTATCCAAGCTAGACTAAAACAGGATAATTTACTTTAGGCAAAATGGATGGTAAAGATGTTTTAGTACTTATATCAGGGCCGTTCATAAAGTATCATTTTGCACTGCAGTGGCGTATATATGTTAAAATTTTGGAGGGGGCCCATTAGGCTTTGCCTCCACTCCACTTTGCTTTTCTTTTCGCAATTTAAAGTTCTTGGACTGTCTTCAATTTTTTGGAGATGGATCAATTTTTTAGAGGTGATAAAGCAAGGGAAAAGGGGAATTTTCAGCTCTGTTTGGAATTTTTTTTTTTCAAAAATTGAAATTAATTTTAGACTAACTTTGATAACGCTTCGGGCTCGTGCTTCCCTTGGAAATTCTCTGAAACTAAAGCCATAAAACTCAATTTTAAGCTGTCTGTAGTAAAGTAAGAATAAATAGAATTCCAAGAATCTTTCCGGAAATTTTTCAACACCGCAGCTTTATTTTAGGTTGTGTTTGATAATGATAGAGAGCAGAATGAGTTGTTTTTTTGTTTTCTTTTTTTTTTTTTTTGAACTTAAAACTTGAAAATTATTTGTGAACAAACCTCAACTGAATTACGTTTTATCAGAAAAAAAGAAAAAGTCTTGATTTTGGGACGGGCCCGGGCCCTCTGGGCTAACCCCTTATATACGCCTTTGTAGCACTGTTAAATGCCTGCTCTCTTGTCCGTTAGAAGGGGACAAGTAAATAATCATAAAAAAATGGTTAACACTTCTTTAGTTGCTGTGAGCTTCGGATAAAAAATTGTACTTCTCTTAAAAATTGTTCATATAAATATTTACACACATATATGAAAATATCATATAAAAATTTAACTTGAACATTTCCACTGATTGATTTTATTTATATTGTTCTGGGTACGCATTTGTATGTCCTGTGTATGTGTACAGGGCTATACCATGGAAAATCTTTCATTTTGTTCTGCACGTGGTGCTCATATGCTTCATTAAAAAGGAATAACATTAAAAGGTAATGGGCAAAGTTTATTGCCTTAGAAATCCCACACTGGTTTGTGATTCTTTGACCCATAAAATGTAGTTCATTAGTCTGTTAATTCACTTTTTTTTAATACAAGAGCGTCACGTGCGGGACAAGATGGCGGCTTTGTCGTGGAACGGCCCTAGTTTTAGTGAGAACAGTAGCAAGTAATACTCTGGTGCATAGGGGAATTATATGATCTTGCAGCTTGCATTATCAAAGTTAGTCTTTTCATGTGGGATATTGAATATAAAAAAATATTTAAAAAAAAAAAAAAGCATTGGTATGCAAATATCATGAATCTCTATACGTTATTTTGTGCAAAGAATTTCAAACTTCTAAATTTTTCATGAGTGGAAATAAACTCTTTCCCGAAAAAAAAAAGGGTTTTTCCCAATATGCGAGGATTTTTTACTTCCTTTGACTTCTATCTCTAGTCTAGATTATTATACTTCCAGAAACTTTTTACGGGAAGGGACAAAAGCTTGGAGTTGGCGCAATAGATGCATTAATACATCGTACAACCTAATTGTAAGGCGATTAAAGTAACTGCTACCAAGAAAAAGTAAAATAAGCTAATTAATGAATATTCTTTTTAATGTTTCAGGTTGTTGAACTCCTTAATGATCAAGTTCCAGAAGTTAAAAGAGCTGCAACCAAGTTAGTAGCTGTTGTTGACTTTGTGCCATAAGAATAAAATGTAATTTTCTTAATTAGTTCCTGCAAATTCCTCTAGTAAATTGTTCATTTAATTTTTATGAAGATGAAGTTATCCTTAATTGTGTCTTTTATGAATTGAATGTGTTTTCTCTAAGTAGGTTTTCAAATTTGAAATGGAAGTTTATGAATAAAAACCAGAACCACCAGTTTTTTTTCACGTGTATAAACACCCAATGACAACAGGCAAGTTGTATGATTTACACTTAAAAGAAGAAAAACTAAATAAAAACTTAGAGTTAGGCAGGGTTGCCACAGGAAAAATTCATTAAAAAAGTAGTAAAAAGTAGCCAAAAACGTATAAAAATGTTGCAAAAAAATAGTCCCAAAATGAAAAAAGTTGCAAAAAAAAAAAAAAAAAAAAAAATTAGCCCTCAAAATTGAAAAAAAAAAAAAAAAAAAAAAAAAAAAAAAAAAAAAAAAAAAAAAAAAAACAGTATTCATGATCAGATAAATGATTGATTGGGTAGAAATTTTAGTGGAAAAACTTATGAGCACAGTAGAATATGCTAAAAGCAATTAATGAATTGAAAATTCAAAAATGTCTCGTAATCCATTAACATCGAGTCAAGTTGGCTGTGAGGACTTTGCTGCTTTGACTAACTGCAACTGCAAGTAAAATTAACCTGTCATGACAAAAATATTATGATACCCAATGTTTCTTGGTTCATCTGTATTAATTAAAAAAGAAGTTAACTCATGTTCAAGGATCTCTTAAGGTAGTGATCCTCAACCGGTGGTCCGTCAGACCAGCATGGATCTATGGAAAACTTGACCGGTCCTTTGCAATATTGCTTGTCAACTTTAAAAAAAAATCCCCTTACTCAAAAGTAAACACCATCATAATAATACTGTATTATCCCGCATTAGCCGGCATGCTGGGAATTTCAAATTTTCCGGCATGCCGGATAATTCAAAGTTCATTTTCCAACAAAACAAAAGTAAATTTCCTCACTTAGTTTCAACCACAAAGCAAAACAGTGCAAGGAAAAATAAATTTCCTTAGTAAACTTCTTTTTCAAAAACAAAATCTATTTCATTTCGCCGAGATAATCATATTGGCTTGATTAATATGTTATCTTGCTATAGTTTATCAATATTTTTACAAAATTAAACCATTATTAATATTAATAAAATGATCTATGCTGGCATGCTGAGCACAAAAGTGGTAACTGCAGCTGAGCTCAAAATGAGGAATAACTTTTTTAATTTTCATGCCTCCGTGTGTATTTCATTTAGATGCCAGTTTTTCAGAAATTTAATTTTAATATTTCACATTCACAAATAGCCATAAAACAACGTATTTAAGCAATATATGTTACAAATAATTACCTAGTGACCATAATTCAATTTTGATAAAAAGTGCAGGTTAGACTTTTGTGCTACGCACGCCAGTATAGAATTTATATTATTTTTTCAGTTGAATAAGTGTTTGTTATAGTATTAAATTATTATTATTTTTTCTAAGCTCGATTTTTCCGGCATGCTGCAAAGGACCAGGCAAGGAGTTTGAAAATCTGGTGATCCTTGAATTTGGCGGCTAATAAAATAATATTCTTTATGACATTTTGATGTGGACAGGGGTCTGGCCAGAGGAAATTCGGGTCCGTTAACGGACCCTTCACAAAAATACGATCAAGCAAAACGGACCCTTCACAAAAATATGATCGAGCAAAACGGACTCTTCACAAAAATCCAATCGAGCAAAACGAACCTTTCACAAAATGCTGATCAAACAAAACGGACATTTCACACATAATCAGGGTTGCCATAGGAAAAATGTTACAAAAAAGTAGCAAAAGTCGCCTAAAAATACTAAAAAAGTTGCCTTCAAAATAAAAAAAAGTTGCAAAAAAAGTAGCCACGAAAAAAAAAAGGGTGCAAAGAAGCTGAATAGAAACATGTGACAAGCTAAACTGAATCATGAGTAATGCTTTAAAACAAGTTCAGAAAATAGACGTATTTTAAACTAATGCATCAGATTAAAGGTACAAATGAGGAAAAAAAAAACAACAAAAGAGTACAATCGAGGTTGCTTACTTTACAAGACTGCTGTCGTTCAAAAGAAAAAATAATAATATACTCATATAAATAGAGAAAAATTGCTCCGAAAATCTATGCTTTTGGTTTTTTACAGAAAAATGATTCTATCAAAGTAGTTTTCCTTTTGTTCACTAAGAAATTTAATTTATTTTCTTCATCTTCATGCTCTCTTTCCTTATTCCTCAACTTTATACTGCTGAGCTATTCTAATACTTTCAATGTCTTTTGCTTCAATAGCTGATTTTAGCCTCTGGTTTGCCTGTTTAAAAAGTACATCAGCTGATTTTTGAGTTTCCTTTCTCTCTCTATTTGCTAATTTGACTTTTTCTTCTAAATTTTTAACAGATCCCTTCAAACTTGACAACTTTTTTTTCTATTTTCTTTGTTTCAACTTTTCTTCATTTTCGTTTTTAGCCTACTTTCCCGTTAAAAATAAAAGAAAGACGAAAAAAGTATTAAAAGTAGCTTAATGCATCTAAAAAATATCGCCAAGTCCAAAAAAAATCGCCAAGTTAAAAAAAATATCGCCAAGTCCAGAAAATATCGCCAAGTTGAAAAAATAAAGAGGTAAAAGGAATATCGAAAAATTAAAAATTTGGAAGTAGGGTATTGAGATGGGGAATTTGTGTGTCGGTCTGTCTGTCCCCCCCTAATAACTTTTGAATGAACATTCCGATTTGGACAAACTTTTTTTTGTTGGAAAGAACTTTTCAAGGATACTTCATTCCCGTATTTACATTTCCGATTTGAAAAATTTTTCGTTCAACATTGAACCGCTCAAGCAAGCTGTCACCCCTAATAACTTTTGAGTAAACAATCCGAAAAAAAAATGACTGACTGTGCAGACGATTTTTTGTTTATTTATTCATTTGTTTTATTGAATTTATTATTATTATTATTATTTTTGGCAGACGATTTTTTTTGTAACAAAAATGTTTCATTCACGAGGGCATTTTATTCTTTAGTTATATTTAACAACTGGCAACGGATTAAAAGTGAAATTCGAGACATTTTATCAACGGACGAGTTTTTTTTTCTTTTTTTTTTCTTTCTTTGATAAAATGTGTTTTGATGTACTTTGTACTTTTAATTTTTTTTTGAAAACAATTGAGGAATTTTTCTACGGAAGAACTGTAACAGTTACATTCTTTAAAAGGTGCGACAAAACTTTATTTATTCATTTATTTACTTTTTATGTGTCTATTTCATCTGATGAGAGGGGTATATTTTGCTTTTAGAAATCAGCTTCAAGTGCTAAAAAGGTATGTTTGACATAATTTTTAGTCTTAGATAATCAAGAGAATAATGATCAGATGCTAGAATGCCGATGTCGATGTACGGGAAAGTAGGCTCGTTTAGTTCTTGACAGAACTTCTTGTCTAATCTCACAATTGCTCTTCCTTCTCTTTCTTCTGGTCTTCGAGGTAGAACTGGTATGATTTGCATGCACCATAAGCTAAATTTAAAAGTTCCTTATCAATTTGGAATTGTGCAACTGTAGAATGGCGCTTCAGAGCATCTTATAATAAGCCTGTCATTCAATACACGTTCTGACATCAAAGATTTATCTTCCGATAGAACTATCCTGGATATTGAACTTCACTATTGCCATGAGGCTAAATGTGACTAAAAATGAATGTTTCTTTCTCTGATGAAAATTATTAAAATTTGGGTGGCTTAGATGGATTATAATTCTATTAGCTTGACTAGAGAAAATATTTGATGAGCATAAGCTGTGCTACTTTTACCATTAAAATCTGGCTAAGGCAGGGATTCAAGTGAAACACCATTGCAATCGCTTCGAATTGCAATCGCTATTGGAAGTGAATTACATTATCATCAACTTAACTTGGAACTAACGTCACTGCGGGTGGAGCCAATAAGAGCTCACAAGCAGTCGGTGATCTCCTCTTATTCGCCAAGTAGGCTGTGACGTTTTATCTAGCTCGTTTTTCATAGGCAAACGTCACGCTGACGTCACGATGTTTTTATCAAGAAACGTTCTAATGTAATTCATTTCCAGCAGCGATTGTAATTAGCGATCGCCTGTTTCACTTGAATTCCTGCCTTAGTTGGGACACTGTTTCCGAAGAGGCTCAAGCACAATTCTTTTTTCTTTTTTTTTGGGGGGGGGGGGGCATTTCGATTCAGTTGTTTATCCACTTAGCTGTCACATGCTGTTTTTGACCCAAGTAAAAGTCTTGTAGGATTAAGGGGTGAATCGCCAGTTTGAGCAATTTTTACAATTCCTTCATCCTTAAGAAATATAATTTTTCTTGGCCTTTTTGATAAACACACATGTCTGAATTTGCTCTCCACGAAGTAAAAAACAATGTACTATCATACTAGGGCCAATTTAAAAGACGAAAAATCAGCAAAGTGGATTCATTTCCAAATTTCGGCTTCCGAACTTTCTCTTCTTTTTTACACGAGAACTACAGAGATATAGAAGTTTGATTATTCATTCAGCAATCTCTGCACCTTAAAGTCGAAGCAAGAAGTCCCACCTTTCCTCCAACAATTACCTTTCAAGTTACATGAAATTTGACTTTTGTCTAAACTTTTGCAACAGCAAAAAAAAAAAAAAGGTTTTTTGTAATTTCCGATTTTTGTTTCGGTTATTTTTTTAAAAACTCTACACACGTATTTGGGACAATATTGTCAACCTGCAGCAGAAATTTGAAAGCATTTTGCTGAATAGTTTTCTTTTTATTCATATATTTGCATTTTGTCTACTCTTTTGCATCGCACTGCATAAGGTTTCAGCTTCTGGAAAAGCGTAGATATCAGTAATGTACGAAGAATACAAATTAATTCCATACAAGATTGACTTTTGTTTCCGCATCACTTAAGCCACGCCCAACTTGTTGATTGGATGCAGTGGATTGGTGCAGTCCATGACGTTTATTTAGGAAAGGTTTTGTTGTTGAAATGAAAATTATTTAAAACCATGGGTGAAAGAAAATCTCCAGGTGTTTTAAAAGAAAACTTACATCAGGGGGGAAAAAAATCTCCAAAAAAGCAGATTCAGTGAAAAAAAGTAGCTTTTTGGCCTGTTTTTACATAAAAAAGTAGCTAAAGTCGCCTTGTGTCCAAAAAAGTAGTAAAAAGTAGCATTTAAGTATCCTGTGGCAACCCTGATAATTCATTCAAGAAGCAAATCTGAAATCAAAATAACGCATAGCATATTTTTGTGTAAAAGCCCATAACTTTTGGGCCTTTTCTGAAGTTAAAGAAGTCAATCGTTTATCCGACAATTTTACGAAAAAAAAAACCTCCGCACTTCCTGCCTGCTATACTTTGGGCAAGCGATAAATCTTTAATGTGTACCACTTTTTGTTGGTTTCTTTTAAAGAAATTAACAACTTAAAAAAGGTAGTTGTTTTGCTTTACTAGTTCTGCTTGTTTGTTTTATCATATGCGAATCAAAATGGCTTGCTGTGATGTTGCTGTTATAGATTTCTCTGGAAATGCTGAGTAAGGATTTTTCTCCCTGCTCTTGACTTAAACAAAAAGAAAATAATAATTATAGCAATTACCTGCGAAATGAATTTAGAACTGCAAACAGATAGCTAGAGTTGGAGAAAAAATGGGATTGCTTCTGGTAGAGTGATCAGCTATTTAAAATTATCGCCATCTGACCTCTTTGGTGCAACGCTTTGACCTTATTTTGGCAGAAAATTGTCTGGATTTTTTTTGATGCTTACAAGGGTGGTGTTTTAGTTAAATTCAGGAATTAATGTATTTTTTCGTCTGTTAATATTGGAAGTCCTGTTGTCTGTTTTGTTACGTCTCTCTACCGAATTTTTCCTCCGAATTTGCGGCGAATATATCGGTGATTATTAATGACATTCATCATATAAAAATGATGAAATGTAACTCTAAAATCATTTGACTTTAATAAATTATTAATTTACCGTTTTTTCTAATTTACTTTCATTTTTAAAAATGTGATCTCTGCATCCAATATGAAAATCGAATTTTACTTATTTTCAAGCTAATTACTCTTTATTAGGAGGCAAATAAATGATAATTCGCTTTATTTTTTGTTCAGGTCACTATTTTAAATTTTTTAAAGCAAAATTAACTGATCTTTTGTGAGTCTAAATGTTAAATGCTGAATATATCGTTTCATTTTATTTTTGCATTAATTGTGTCAACAGACATTAATAATATGTTTATCATAGACCTTTAAATTGCAATTGTAAAAAAAGATCTTCCAAAATAAATTCGTTTATATTCCATTCTTATGCTTTTGATGCCATCATTTTGAAAACTGCAATCTCTTTGCATCCGCTACAGGAATCGGATTTTTCATACGCTTGATGTTTAATACGCTTTTTTAAGAGGAAAATAAATGAAATGTCTTTTTATTTTTTATTAAATTAAAAAAAAAAAAACATTTTTTTTGCAATTTTTTTTTTTTCAAAGTTGTTTGATTTTCACAAAATTGTTTGATTTTTCACAAAATTATTTAGTTTTTCACAAAAAAAAACGGACCCTGTGAAAAATCCTGGACAGACCCCTGGTGGATCTTGTGATTAATTTTTGTAGTTCTCTGATTTTCCAGGAACATTTGTTACTTATCTTATTCCTAACATTTTAATATTTTTTGCAACAGTTCTTTAACGCTAACTAAAGTTTAATATAAATATTCATTCATATATTATTTTGATTTGGTGAGAGATAAAAAAGTCCTCAACTATTCCTAAAATATATTTACAAGTTCAAAAGGTTTTTTTTCTTTGCAAAGAGACAGAAAGAAAAAAAAAAAACCCGCTAGTCTGTAAAAAAATGTTTTAACAGTCCATGATGGGAAGTTGTTATGCTTTGGCAAAACAAAATGAAAAGGAACAGGAAAGCATCTTGCTGGTCTGTAAAAAAAAACCACAATATGTTTTAAACAGTTCACAAATATGAGTTTTTTTCTTTTTTTTTAAAGAAAAAGAAAAAAGAAAGGAAGAAAATCTTCACTAGTGTGCAAATTTTTTCAAAAGATTTTACCAGTCCACGGGTCAAATCAGTTTAAGAATCACAGTATTATGGTATTATGCTGGTTGGAGTATAAAGAAATAAAATAAATTGTTAAAATGTATAACTAAACTCCATGAAACTTTATTACATGTTCCTATATCACATAAATACATTTTTCTCTCTCTGAGAGACCTTGGTGCTGACAGAGGATTTGCCAAGGAGGGAAAAAAGAAAAAGAACAATCAATTCCGTACAATTTTAGTCCCATAATTCCAGAAGATAAAGATGTTTGGAAAAGATTTTACTATATTTTTATGTGTACATATATATGTATATATATAGATTTATGTATATATATTAGAGCAAATTCATAAGGAAAAAAGAACTATAGTGCTAATGTTCAATAAGCTTTTGTATACAATTTTTCTTTTTCCAATTCTGTCCGGGTCCATTATCGTTCTTTGTCAAGTAGCAATTATATTTCTGTAAAAAATAAAAGAAAAATAGAATTAAGCATGCTGGAGAAGTTAACTGCAATGTATTCATAGCTTATATAATATGGTTAATATGGACAACATTATACCCAAATTTAGTTTGCTAATTAAACTGTCAGTGTCACTTTGCTACAAGCTGAGAAAAAAGTTATAAAAATATTTGAATTTCATATGATTTAACTTCTTATATATCATGTTCTAAAGTAATAGAGATCGATTTTTTCCAGACTGGTAAATTCAGGTGCTCCCAAAGTGTTTGCATCATACACATTGACGCTGTAATTCGTGCAATAACTACATGCTTTAATGATTTTTGAAATGAGCTTGTTATTGTCTGTTACTTGACTATCTGAGGGAAAAAACACCACTCATTAAACAAAAAGTTTCACTTCCTAGTCTTAATGCACTAGTTGAATAAGATTTAAGTTCAATTTTTAATGCACATAGAAGTAAGAGTAATCCTTGTAACATGTAACTAAATATAAATACTAAAAAATATGTGAAATATTACAAATATTTTTTTAAATGATGCATTGATAAGACATTTAATGTAACCGACTCTTAAGCGTTACATTTAACTTAAGTTCAATGATTTTTATCAACTATTTGTTGAAAAAATTAAACTAAAAATTCAAAAATCTAATGCAAATCAAAGGTTTTTTCAATAAAATAAAACATTCGTAAAAGCGAACTCACTCTGGTTAACTGGCATGTGCTGGAAAGGGGAGTTGGCTGGGGACCTAGAGGGTGCAACAAAACCAGGAGGAGGGCACTGGGCTGTTGGCCATTGGCCTGCATAATAAAATATTTCATGCAGTACGGAAAAAAACAATTGTGAAACAAAGTCAAATTAGACAAAAAATTATGAAAAAAATGCATTTTGCAATTAGCATGATTCTAAAAATTACATGCTTATATGCATAACACATGTTACATACTTTAGAATGTAAAAGAGCTATCATATAAGATTTATATGCCAGGGAAAAATCTATAATAGCATGCTTAGATTGAATATTAAGCAGTTAAGAAAAATGAAAAATAAATTAAAAAAGACTAGATTAATGTTTGTAAATCTTTTTAAGTACTGCAATGAACCAGAGTGTGGATTCAATAAAAAATCAAACCCTAATTTGAAATGGCTAAAACAATAAAACGAAAAATCCAAAAGATCATTTTAAAAACAGTAAATAAAGCATAAGGAGTCTCAAAAGTATCTTTACATGTTTAGAAATACACAAGGACGCATGCAATGATGCAATTAAAAAGGACTTCTTATGATTAATAAGGAAACTATCAAAATGCTTTTTAATTATATGGTTTCACATTGTGCCTTATTGGAGAGAAAAAGGGATAGTTGGTGTTTTTTTACTCATTTATTAAAAAACCGCTTGTGCTGACAATCTTGTTGATAAGTTTTAATTTTTCACATTACCATCAAAGCAGGTATTGAAACTAAATAGCATTTTCCAGCAAGATGACACACTCTCATATCAGAGTCCAGAAATGCACAAGATTTTGCACCAAAAATTCTCAACTTTTGGATAGGAAGATGTAATACCATTGCCACTTAGGTTTCCAGACATCTTGCATTTAAATTTTCAAAATGAAAACTTGTAGTGATACTTGTAATCGGTGAAGGAAAGGTTTAAAAATTTACAATTTTGACAATTTAAGACGCTGATAGAGAAATAGAATTAGTGACCATACAGTAGGTTCACTCTTTACAATACCGTTGAGACATTTCTTCCTGATTCTGCATGTTGCCTGCTATAATATAGTGCATAAATTCAAATATTCTAAACATAGTGAGGAAAGGGGAAGTTTTTTAAAAATTGAATTATTTTAAAAAAATGTATATATTTTTTTGAAGATTTTCTAATGGTATAGATACATTTCCGATAACTTGTAAATTAGAAGAGAGGAAAACAGAAAATTGTGATCATATAGTTTAGGCAATAACTGATTATAACAAGAAGGGAAGACACAAGGGCACACATAAAAGGACAAAAATATTTTAAATTGAAAGGTGTTGAGCTTGGAAAAAATGCTTTAGTAGGAATTTTTTTTAAAGCTTAATGCAAAGTCAAATAATAATCACAAATAAAGAATTTGTAATTAATTTCCATACATTTACTTTATTTATTAATTTCAGAGAGAAGATAACTATTTGCATTTTATTATTATTAGGTGATAATTTAACAAATGCTCAATTATTTTAAACACCCAAGTATTTAAAAGAAAAAAAAAGTACTTTTAAAATTTACTTCTAAGAAATTTAAAATGTCTCACACCTTGTGATGGTGACATGCATAAAATTATGTTTTATTTACATATTCTTAACTGTTACCAACTGCTTGGAAGGATGGGAAATGTTATTTATTTTAATAAGTAAAAAAAACTACAATTTGAAAATATGAACTTACAAAATGGGATAAGCTGTGGTTTTTGTCATCTTCTATATACTTAGATCAAAAGTAAACGCAAGCAAAATGAGGACAGTAAAATCAGTGTCTTATATTAGTATTCAATTATCAACTAAAAATGAATTACATATATTTATTTATTTTCCGGTTTCACAACTTCTGAGTTTCAACATTCTCCGCTCACATTAGTTGAAAAGAAAAGTTAAACGTTCACTTACGTTAAAAACTAGTTATTGCACGGAATATGAACACACAGCATATTTCATAGATTTTTTATGACACTTAATATTTTTTCTTTCAGAACAGTTCACTCATCCCATTCTCAAAATTTATGTATAAGTAGATGGCTAATGTCTAATGAATACAACTTTTTGAAAAATTGAATAAGGTACTTGAGATTTTTTTGAATTTTTCAAACTCTTGCAAAATTTGCAATATTTCTACTATAACAAAGTTGCATATTAAGATAATGATATCCGTTCAAGCTCTCTGTATCACAATATTTTTGAGCTATTGTTGTTTACAAATCAGCACAGTCAAGGTTGTGCCATTTTTGAGCTTGAAAATCAAAAACAAACTGAACATACAAAAACTTGTTTTTTTTGTCTACTTAACAGGTAACACATATACCAAATTTTTATGAAAAATTGATTCTTAAGATTATTATCAATATTATTGTGTAATTGTTACGAAATGAAACTTGACTAAGGCAGGAATTCAAGTGAAACAGGCGATCGCAAATTGCAATCGCTACTGGAAGTCGAATTACATTAGAACGTTTCTTGACAAAAACATCGTGACGTCAGCGTGACGTTTGCCTATGAAAGACGAGCTAGATAAAACGTCACAGCCTACTTGGCGAATAAGAGGAGATCGCTGACTGCTTGTGAGCTCTTATTGGCTCCACCACCATTGCAATCACAAATTCCCAAATTTGGATAAGTTGCAATCGCTATAAATGCTAATCGCTAGAATGCAACTTAACTTGGCACTGACGTCACTACGGGTGGAGCCAATAAGAGCTCACAAGCAGTCAGCGATCTCCTCTTATTCGTCAAGTAGGCTGTGACGTTTTATCTAGCTCATTTTTCATAGGCAAACGTCACAATGTTTTTGTCAAGAAACGTTCTAATGTAATTCGACTTCCAGTAGCGATTGCAATTTGCGATCGCCTGTTTCACTTGAATTCCTGCCTAAATGAATTTCTTTGGATTAGTGAATCAAACAGGTTTTTATGCAGTTAATAAATAAATAAATAAATAAAGGAGTTGATACATATGGCAAATGCTGAAAACACATTTCTATGATGTTTCAATATAGTTTTAAGACTTTACTTATTATCAGTAAACATTTATTGTAACCTCATTTTTTATACTAAATAACAAAAAGCATATTTTGCTACAGTCTGTAAGGAAAATTATTTTTTTATATTACTTAGATTTTAAAGTGTTTATAAGGTTGTTTCAAAATGAAGTAGAAACAAATATACCTCGCAAAAAAGGATTTGCATAAGGAGAATGACCATTGAGCTGAGTTTGGTTTTCTTCAAGTGTTAGTTGCTGCAAAGCTTTCATCCAAAGTTGTGGACTACTTCTTTGAGCTGAAAAACAAATATGACAGTAGTATAGTAGCGACCAATATATATATATACAAATACAAATGTGACGACCAGCAACAGGCTCTGGGCCCAACTGGGCTGGTCCTAGTCAAATTATAGATCCCAATGAAGATCAATGGCCCTCTTAAAACTATCTACTCCCTTGCTCCTTACCGCCTCTTCCGGTAAACTATTCCAAGTTCCCACTACTCTGCTAAAATAGTAATTTTTCCGAATTTCCAGGTTAGCCTGAGATTTAAACAGCTTATAACAATGACCCCTTGTCCTGCTTTCCGTGCAAAAATTTAACCCTATAACATCTTTCATTTTGATAAATTTAAACAACTGAATCATGTCCCCTCTGGTTCTCCTTTGCTCAAGACTATACATATTAAGCATTCTAAGTCTGGAATCATAGTCTAAATTAGAAAGTCCATTTACTAACTTTGTAGCCCTCCTTTGTACCCTTTCCAATAAATTAATATCTTTCTTAAGGTAAGGAGACCAAAACTGAACAGCATACTCTAAATGAGGTCTTACCAAACTTCTATATAAAGGCAGAAGAACCTTCTTTGATTTGTTTGAAATAGATCTATTTATAAACCCAAGCATCCTATTGGCTTTGTTACTAGCTATGCTGCACTGTTGACTAAACTTGAAGTCTTGATTTATTAAGACACCTAGATCCATAACATTTTCTGCCTTACTAATGACTGAACCCTGTAAATAATAGCTTGTATGCTTATTCCCATGACCTAAATGCAGCACTTGACATTTCCCAACATTTACTGCCATGCCCCACTTGTCTGCCCACTTAGTAATATGATCCAAATCCTCTTGCAGCTGATTTACTTGTTCATCGTTTTCTACAACCCCCATAACTTTGACATCATCAGCAAAACAATTCATGTTTCCAGAAACATTTTCATGAATATCATTCATAAAAATAATAAACAAAAGTGGACCTAAAACTGATCCTTGGGGAACCCCACTTAAAACCTCACTCCATTTAGAATGATTACCCCTTACAACTACTCTTTGTTTCCTTCCTGTCAGCCAATTCCTAACCCAAACTAAAATTTTACCTCCAATTCCTATATCAGCTAATTTACTGAGTAGTGCAGCATGCGGCACCTTATCGAAAGCTTTTTGAAAATCAATGTAAACAATATCTACACACTTTTTGTTATCTAAAGCCATGGTGACCTTGTCATAAAAATGTAATAAATTAGTAGCACACGATTTACCTTTCCTGAAACCATACTGCAAACTAGTCAACAGACTATTATTTTCTAAGAAATCCATAATCTTAATTTTAAATAAGGTTTCAAAAATTTTGCAAACCACTGAAGTAAGACTGACAGGTCTATAATTTCCTGCATTACCTCTAGACCCTTTCTTGAAGAGTGGCGTAATGTTAGCCAGTTTCCAGTCCTCTGGCACTGTCCCTGAGTTATACGAAGCATTGAAAATTTTTACAATAGTATCTACTAATTCCTCAGCACATTCAACTAGAATTTTTGGGTAAATATTATCTGGTCCCGGAGCTTTAGTTGTTTTAATTTTTTTCAAATGAAGTAAAACGTCCTCCCTAGAAAAAACAAAATCCTCAAGCTGTAGAGTAGCTTGTGTCTTACTTGTGTCAACTGTTGAGATACAGTTATCGTTAAAAACACTGGAAAAAAAGTCATTTAGAACATTAGCAATATCCCCATCATTCTGAATTAAATTTCCATGCTCATCAACCAGTGGCCCAATTTGACTATTTCGAACTTTCCCAGAATTTGCGTAAGCAAAAAACCCCTTTGGGTTCCTGTCAATATTATCTGCAAGCTTTTGTTCCAATTCTCTTTTCTGAAACCGTACCAAATACTTAAAACTACGCCTAGCCTCACAATACTGTAGCCTATCTGCGCTGTGACCAGTTTCTTTTAACTGACGAAAAGCAGCTTGCTTACGGTTTAGAGCGTCCTTAGTTTCCCTAGTGAACCACATGGGCCAAATTTTAGTGTTTACCCCTTTTCTCCTAAAAGGAACATAATCCCCAACTGTTTTTGCTAGTTTTTCCTTAAACTCAGTCCACTGCAGATTTACCTCGCTATTGTCCAAACCTGATGAAAAAACTGTTTTCAAACTCTGCCTGAGTGCGACAAAATCAGTATTTCTGAAATTAGGCACAATCCTAAAATTTTTGTCTTTGTGCATATCAAACTTAATCCCAAACCTAATACTGTTGTGGTCACTATCCCCAATATGCTCCCCTACACATAATGCCTGAACAGAACCTTCAACATTGCAGAAAACTAGATCCAAAACAGCATCCTGCCGTGTTCCCCCAGAAACAACTTGATCTAAAAAACAGTCACCAATTACTTTTAGAAATTCCTCTTCTTTACTATTATTGGGGTAAGAATTATTCCAATCAATGCCCGGAAAATTGAAATCCCCCATTATAATTACCGGTCCCTTACTCGACATGTCTCTAATAATACGATACATCTCTTCATCTTGACCCTGGCTTAGATTAGGTGGCCTGTAAATGTTTCTGAAACGCAATTTTTTACCCTTACTGCTCATCAGTTCTAGCCAAACCATGTCAATATCATTAGGTTTGTCATTTATTGCCAATTCATTGCAAGTTAAAGTATCCCTAACATAAAACAAAACCCCACCACCTCTTTTACCTGCCCTATCTTGTCTAAACAAATTATACCCAGCAATACACAATAAATCATCATCATTTTTGGTAGCCCATGTCTCGGTAACTCCAATAATATCCAACTTCTCATCTATAATTATGCTTTTCAATTCTTCCATCTTGTTCCTAATACTGCGAGCATTGGTATAAAGAACCTTAAGCATGCCCAACTTGCTTTTATTCAACCCCTTGCGATTTCTTGAATCGAAATTGTTAAAATGACTGCTCTTATTCGTCTCCCTATTACTATTTCTAATAAAACCTAAAGAGTTTGCATTCTTTTGAAAACTGCTCCTTGAACCATGCCCCCCATTCCAACTTAGTTTTTTGACTCAGAAGCCTCTAAAATCAAACCACTAACCATTTTGACCCCTATAGAACTCAGATGCAGGCCATCCCTACCAATCCAATCACGCTTGCAATGACTCCACACATCAACAAACCTGACACCGCGCTTTTGGCAAATTTCTTTTAGTAACAGGTTCATGCACCTAGCCCGCTGATTCAACCAGCTCCTGTGCACTCCATACCTGGGAAGCAAACCAACCACTTGGACACTGGTCGAACAGTTAGTTGCTTTGTCTATATGTACAAAAATAAAATAAATAAATAACTAACATAAAATGAATACTAGGGAGATCTCTATCAAATTAAAACTGGCTCTTTCTGCTTCTGAACCCAAGAGTGAGATTAACCTTTTTGGAAATATTTATATTGCTTACTGTTTCTATTATGTAAAGGAGTCTCTTTATATAATCTACCCAGTATAGCATCAATACAAGCTTTCAGTACCTAGTTCAAAGTGATCTCACTGAATTCAAAAATAAATACAAAAAGAGGACACTGTAATTGACACAGCACATGTTGGTGGAAAGAATGTGGATAAATGCATACAAAATGCAAAAGTTAAAAGGAACTCATTGATTGCAAGCAGTATAATTCAGGAAGTTACATAACATTTTTCCATTGGTCTGAACCAGAAGACTTTCCCCAAAACAAATAGATTGAAGCAATAAGGCCTAACTTAAGTGTTTTAGGAAAAAGTGGAAGAAGATTCCATAGTAATTAGATTTAGTGCTTTAGTAGAGGAAAAAATACTTAGGGAGCTCTTCTCGGGGTTTGGCGGACTCACCAAAAGAAAAAGTGGTTTAAAACCACAATTTACATTACATTTGCATTATTTATACTTTTAAAAAATCCAATTAATTTAGGGGATGGCATTTTTTGTTTTTAAATTCAAAAGTGCTTTATTTATTTATTATTATTTTCGTTTTTAACAGTATTGATTTTGTCTGTGATAGTGATAAAGCTGGCCTAGCATATTGAGCGAGACCAAGGGACACAACAAGTAGTTTGGGGGGGGGGGGGGGTATAGACCAAAAAAAAACTTAAGTTACGTTCATCTAAACTTTTACAATAAAATACCACTTATTTTTAAAGAAAAACTTTTAAAAAAAGTTAACTATTAAAATTATTATTTTTCTATACTTATTACTAAATAAAATCTTCTAAGGAGTAAAACGTTACATACCATCCATAATACTTCCTGAATTTAATAAAGGAATTTCATTAGACAACCATGATATATGTTCCCTACTTTGAGGATTCCATGTTGGCCCTAGAACACATAGTTAAATTTTCAGAAAGTGGAAGAATAAAAATAAAAATAGAAGAATATGCATAAAGAGAGAACTTATAAGTAAATACATATACAAAGTACAATATTATTCAACCGCGACGAGATGGCCGGTGTCAATCAAATGAGAAAACGAGTCTATTCCTTAAAATAGGTAGAGAAGGAAGAAACTCCAGTGTGCCATATTTGCAAGTTTAGCGACATTTTGGCGAAGTGATAAGTTTTATGAAATATTAAATAATTCTTCGAGCCACATCTGCATTTGGCGAGGCAGTGAAAACAAATCTTTGCTTTCTTTATTGCAATCCTTATGTTACCATTTTGTTTTTAAATTTAAATGAACAGTTGGAGGCGCTGCAGTCAATGGCCAATGGCTTCGGAAAGATATAAAACCAAGACCCACCTACTTTCTTATATCCAATGAGAAATCTTTCTCGATTGTGCAAAAATTAAAATAGTTTCCTCTTTGGCTAATTTCTCAAATTGGGAGACCAATTAAAGGTAAGCAAGGTGAAGTATTCAAGCTTTATAACCAATGCCGCAATTGTGAATCCCATTCCTCAATTTTCATCTACGTATCACCCCTTCCTAAAAATGGACAATTCTGAAAAAAGGAGGAGTCATAGGCCATCTCTGCGAAGTTGAATAATAATTGTCTTTGTATTTACAATAACAGTCTTGAAAATCAAAGTCTTAAGAAATCAAGATTAGAGTAAGGCCGTTCACTTCTACTACTTGCTAAAGTCATGGTTCACACACTCAGCTCACTAAAGCACTCACTAAAAGCTTTTAATATAGAAAATATTTTAAAGTCATATCTCACTTATATTAATAGGTGTGCCAAATAGTGATTAGTTTTTAACAGTTACCTTAAGCTTTAGTAAATCTAACACTACAAGTAACCCCACAGTAATAAATAAATCATAACACTAATAATTATTAGCTATACATTTCTTTTAAGACTTCTACTTTATGCATGGGTTTAGATTCAACATAGCCATTACGTAAATTATGAATTCAAGTTTTAATACAGAATATATTATTTTTTTCTCATTGAACAGAATTGGAGCAAGAGAGAACAAGCACAAATATACAAATGCATAAACATATAATTGATATGTCAGTCACAAACCACGTTTTCAGAAGAGTAAAAAATTGAACCATCCATAAACAAGATTGTATCTTACCATTTTGCAGTTGACTTTTTTGTAGATTCCTATTTTGACCTAAGTGATACAACATATCAGGAAATAAGGTACGTAAACGTTCATCACAATTTTTCTTTAATCGAATATTTTCCTGAAAAATATATAATGTTGTACATTAGAAATTTATTATTACAAAAATATGAGGCTGTAAGAACTGTTGATTCATCACAACAGAATATAGCACATAAAATATATACTCACAATAATATCACGGGTATTAGGTTGAGGAAATTGTTGCTTATACTGATTTGATATACCAATAGGATTTTGAGGTGCATCTTGATAATAATGTGTTGTGCAGTTATTTAAAGTCTGTCTTGCTTCCCTAAAGGAGGACATTTTGTTTGATAGGAATTCTGAAAATGAAGAAAAAGTCAGTGATGTAACACCAAATCATAATTTTGTATTTTTCAATAACGGTTTGAGTTAAAATTGCATAAGCTATGAGGGTATTTTTAGTTCAAGTGCTATTTGGATTTCTTTCACATTTAGACATCTGCTCATTTAAACTTGTTTAAAAATATTTTACTCTTACCTGTGTTAGGACTGTACATCCCTTGAATGTGATTCATAGAATTTGTGTGCGGAACCTGTCTGGAACTAAAACCGGGAGGAGGGACAGCTATCCTCTGTTGATTTGGCACCGGGACTTTTATAGGTTGAAAGAAACCAGGTGGCGTTGGCATACCAGAACAAGCAGGGGTATGTACTGCTTCTTTGGCAATAAGATCAGCTAAACCTTTAGATGATTCATTCCATGGATCAAAATCTAAAGAAAATACAGAAATAATTTCAAGTTTTAATAATTTAAAAAATTAGCGCATACGCAAAACAAAAGCACCTCTAATGAAGTTTGCATTCTTTCATAAGCAGATGACTATGATATTCTTGAGGTCTGTTTGGAAAATTTTATGAATCAAAAGTGCTTGAGTTGTCAAATATGATACTTTACTTTTGCAAATATTTTATTGAACTTAAGGAATTTCTGCTATCCCCCCACCAACACAGTGGCGCTACTGGTTTATGACATTTTTCATCTAAGAGATGCCTGTGTTAACACCCCACTTTTCAGAATCACTGTCCTTATTTTCACTTGGGACTGCATTCTCTGCACTATTAGAATAATGTTATTCGAAGAAGTGACATTTTGTTGATAAAAATTATGCGCCTTAAAAAAATCTAGGATTTGAATCTGTGTGGCACTGAAATACAAAATTTAGGAAAAAAAAAAAAAAAACGACTTTATAAGTGACAATGGTTGCTAAGACCTGACCATATAACAGATTATCCATAGTATAGAGTTCCTATCCAATGAGCCAAGACTTAGAAATTGACCCTGGGTAACCTTATATCAAGATCCGACTGTATATGAAACCTAACAAATTTAAAGGTAAATAAATAAAGTTTGATAATAAATCCAAGAAAATATAAGAATCTTCTATTTTTTGATAGACATTTTTGAAATTAATAATTTCTCAAAGTGTTCAGAAATCTTCAATGTTTTACATTGCTTCAGATAGTTTTAGGAGACATTTAATAACTATTTTCAAGTTCATTACGAAGCTAAAACATTAAACTAAAACGTAAAAAGATAAAATAGAAACATCTTTAGTAATTATTTAAAACTATACACTTTTTAAAGTTTCAAGAAGAAAAGCATGTTTTTCTGTATTATCAAATCCATAAATAGAAAGATTAGGAAATAGAATACAGTTTAATTAATTTTTGCTTCAATTACTGTTCATCAAAAGTTAAAATTTGTGACAGGATGTAGAAAAGATTTCATACCCAAATCATCTTCAGGCATTTGCTTCTGGGATTCTCCAAATGAATAATTAGAACTCCAATCAGAACTATCTGTTGTGGCAGATTCTACAATTAAGATACAAATTATTAGTCATAATCAGTGCTTGCTGTTGACTTTAAAATCTGAGAGTGAGGCTGACTCAATAACAATAAAATTAAGAGCCAATGTTGGGAAAATGAATCAGTTAAGAAAACTAAGAAAAAAAAAACCCTTTGGTTTTTTAATAGAGCAAAAGAGTATTTTTTATAGAATCTAACTGATATTAAGTTCTCAAGAAAATAAGTTTAATTAGCACACTCAAGATTGTGCTTTTATTTGGATCAATTTCAAAACTTTGACATAGAAAAGCAAAGGAGTTCTAACGAAGGACATTTCATTCATACAATTGAACCTCATTAATTCGTACATGCTTAAGAAAAACTGAATCATTTATTTCAAAAACCAGTCAAAAGATAAAATTTCTACTTTTTTGAAAACATTTATAGCATCACATTAAATTATTCAATTGCGACTACAGCACTTTTAATGAAAGAAGTATATCTAAATATGTATACATTTTAGTTTAAAATGTGGTAACCTTTATATAAAATTTTAAAATCAGTATGAAAATACATTTTCTAGTTTTTAGAGCTTGTCCCTTGACTGATTGTTAAAATTAAGGGGTCAATTACTGTCAAGACAATTTGCATTTCTGATAAGCATCTAACTGTTTCTTGTTTGGATAAGAGGAATTGATTTTAAAGGTCAAATGAAATTCATTTTAAGAAGGTTCGATTGCATCTATTCACCATTCAACCACTCAAAAATAAATAACAGCCTTAAAAAAAAAAAGGCAAAATTTTGATCCATTATTAAATGCATGCTTGAAAAAGACCTCCATTTTTTCTGAAGTTACAACTCATTTAAAATTTAGCGACCACATTACTCAACTTTGTCCCAGAGTCTTGAGGTCCTTTTGGGCTCAAAGATAAAACACAAGGTTAACACTTCGAGGTGTGTTAACCCAGTGCTTCAAGGTTAGTGTGGATCAAACAGACCACATCGACCAGTTTTTTTTTTTGAGTTAGAAATGTTTGATGTGCAAGCCTTTTGTTTTGTAAAAAATACTAAATCTATATTCCGGCTTGATCCACACATGTGGTTTCTTTGAGCATGATTAACACAACAAAAACTTCAAGAATGCTTTTGTGCAGCATTGTTGACTATGTGATACTTTAAAATAAGTGGCACTAAAAGAATTAGATAAGGTGTTGTTGTATAACAAAAGGTCCCAACATTGCCTTTTGTTACACACCATGAAACTGAACATTTTGCAATAAACAATCATGCATTGCACATTTGTGTAATTGAAAAAGAAAAAAAAAAACCCGTCATATTTCTCTTTAAATTTATGTGCGTCATTTATTGTAATCATGCAGTAGTTTATAAAATATAATTTTTTGAAGTTGGGTCCATCATTTGTGCCTACTCAGTATAAATGATGAAGATAAAATATGACAACAAATAACTGAAAAACTAAGTACTTACCTTCATTGTGCAAATGTCCATTGTAGGAACCACAGTCTGTTGAAGCAGGAAGGTAATTCATGTGACTAAACAAAGAATCATTGCTTTCCAAATTACCAAACAAAGGATTCGGGGACTGTCGTTTCTGTTCTATCCCCACGGATGGAGCTGCATAAGAATCAATCAGAGAACTGTCATCTTGAGTATTTGCGGAAGTTCCTAGGTTGTCAAAAGAAAGAGGGTTGTTGCTGGGCGGAGGAGAAGGTGAAGATGAAGACATGAAGTTACTGGATAAGCTCCCAAAAGGTGTGAATAATGAGGAACTAGAAGAAGATATAGGTGAAGGTGGCAACCCAGGACTTTCACTGCGTGCTATTTTGATGCTAGCTGACACCGGTTTTGGTTGAGATTGCTGTTCTGCAATATGAACGAATGTTGTTTGCGCATTTTTGTTATTCATTTCTATGACTTCTGTTAGTTTTCCATTCAAGGCATTTCCCCTGCTGGTAGCAGGAACAGTTTCTATCCTTTGAATAGGTTGCGTTGAAGAAGATTCTTTGTTGTGTTTCGATTTTTGACTCTTTCTTTGAACAGTACTTTCTTCTTTAGTTGTGCTTTTGGTTACATTATTATGTTGCCCAGAGTCAGACGATTTGTTTTTACTTTTTTTGCTAGAAAAGAGACGTGAAAAATTAATATTTATACGGGTCTGGTACTTAGCACACATTTAACTTTTAGTTACTATAAATAACATTCAAATCAAATGTAAATACAAATGAAAGAACAAATCATTAGGTATGTTACAAATTTTATAAAAAGTTTGAAAGCAACACCTTTTAGAAAATCTTTCAAAAAACCAGATGATGTATTTTTTCCAGTTGATTGGGACAATCTTACCTTAATTGTTACACCATGAAACTGAAGATTTTTATCAGAGAAGTATTTACAACAAACATTTTGAAATGGTTCTAAAAATGTGACAATAACTTACACAGTTACAATACTTAATGCCAATCATTAGGAATTTTTACAGACTGATTTAAAAACAAATTCCAATTTAAAAAAGAAAAAAAAGTCTTCCCAACTAGTATGATGCAGCCAATTTCAGTGGATTTTTCTGATATTTTAAATATGCAGTACTGGCTCTAAGAAATGTAAACTGATAACTGAATTAAAACTTTAATATGAAACGTGCCCATGGCTTTGTCAGAAAGCTAAAATTGCATTTCATGAAAAACAATCGGCAAGAAGTAAAAGTTATCGACAGATATTTGATAATGAAGTCTATCAAATTGCAACCAAACATAAGCATTTTTAGCAAACATGAAACACAATGTTCTCCCTGATTAAATATTTTGTAATAAATATTGCAGAAAATCTTTCATTCAAATTAGTTCGCACTTGGGCTTTTCTCTTCATTATACAATCTGGAAAACAGATTAGTGTTTCTCACTATTTACAGAGCGATTATTTCTTAAAACTTATCATCCAGGTCTCATTATTAAACATTTCGGTTTTTTGATACTATGAATTGTGTATATAATATGCAGGAGAGAGGGATAAGACTTTTTGAAAAGTTTAGGAGGGGCATAGTACCAAAAAAAAAAAAAAGTTAGGAATCACTGATCTACAATCAGACAGAAGTTAATAAGTTCATTTTACATCCATTAATACTTTCTCATTTAAATTTATTAAATAAAAAAAAAAAAAACAAAAAACAAAATACCTTTTCTGTCCTTCTGAGGTATGTTTTTTAGAACGATTGCTTTTGCCATCTGTTCTCTGGTTTTGTGAAGAATCTTTTGATCTACTTGTTCGAGATTCTTTAGTATTTTGCACTGTGCATGGCCAAGAGTCTTTTTGAGAGTTTGTAGAATTTTGTTGAGGTGGAGGAGAAACTGTTTGTTTTCTGAAATTAGAAAACAAATATTATTCAGCACTATAATTTATAACTTAGCTGTAAAACTACAGCAGAGATTTTTTAAGTGATAATATATTACATCATTTAAGTATGCAATACACCGCCAACTCGGCTATTTCGATCCATGGACTGCAGTTTCGTGCTTATGCACTGACTGCAGTCTGAGCTGTGTACTGCAGTCAAAGGATCGAAATAGCTGATCTGGCGGTGTATTGCATGTTCCTGTCTTAGTCCTTGCTTGGGGCGGTTACTCACTGCTTTATATCATTCAAGTACTTTGCTTTAGAAAAATATCAGCTGATACTTAAATTCATAAATTTTTCAGTTGATTAGAATTTAAATTTTACATTGCTCCAGAATAAATGAATATTTCTTTTCTACCACATTTTAAAATTGTAGTAATAAAAAATGAATTGCTGCATTCAGCAAGCGTATTTGCTCATATAAAAGTCAATTCATACTTAATCAGAATCCTAAGAACAATATTAAACTGATAGCATAATTAATTATTAAACTTTATCATTCAGAAATCAAACTTGATAAGCAGTTTTGATTTCTGAATGATAAAATTGTTCAATTATATCTAAATGTTAACAGTCTTGTATTTTTTTTTCTTTTTAAAAATAAGGGTTAAATTAACTTCTTAATTAAAAAAAAACATACCTTAAAATTAAGGATTTTATTTTATTTTTAAGCATACAATGAATTCTGACAAGGCTTCTTCAAGAAAAGCATGCCTTTTGCACTAACTTGAAAACAAAACCTCCAACAAATCAAACCTTTTTTTAAAGTACAAAATTATTGAAGATTATGAAATGCTATGTATGCAAAAATGGTCTAATTTTCTTTTAACTTTTTGTACTTGAGATGTGCCTTTCACTGACTACTTGATTGGTCCTCTTGCGTTGCTGATTTGATGTGAAAGCATTACTTGTTTATGATTTTCAGACAGGACAAATAAACTTGCCAATAATGTAGATTGATGGATAAAAAATGTAATTGTGCAACAGTTAAATTTTTCTTATTCATAGCAAAATTACGTAAAACAATACAAAATATATCACCTGTTATTATTGCAACCTAATATTTGATCTTGTAGTTTTTTCTCATATTCTTGATGTTTTCTGAAAGGATCAAATTAATAGATTCAGAAATGAATGAAACATATTTCAAGCATAAAAGTATTACTGAATATAAAATAATACATACCCCTGCTGCATATCTTCTTTAGTAAAGCTAGCAGCTTCATCACCAAGTTCATGTAAATACATACAATCCTGCATTTAAAAAAAGTTTAGCTATTAATTTTAGACATTTATTGAAAACAAAGATATCATTTCTTAATGTTAAATTAAAAAAATATTTTAACTCTAGACTTGTCCTAATTAATAGGACGAGCAACATAATTCAAGCAGATTGCAATCAAATTAACATAAATTAAAGATGCTTTATGCTCCATATTATCCAGAAAATTTTATTAGATTTTCTCTTCTGGTTATTATGCACTGAATACCCAAATGGTTTTTCCATTGTTATGATTCTTAACAGTGAGCACATTTATATCTACAGTAGCCCTCAAGTATACTCACGCATATGATAGGATTAACAATTCTAAAAGGAAAATATTTGCACTTACTGTTTTAGGACACTGCTGATTTTTCAAAAAATTGCTACAATATTTTGTTGTTCCCAGAGATGCTTTTAATGTCCTACCATCAACTTGAATATTATTTACAGATTTAATAGCTCTTAATGCATCTTCTGGTCTACAATATGTTACATAAGCACTTGCACTTGGGCCCTATAAGAAAAAAAAAGCAGATATTGAATGCTTTTATGTTAAAAAAAAATAAATATTTTTGAAAAAAAAAAATTGAACCGACTTCGGAACTTCACTCGGCAAGTGCTCTAAAAAGTAAAAAATAATTTTATTCTTTGAACACCATCGACACTACATTTAAACATAAGTTTTGAAGTCGGAGCAAAAACACTATATAGAATCATACGAAACTATAATTTAACTATATATATAAATTGCAATGAATCCAGGTTTTTTAATCGCATTCGCATACACTACATTGACAACTACATATTTACGTAATGGTACAAATATTCAGCTCTTAATTTTCAATGGTTTCTCTGAAAAATGTTGGCAAAATGTAGTTAAGTTTTTGCACTGACTTCAAAACTTATGTTTAACTGTAGTGTCGATGGTGTTCAAAGAATAAAATTATTTTTTACTTTTTAGAGCACTTGCCGAGTGAAGTTCCGAAGTCGGTTCAATTTTTTTTTTTTTCAAAAATATTTTTATTTTATTCTTTTTAGTGTAAATGTACATATGAAATAAGGTAATGTTTCCATTACAAAACTTCACCTAATTTGCTTAAGTAAATGCTTCATAAAATAAACTATGTAAGGAAAAAAAAGAAAGTATCAACGCGTCTAAAATTTTAAACGATTGACACTAAAAAATAATCCTTGTTATTCTCTGGTATTTATTTGTGTACTAGTTTAATCAAAGGCTAAATATTAACGGCTTTTCAACTAATTTATATTTCAAAACAACACTAGATTCTCGCGGTTCATAAAATTTTACGACGTATTACGTACGTGGCCCGCTAATGAGTTTCATGTTTGCTTCAGTTAAGCCTTCATTCAAAATGTTCATTATCATTATAATAACTGTTTCATATTAATCACGTTTTGTAACAATGGATTTCATATTTAATCATTTAGGACAAATCGCTTTAAATTTGAGCAAAAATTTGGAGATTTTCCTCACTTTCTTCAGAATTCCTTTATGAAACCGTATATAAATTAAGACTAATAAAGCCTGAAATATTACGAATCAATTAGTACCTGGTACGACCTTCAGTTCGTTGGAGTTCAGGAGAAAAAAGCAGGACATAGAAAGATACTCGGTTTAAAATTTTCAAAAAGACCATAGAAATGAATTTCATTATGCAATCCAGAGAAGCCTGGCATTCAAATTGGCCATTATTACGATTACTGTGATCCCAATTTCTTTTTCGAAAGATTTCTGCAGGTTCCCGTTATCGAACCCGGACCACGAGAGAATGGGACCAATCGGAAAGAAAGACCTTTCTAACAAAAAAAGAATTTTTGAAATCGGTCCAGGCATCTTTGAGTAATCTTATAACATACAAAAAAAAAAAAATTCTCCGACGAATTGCATAACCTCCTCCTTTGTTGAAGTCGGTTAAAAATGAAATTAATGAGTATTAATAGTCTTCAATATTCGACAGCTGATTTTCCATTTGGGTTTTGATGGTTGCATTCCTTTTCTTATACCATAATTAAAGTTAAAAATGCCATTATTAATATTTCTTTCTGAAAGTTAAGGGCTATTTCACAGTATTTGGATGTTGCGAACTCTACATTTCAAAGTTCAAATATTAATATTTACCACATAAAGAAATAGGAATGAATTCATTTTTTGCTAGTGTAGAAGCACTACCAACACACAAACTTAAAATAGAAGGAAGTGATAAATCAGCTGCAAATTAATTAGTTATGGCAAAAAAAGTGCCATGTTGCGCCTCTATACATAAAAGTATAGTAAAAAATGATCTAAATTAAGTTAATCCTTCTGAATCTATTGATCCCATATTTTCAATGCTGGTTTTTTTTTAAAACAATGATACACTATAGATATTTGGAATATAAAAATTTAATTTTTGAAATGGAAAAAATAGAGAGTAAAAACTTTATTTATACAGTTAAATGCTTTGTGCTGTGGACTCTACAAAATGTACCTATTGACTTTTGCCATAACACTTTTTAGTTAAATTCCTTTACAAGAAAAAAAAGTAATTAAAGACTTAGAAATATTTTTTTTACAAGAAAAAAATAATTTAGAAAGAAATAGTCTGCTATTTCTTTACTATAAGCAAAAAATCTACCAGAGTCAATGCGTGCTGGATCTCCTGGAAGTTTCACTCAGTATCCTGTGGCAGGAATTTCCTTTTCTTGTTTTTTTTAGTCGTTTGAATTTGTTATTACCTACCGGCTGAAACACAAATTTAATTTCAATAGATTTCTTTAAATCTTCATTAACTATTTCTCATGCCCACCATTGGTCATTAAATAGGACAGCAATCTATTCACCTTTTTGAAGAGATTGCCTGTGGTGTGATAAAGTGATTTTATCTTGATTTAGTTCCATATTTAGTAAAGATATACAGGGTGTCCACTCCAATCGTGGACCAATAGCTAATTTCTAAATCGTTAGAGATAAGCATATAGTTTATTTAGGAAAAAATCTCCAAATTACGGAAGGAATTTTGGGTCTATTCAATGTTTTTCAAAAAATCAAATTTTGAAAGAGTTACGAAATTTAAATTTTTATACAGCCCCCCAGTCCTATCAATCATATTTAGTAAAACATTCTTGACACTGTAACGTTTAAAACTAAAAAAAAATCACTCTTCTACGACAAAAATTGACCGAGTTATGACGTTTTGAAAAATCAAGATTTTGAAGGATTTCGCATACGGTCCCTAAAGCGATCTCTCGATGACGTCATGAAACAATGCAAAATCTTGATTTTTCAAAACGTCATAACTCGGTCAATTTTTGTTGTAGAAGAGTGATTTTTTTTTAGTTTTAAACGTTACAGTGTCAAGAATGTTTTACTAAATATGATTGATAGGACTGGGGGGCTGTATAAAAATTTAAATTTCGTAACTCTTTCAAAATTTGATTTTTTGAAAAACATTGAATAGACCCAAAATTCCTTTCGTAATTTGGAGATTTTTTCCTAAATAAACTATATGCTTATCTCTAACGGTTTAGAAATTAGCTATTGGTCCACGATTGGAGTGGACACCCTGTATAAACTTGTTTAGAGTCAGCATATGGGGAGTTAACACTGCAAATCACTTTGCAAAAAGCGACTTGCAGTGTTAACTCCCAAAATCACTTTTTGTTCATGAATTCTAAAATGATGCATTTTCCTAGTTTGCGGAATGCCTTCACATTGGCTATATCTCTGGTCCAAGTGCACTTGCAATTTCATCAATGTTTTCAGTGTTGACATACAATACCGTTGTCTACTTCGCTTCTCTTCTGGCAATATTGAAAAACCCTTCAGCATCACTAGGAACATCTTTTCCTTGCATGGTGCACGACCATACAACTTGCTAAATTTCAGCATCAATGCCATCCACTGGCCTCTTTCCCTGTGCAGTGGAAAATAAATCCCACGATGCTGTGCAGTTATGATCTATGCTATGCATTTTAAAATTCATTTTAAGATTAAATTTGTATTTAAACTCTCCCACATCCATCAGACACATGTGTTATTGAACATAATTTAGATTTTACATCTTCCAGAATTTTAGAGTTAAACGCAAAAATGGCCTTCTTATTGTGCCCTAAATTATCTGAAATGACAGCATAAGACATATGTTTTCAATAGCTAAACTGAAGTGTAGAGTAGAGCACATATATAGTCCAGTACACTTTTTAAACTGCCGTCAATTCAATGTCACGTGACCTGGTGGTCCCTATCTAACCATTTCCAATTCGGAGGACATTTTAGAGAGGTGCAGACGTGCCTTTGAAACCAACCTATGTAGATTTTCAAGAAACACATAGAGAGCATCTAGAATCTATTCAAAAAAAAGAAAAAAGTGGGCTCCAAAATGGCTACCAATGATGGTTTAGCCTAATAGTGACAATTCGTTTCACTAAGCTGATCCGTCATTTTGGAGCACTTTTTTTATCGATCCTAGCTCCTCTAAATTTGGGTCTTGGAAGCTGAAAATTTGTATAGGTTAGTTTTAAAGGCATGGCTGCACCTATATAAAATTTGGTTTACATCAGAAATGGTAGGGTCTGAGAAGCCATGGAACGACCCAGTTTCTGACGCATTTTTGCTACCTGTTTCTGGCCAAAGCCAGTGCGACTCAGCTTGACTAATAGCGAACCATTCTTACCTGATGTGGTGTGCTCACTAAGAAAAAATTTGGGCCTTTATAAAATGGCGTGTGGGGCGCTCATGGGCTCTTGCTCTATAAGATTTTTCTTAAGACATATAATTTTAGATTTTCTCTCACAAATTCAGTAAATAAAACAAATGTATCTATTTCAGATGCAATTTCTTAAATGTTGCCATGGTTAAAAAATTAGAGCCTTGAAGTGCCTTAAAATGGAAAGGCATGATTTACATGTAGGATTGAAAGGATAGCTGATAATTCAATTCAAAAACATCTTTATGCGGCTATTGATATGTTTGGATTCAAATGTCAATGTTAAAGACAACATTCATGCTCATGAAGATTTGTGGATTGAGGGAAAAACTTGAATAGTTTAAATTTCCTCAATATACAAAGGCAGAATTTGCTCTGTCCAACTATAATGAAGAATCGGTGAATGAAAATGTTATCTGAAAAGTCAAAATTTTGATGAAGTATTGAGACGCAGTGAAGAACTGAAAACTTTTGAAACTAAGATTGAAATACTTGCAAAGATAAACAATTTAAGGTAAGGGAGTGTTTCATAATTAGCTGTTTTATTCATGTTTATTCTTGAACTTATTTAATGTTTAGAAGAGCTATTTTAATGAAAATGGACTGCCCTGGCTTTTGATGCACATATTTATACATTAAAGCAAACAAAGCACTTCTGTATTCGTTAAAATCTCGAACAGTAAGAGCTAATGAATCTATTATAATAAGTATATGATGCAAGAGTTGTCAAAAATGATTAAATGTAAAAATATACTAGAAAATGGTTACATATTTTGACACTTGTAAAGGTAAATACTTTTATACACACGTCACTCTTGCATGAAATTTTCATATAACATAAGTAAGTCATTCACAATTATTTACGTCTTTCAATACAGCATTTACACAATTTATTGCAAGTAATATAAAGCCTATTTTGTGGTCTTGCATGCCTAACACTATTTCTAAATGTGGGTAGATTTATCTTTTAACAAAAATTATGCCAACCAGGGTTCGCCAAAGCGGACCCAGCCCGAAAAAACCCCGGGTTTTTTCGGGTGGGTCCAATTGAAAAAACTCACTATGTGGGAAAAGTGGGTTTTTTCAAAATTTACAGCATAATGAAAATATATATTTTATAGAAACAAACAAAGTATTATGAATATTTTGATCAGTACTAAGCCTAGAAATTGGTATTGATCAATTCAGTAATAATGTTAAGTTTGTTATAATATTTAATCTTGGTCAGTACTTTGGTCAATTTCCTGAAAACTTATTAGCTATTAGAAATAAAACTACACCTGTATTTCACGCTATTTTTTTTTTTTTTTTTTTTTTTTAAGAAGATCAAAATACAAAGTAATTATTCCAAACTACAAATATGATTCAATATTCATTTAAAATATATCAATTTAAAAAAATTGAATATTACAATTCTGTTTCCAAATTTGCTAAATAGGAATTTTTTTAGGAGGTCACATTGACCTCTCTTCATTACTCCCACGATTCTATGAAATATAAAAGTAGGTGCGCATTGTTTGAATATTAAAATGATTCTTGAAAATTCCAGAAAAATAACTGGTTTTTCATCAAAAGCTGGGTTTTTGATCAAAAGCCCAGGTGGGCAGGGCTTTTTAAAAAAGAAACCCCGGGTTCTTTTAAACTATGTTGTCAACAGTCTAAAATTCTTGATACTTCTATTTTTCCACCCATGGTTAAACACAGTTCATTAAATTATAAATTTAACATGCATGCATGCGGCAAAACAAACATTTCACGTATCATTCTGAGCTCCCAAAATTTAACTTCATACATTCATACATTTAAATAAATCAATGTACATAATGTTTCAGATATTTAACACAGAAAAAAGGAACTGAGACACATACTTTGGGCCTTACCTGATAACCGGCATAGTTTGTACTTTGATTCACAACTACTTTGTGTATTTTACCGAATTTCCCAAAATAGTCATATTTTTTTAGGACTTCGGCATCTGCTAATCGAGTTGGCAGACCAACAACAAATACTAAATTTTTCTGTACAACCCTAGAAAATAAAACAAAAGAAATTATTAAAAAGATGCAAATATGCCTCACTACCTTTCCAATAAAATCAGCAAGTTACTTTAGATTTGAAAGAACCAAAAGACATGAAAAATCCTAATACTTTGCCTTTCTCCTTAGCTCTAATTGGAGAGTATTTTAAATTCACGCTTTTGACAGCTTAAACAATTAGATACAGGAAGCTAAGCTCTAATTTTTCCCTGTTATAATTTAAAAAAAATCTTTTATTCATTTGTTGTATCTTTTAAATTGATTTGAAAGTTAAAATCTTTAGTTAGCAGCCAGTGGTTGGTAGACACTTTTAATTTAGTAGCCACTGTTTTATGATTAATAATATTTTGATTCAAAAGATGAATAAAAAAGGAAATTAAAAACTGAATAGTGTTTCAAACATCAATTTTTGTAAAAGAAAAGTTAAAGTAGGCTCATGCAATTTTGAATAAATATATAAATACAGTAGAGAACCAATTATCCGGGATGTTCGCGACCACAGCTATCCCGGATAACTGAATTTCCCGGTTTTCTGGATCGCTACGAAGCAACATTTGCCAATTGTTTATAAAACCCAAGTTACTATAACAAATAGTAATGCATCTTAAAATCTGAAGAGAAAACGATCCAGAAGTGCTTATAGATATTACAATATTAAAAATTTCTGAGTTATATGCCACTTATATGGTATTTATGAAGAAACCGTTCAGATTCATTTAGGTATTTCAAAAGAAAAACAAAGAAAAAAAAAAAACTTTTCATTTTTTAGAAATTGCCGAAAATGCGTATTTTAAAAAGTGGCGGAAAAATCGACAACATGTTGCCAGTTTTCTGGTTTCCCGGATTTTTGGTTCCCGGATAAAAGGTTCTGTACTGTATATATATATTGTAAAGTGTTTTACCACATGAAAATAATTGAAAAACAAAACATTTTTGTTTAAATCCATTACATATCTTTTTTTTATGTTCCTTTCTATGATAAAAGTCGTAAACTGAAATCTGAAACTCAAAAGCGTGCCTAAATAAATAGTAAGATTGCTCCAGTTCTGCATGTGCTTCAACTGTAGCAAAGCCGAGGTGTAGTTGAAATATGAGGGAGCAAAACTGGAGCATCAAAAATATTTTCATCTCCAGGTCCCTGATTATTTAAAAACTGTTGGATTATGTAAAAGTGAGAGCATAAAAAGTTTTCAACAACGGGTCCATGATTAAGTAAAAACAAAATATAGTTATTTTGTAAAACAGAGAAACTATTATCTACAGTATAAAAACATTGTTTTCTTAAATACTAAATTATAGAATATTAGTAATTTCTAACCATTAACGTATTTAATACATTTTAGGGTGCATACAATTCCTGAGTACTTGTATGTAACTAGTGTATCTGTTTTCATGAATTTCGGCAAAGTTTTATACTTTTGAAATTGCTATAAACTGAAAATTACTTTTTAACAAAAACTTGTGTACACATTACAGTTTAATATACCTTTAAAACCTATTATATTTTTTATATCGTCAAAGGCTTCTTTGAATGTGTAAATATAGAAGAACTAACTTAATTTATTAAATACATACTTTTAAATGAACAGAGCTCTAGTCTACAAAATTGCAAAAGTATATTTCCAATACGCAATGCATTTTATTCGAATATTCTATTAAAAGGCTATCTATTAAAAGAACTAAAAAAATTCTATAAAAATTCTTGAATAGAAAACAATGTTGGATTTTATTGTTATACCAAATTTTCCTGTATATTTCAAAAAACTGAATTATGGGTTGAATCGACATATTTTCATACTCTACCATATTCTCTTTTTAAATTGAGTTGTTTAAAATCAAACCCGTCCACTCCGTGCCTCTTCTAAAGTTCATGTTTTATGAAAAAAACTTAATTAAAAAAATTAAGTTAAAAAGCTCCTTTACCAATGGCTTTTTAAGCAACGGATAAGAATTACAAGATCCCAACAAAAAGTGAAAATACAGCAAGTGTATTTAGTCAAAACCCCTATAAATAAGTAACTCGTTTTTAGAATTATAGACTTTCATAAACGGACTTACCGGGTTGTGATTCTAAACAGTTCAATTTAGATCTAAAATTACTACGTAATAGAATTCTGTAATTTTAGAATTCATTTAGCTACAATAGCAGATAACGCCAAAAATCAAACTGTGGAAACAAGCAAACAATAGACACATACCTAACATTTTCTAAATGCTTTCTGCTTTCAGATAATTTCTGTTTTTTCTGTTGGTCTTTCTGTCGTTTTTCATTCTTTATTTTTTGCCACCTAAAAATAATGAACCAAACATTAAGAATTTTTCCTTCTGATCTCTTTAAATATCTCTTTTTTTTTTAAAAAAAATATTTAAACGCTATAAAAAGAAAGACAAAACTTACTCCTCAACAGAAAGAGGTTTGAAGTCTGCAGGATCTTCAGGATATTGCTAAAATATAAAAATAGCTTAATATATATACATATATATATATATATGTATCTAAAAATTGTAGAATTTAATTTAACATAGTTTTGTCTTAACTATTCGGACGATGCCCTTTTCCAAGTGTAGATGCTGATGAAATAACTATAACTTTAACACATTATGTTGAAGTGGTATACAACTATTGAACTTAAAGGTTCAAGAAGCATCTGGTGAGTGTTTGAGAGCTCATTTTTTAAAGTATTTGAATGCATTTAGATAACCACAAAGCATTACAAGAAAAGTCTTGAATTAAATCGCTACTAATAATTGAAAATTAAATTTAAATTAAAAGCATTCCTTAAATAGATCATTCCATGTCCTTCCCGTTTTTTTTTTAATTTTAATGTCTAGTTAACGCAATTAACAATGTGCTAATTAAATTATGTGTTAGGGCCCTGCTCCACATCAGCAGAAAACGCGACCGAAACCGAAAATACGGGTACTTTCCATAGGAACACTATTTAATCCATTTTACGTTTCTGCTTTACGTCATTGTGGAGCAGGACCTTTAATGTAATTTTATTAACAATAATATGAAAATTGGTTCAAAGCAATTGGAAATTTTTTTTAAATTTTGGGAAAATTAAGAAAATGAAAAAAAAAAAAAAAAAAATATTTTCTGGGAGATAAATAACTATTTCTGAAATTGGAATTGCAAATGAAAGAAAAAAAAGTGAAATTGGTAGTGTTGAAAATATTCATCTTGATCCTTAATTAGCTAGGTTGATTAATCGGCTGATTAATCAGTAATCAGCCAATTTACTTATTGGTGCATCCCTAATTAATACACACACAGAGGTTTAGAAACTTTATTTTATAATTTACTTTTCGGCAAGCAGGACAAAGACCATTTTCATCTGTCCTTATTCGGTGCCAACAGAAACGGCAGATCTGGAAAAAGTACACAATTCAAACTTAATATATTACTTAAAAATCAGAATAAAATATTTACTAAAATTTAAATTAAAACTCTGGATTATTTTTCAAAGAATGACTACTTTTGAGTAAAATGGCTTTTCTGAAAACCAAACTTACATAAAAATGCAATTCATTTTGGCAAATGAATACTGAAAAATAGTAAACCTTATCTTTCTCATTTCAAATTCCTAACAAGAGATTTAAAACTCTACTGTTAAAAGTACTAGCTTTTTGAAGAATTAGCAGACAATTTACCTCTCTATTTAAGAGCTGAAAGCCCAGTGGTTCAGTGGTAGCTTTTTACGTTACCATGCCACAGACATGAGCTCAATCCCCCGGTTGTGTATGGTCGACACAGCCTTTCATCCATGGGTGCAAGTTTGGTGATGTGTTCAAGACGGAAAACATTTTTAGCCCTTCCCCCCTATGCCTACTTAAGGATATATGTTTTTTTATATTATTAATTTTAACTTCGTCAACTTGTGAATATTTGTGCTCAATTTGAATATTTTGATTTTTGTGACAATATGAACGTCTGTTTATGTGTAGCCTTTCAAGCATTTTGTTTTGTGTGTAGCAGGGGAGGGGCGCTCTCCTTCATGCGTCTTTTAAATTGTGGCTCCGAAAACGTAAAATTGAATGAATGGCAATAATATAAAGGGGAAATGGGTCCGGAGTATCCCCCCCCCCCCCGGTTTTTGAAAAGAATAAGTCAAAAATAGCGATTGTCGGCCATTTTGGTACGTAAAGGGAAGGATTGGGGTTCAGGAGCTCTCTTGCAGTAATTTTTTGAAACTGTAGTTTCCAAAATCGCAATTCAGGCTATCGTAAAAAATATTAGAAAGAGGAAAGTGAAGGTTCTCGGACTTTTTTTGCAATTGAAATTTATTTATTTGTGCTTTTTTTTACATTGAGAAAACAAATTTCTTATTAAGTAAAACTGAAGAAAGTCATTAAATTTTCTTTCTGTCTCAAGCTCCGTCTCCTCATTCTCGTCAAGACGGAAATCCGTCTTGAGACAGAAGGCCTTGCATCCATGCTTTCATCCCTTCAGTGGGTCCGTGAAACAAGTACCAAGCTTGCTTGGGAACTAAACCCTGTGGGTTCGGCATTTTGCTGACCAGAATATACTACTTCGATTCTAAGCTGGGCTCCTAGTTTTCGACTAGGCTGACATGACTTCTCAACCAATCTGCATATCCTTAGAAAAAAATGTGTGACGAGAGACTTCATGTTGCCTCTCTCTTTACCTTGTCAATTTCATGAGCCCCCTTCCTCTCTCAAAACATCATATTATTTGGGAACAGTTCCTTAGGAATAAAATGAAAGAATGTTGCAAAACAATTGTTTGATTTTAAATCTAAAAAAGGCACAACAAAATTTGGAGCACAAAAACACAACTCTGATATTCCACTTTCATTTATATTGCTTTGTATAATTTATCTACTCAGCAAATATGTAAAACTAGATTACAAACAATATAAAAATGCTGAAAAGATAACATTTTATTAGTGAACTTCGAAATCCAGCATTAAAACTTTTCTTCACATTCTTCGAAGTAGATTGAATATCTAAAAATACTCTGCGGGAAAATTCAACGTTAGATAAATTGTAAAATTCAAATCTGACTCTACTTATTACTTTCAAATAAGATGATAAACTAAAAAGACCACAAGTATATACTAACTGTGGATTATATTCCAGAAAGTACGATAGAAAACTTTGTTTATTAAAATTCAAGATATTTATGCTTAAAAATTTTAGTTTTTTTCCCCTCCAACTAAGAAATGATCAGCAGACTTTATCAAGAATCTGTGACAAACATCATAGGTTTCTGCTGCTCCTGCTACTCCGCTCTCAAAAATTATATTTATACAGTGGCTTGCTTCTGCTTGTATGAATCAGATTTGTTCAAAACAATTTTGATTCAATAGAGCAAGCTAATCCAATAAAGCTGGCTTTAGTTGCTTTTGATATTTTGATTCATTAAAGGAGTTGACACAATCAACTGGCGTACCCACAGTATATAATTTATAGACTAAGCATCAACTTTGAATGCATTATTACTAAGAACATTATTTTGAAGTTTTTTCTGTAACAGAAGGTAGTAGCTGTTTAATGCACAAAAAATGAACATTTTCAAGAAGTTCCAATGACCTTGGAAATTGGCTTTTGTAACTAAGGTGTTTTTGAAGAGTGCAGCTGCATGCATCAGACTTCCAGCAGGTGACCTTGCAGATATTACGAATAATTTACACAGAAAAAACTTTCAAGTAAATTCAAAAGTAAAGCTTCTCTAAGTAAACACTAGTAATTGATATTAATCATCATGGTATTACAGCTTTTTTAGAATCCTGACCTCCTTTTCCTTGTAATTGAAATTTTCTCAGGATTTTCAAGTCATTTCCTACAAAGTCTCTGTCTTGATCTTGACCTTCTTAGGTTTTCATTTAATAAACCTCTTGGCAAAATTGTTTAGTTGTATGTCTAACCTCATGTTCAAATTGTTATATTCTTTCTTCTTTCTAGCAATCTTAACATTATATCCAATTTCTACACTTAACAATTACCTTATGATTGTTCTTGTTCTAATTCTCCAATATGCCTGTTTTTACAGATTGGGACAAATATTTGTTCCCAAAATCTTAAAAGCTCAGAATTACTTATTCTTGATGTTCAAGTCTAAGATTCATTCAGAACTGATGAATAAAAACTTCATGAATCAGAACATTCAGACAAAAAATCCTAAATACTTTATATTTAATAATAACAAATTCATAAAAAAACACAATAATTACTTTGTTACTTTATTAGAAGGGGAAAAAACAAAGTTTTATAATTTTACACTAAACAGCAATGAAGCAATTTTTATTGCAAAACTAACCCACCATTCAAACAAATTTTCATACATTTTGTTAAAAGTATAATTCATCAAAATAAATAAATATTTAATTTTAAATAAACCATGTCAATATAATGAAATCAACCTACAGTTAATCAACCATCTTTAAGGATGTCAAAATCACCTTTAATTTTTTAACGTGATTTCTGAAATTACTCTTTAAAATGCAAAAGACAATTCCTAGATATGAAAGCATAAAATCATTATATACTTAAAACAAAATAAACTTTCTTTAGAAAAAAAAAAGGTAACATACTTGGTATTTACATGTGCATGGGTAAAAGTTAATGTCATCCATTTCAAATGGGTCCATGCAGAGAGGACACTAAACAGAAAAACACAATATATCATTTTAAACATAATTATCAAGAAATAAATCAAAATAGTATTTTGATTTATTTTAATACCTCGATAAAGTACTCAAACTTACCTCGAGATTTTGATCATGATTGACCGACATTATAAAAATGCACAAGAAATATCACTGATCTGAAAAATTAATTACAAAACATGAATATTTGAATCGGTCAACAACATTTAAAAACTTTCATGAAGTAATTATACACAAAACCAAATTATTCAATTATATCAGTCACCATTAAAATCAGAAAATTAGGAAGTCTTTGCATCAGTAAATTTGCGACAAAAGTTTAGGCGTAAAAGATATTTTGAAAATATAAGTAGGGATTTCTTGAATAAATTCCGTGCAGGACCCTAAATTTGGCGTCCGGAAATCTGGAAGAAAGCCAAAATTCGGAAATATATTTGTATTTTTTTGCAGTTGAAACTTGTAGGTTTCAAAAAAAAAAAAAAAAAGATTTAAAACAGGCATACATTTATTTTCTATTATAAGTGATACTAAACATTCCTTGCAGCAGGTAAAAATTTAGGAAGTTCAGAGAAAAATCAAGACCATTTTGCTGCAGTTTTTCTGGAAATTAAATTTTTAATTTATTTAGTAACAAATAGTACATTGGATCCCTCCCTCTTGCATAAAAAATGATTGATTTTGATTAGGAAAAATACAATAACCATTGGTACAAATAAAAGTAGAAGATATAAATACAAATTCAATTGAATAGACAATCTGTATCATAAATAAAATATTTTAAACTAGCATCAAGAACAAAATGACAGATATAAACAAATATGCTATAATTCAGCAAATATAATTTCAGATAAATAAATGTATATAATACATATGTATATATATATATTTACAAATTTAATAACAGTAATGATAGGTACCTATTTAAGGTTGTTCCAGATGTATACAAATGAATCAAATAGACAAACCAAATCTTGGCGTACGAACGTACAAAACCGAAATCTATTGAAAGAAAATATTAATTTAAGCACGTTCAAGAAAACTTTAAATAATATAATCAACATGGTGCACATTAAGACATGGTAAACAATAGTTGCATGTTATTTTCAACAAGATCCAGCCAAAAATTAGCTCAATTTTTGGGGAAAATTGGCAATAAATAAATAATATATTTCAGAATGCAAAAACCATGTATACTTAAATGTATGTAAAAGAAAACAAAATGTCAAAAAATATTTCAAAAGTTGGACATAGTATAAAAAATGGCATATTGATGTTTTTTAATAACTTAGTCAGAGCTATATAATGATATAATCAAATCTTCTCATCTGGATACTTTCTCGTGGATGCTTAACACTTGCACCTGACATTCGTTCTATCTCACTCAGTTAAGATTATAAATTTATCAACATTGTGTCATTTTCTGTCAGTGGCTTCTTTTTACAAATTATCCTAGCAACAAAAATAATACTAACTGTCATGAGAAGAGTCAATCCTTTATTAACCATGTCTTTTTAGCAATGTTAATAAAATAAGTACACATACTTTGTATTTCAGATACTGAATACACATACCTGGAAATTCGGAAAAATTACTATTTTAGCAGAGTACTTGGAATAGTTTACTGGAAGAGGCGGTAAGGAGCAAGGGAGTAGATAGTTTTAAGAGGGCCATTGATCTTCATTGGGGTCTATAATTTGACTAGGACCAGCCCTGTTGGGCACAGAGCCTGTTGCTGGTCGTCGTATTTGTATATTTATAAGTGAAATAGCAAAACAAATTAGCATAATTCAGCAAAAAACAGAAATTATAAAAAATAAAAGGATAAAATAGCTATACTAATAATAAAAAAAGTGGCTATTAAACTAAAAGTGTCAAACTAAAAATTTTGATTTTCATTCAAGTTGATATAAAGCCATGACTTTCATCATATTTTTTTGTTGAATTTAACCAAAGCCTTGTTCAAGAGAAGTAAAGTATTTTCTCTTCTAATGTCGCATTTGAAAAGGGAAAAGAAATCTAATTAGGATCCATGATTTTTACAAAAACGCCACTTTTTGGAAAATCTTGAGTCCCTGAGACCCAGTTTTATTAATCATCAGCAGGACCCCAGTAAAATGTTTTTGATGTTTTAAATCAAACATTCATTATTGAGGAAAAAAGCAGGGTGTATTAGCCAACACCCCACCTTTGAAGAGTTCATATATTTACATATTAGTGGGTGTAGATTTGTTGCTTCCCCACACCATTTGCATCGAGTATACACCCTTTGTACCTTGGAAGAATTCAAATCAGGCTTGATTAAAAATGTAAAATATATTTCTCAAAGACACTTTGTATTGAAAACTCATTTCTTCACCTTAATAGATAAAAAAAGTAATCAGTAAATTGACATTGGATTCTTAATTACTATTTGACAAATAGAATCAGGATGCAACAAACTAGGCCAATAACAAAAAAATCCACTGTCTCAATCGTTTTTTTTTTTTTTTAGAATTTACTGCACATTAAAATCATTTACTTCAAAAACATTGATTAATACCAAGTCCAGAAATTATGATTTCCATTCCTGAACAAGTTATTATTAGGAATCTTCTTTAACAGCAACGTAATGTGAGGTTGTCAAGTAAAAAAAGTTAGATAACAAAGATCATATGATATTAGCCAAAAATTGATTACGATTTCCATTTCTGAACAAGTTATTATTAGGAATCTTCTTTAACAGCAACGTAATGTGAGGTTGTCAAGTAAAAAAAGTTAGATAACAAAGATCATATGATATTAGCCAAAAATTGATTATGATTTCCATTTCTGAACAAGTTATTATTAGGAATCTTCTTTAACAGCAGCGTAATGTGAGGTTGTCAAGTAAAAAAAGTTAGATAACAAAAATCATATGATATTAGCCAAAAATTGCCGACCTGTTTGATAGCTGCATAATGCACATTTCTTTAAATTGTAAACATACCTGAATATTTACAACATATTCTGCATTATTACATACAAAATTTCTTACATGACTTTATAATTGCTAATTTTAATGCTGTTCAAATTTATATTTCCAGCTTTTCAAGACAATGAATTTTAAAATATTTAGAATTGTTCATGTTTACCGTTTATCTTACTCCCTTAATCTAAAAAACTTAGTCATAGATTGTAAGAACAAATTGCAAAAAATAGATTACTTCAGTGGTGCCCAACCTTTTTCTATAAGAAAGCCGCATTTTATATTAAAATTATTCACATGGGCCAGAATACACATAAAATTTCAAAATATTTAAAACCTATAATTGTTACCATTATCTGATGCTCCATTCATTAAATGTATTTGTTTTCAAAAACTAACTACTGAATGTTTGGCTCCAAATTTGTGAAATTGTCTTTTTAATATTGAGCAAAACAGCGGGCCACACAGATCAGATTTGTGGGATGGATGTGGCCCGCATGCTGTAAGCTTCATATTCCTAATTCAATATCATTCACTGTGTTGCTTCATAAAATATTTTTAGATTACAAAGAGCCTTTTATTTTCAAAAAATTACTCAAAAAATGCTTCTGAATAGAGGCAAATGATTCGTTTTAAAACAACCTGTTATCAAAAACAAAATTTCAATATTTCAAATAAATTTTTAAACAATCAAAATTCATACATTTTCCCCTTTGATTTCAAGATTTTCCACAATATATTTGAATGAAAATAGATGCATGATTCAAAATGATTTATTACTCCAAAGTAAAAGTAGCAGCTTGATACATTGTTTGTATAGAGATAGGTATAAAAATTATTCTTGAAAACCACAAAAAAGCCCGGGTTTTTAATCCCAAACCTGAAAAACTCTGATAATACATACTAACTTTGGTGAGGTGGGTCTTTCCAAAAAAGCCTGAGTTTATTTTCCAATCCTGATTACAAGTAACAGAACTTTTGAAATTTGCACAGTAAAACAAAGGTAAAAGCATAAATTTGTAAAGTGAAGACATGCCAAAAAAGGATGGCAATTAAAAAAACCAAGGGCACATAGGGTAAAAGGCAAGAAAAAAACCTAACAATTGTAAGAAACAAAAGGGCTTCCTTCTAACACAAGAATGATACTTAATAAGAGCTGTTTCATTTTATATTATTCTAGTAAAAATAAAAATTTTCCAAGCTTTGATGGATTGTCAGTGATACAATTAATATTTAATATGAATACTTGAATAAAATATTTTCTGAAAATAGTAGGTATAAAAGAAAAATACTAGCGTTGTCATTACTCATTATTATGTACTGCATATTTTGACATTTAAGTAAATTTTACTAAATTAAATAGCAAATTTCTAAAATTTCATCAACAAGACTAAGAAACCAATTTCAAAGCAAGGGAATAATGTTCACATTTCATATCAATAACCAAACAACAATAAAATTCATAAATAATGGAAACACACAAAGACATTTAAAAGCTACGTGTAAAAAACACACAATAAGATCGATTTAGTTACGTTAAAACTATGCGTTATGAAGCTTTCCATACTGGCCAATAAAAAGTAATTCTCAATCACTTAAAAAATTGTGGAATTATCTGTGTTAGTGACATGGATTTAATTATTTGATGTAATGCTGATTTGCGAATACTGTTTTTGAGATGTATACTAATATTATAACTAAAAATACATAGAGACCTGACTAATTCTCATGATTCTAAACAAATACATTAAAAAAATTTAGTATTTAAAATACTTCAAAGGCAATCCGATCATTTTTTAAAGCTTATCCCATAACTATAAATTGAGTTTACATTTCATTGAAGCATATGTTAAAATTGAATGTTTGAAATTGTCTGATTTTTTTTAGAAAAATGGAACTTTAAATTAATCTACTAAAATTCAATCAAACGAAAAAAAATATGGAAAAAATATTATTAAAATAATTATCCTCTAAATCGGCCCAATTGTAAAAGGCAAACGTCCTGACTTGGCAACCTTTAGGTACTGAATCATGCTCGTAACCCACATAAATCACAAATAACTTGTGTATTTCGAATAAGAAATAAAATAAACGATTCTAAAAATTGAAAACAAATGTTTATGACTATGTACTATATTCTATTAAAGAGTAATTTACCACATACATTTTATCGCAAGGTTCGAACCAACTTCAGTTGTCAACTCTATCAACTATACTCATGTAATTTTGCGCAACCTTCTGCGCAAGTAGCCCGGATGAAGAAAATATTTTTTTTTGCTTCCACATCTACATGTACATCACAACACATCAACATCATCAGATTTATCAATTTCGAATGAAACAAATAAATGTTTTGTCTCAACTTTCACCAAATTTTAAATTTTCTGTCTTTAAAACAATTTTCATATTCATAGTTCGGGTATCACAAAAAAAACAAAAATAATAATAAAAAAAAAAATTAAAATGATACAGCCACGAGCTACACATCACTAACGCGGGGCGGGTTTTGTTTTGTTTACTATTAAATTAAAACTGAGCGGAGCGGCCTGCTGAGCGGCTTCGGAACAATCACTTTGGTGCTTTTAATATTGTTTTAAGAATTTATCCAGTGCAGCATCACAAATATTTAATGTGTATATCATGGCATGTTGGGAAAAGTTACCTCCGGAAATCCTTGAAAAAATATTTGAGTATTATATCTCGTCAAGCTGTCAAAAGAATTTAATGTATTGTGTTGCAGAAGTATGCACTTCTTGGAAAAATGCATGCTTAAATACCCACCTATGGAAAACGTTTGATGGGACCTTGACAGTTTCAAAACTGCTTGGTTTCTGTAAACGAGGAGTTTTAATCAACACAACTAAGTTCTATTTTCCTGGGAACTGCAAAAAGCCATCTAGCGAAATGATAGAAAAAATTTTCCGTGAAATGCCAAACTTGAGATACATCAATCTGAATGCGATTGATCAATTTCCTCTAGACTTTTTCGATCTGCTTGCAAAGTATGGAAAAAATCTGAATGAAATTGATTTTTCAGGAGACAAGTCCATTAACGATCTTCACGTGGTTCAAGCAAAGCGCATGGACCAGTTTTTTTCAATATGTGGCTCGAATTTGCTCAGCATAAATCTTTCTGGTCGAAGATTTTCTTGTCTTCAAAGTATTCTCATATGTATACTCGAATTCTGTCCCAATCTACAAGAATTTATATGTCTTAATAGTTCTTGTAAGTATGATGCTTCTCATACAAAAGTAACTGTCAGAATTAGTAAATTTCAGAAGCAATGTCCGAAGTTAAATGTATTGAGAGTAACTCCTCATTTTATTTTTTGTGATAGTAAAAATGATTCTCCTCGTGCTGATGGATTTCTAGAGTTAGAAGTACTGACAATACATAGTGATAATTTAAACCCGTTATACATAAGTGATGATGCATTTTCAAGTCTTTTATGTAAATCTACAAAGCTGAAAGTACTTGATATTCGTGGAAGTTGTTGCATCAGTGCATCCTGCTTAGCTACACTGCCTGCAACTGATCTCGAATATTTATACTTATCAAACACACAAATTCTTCATCCTTCACGGCTGGACAAAGCCTCTTTGGCGGAAATGATTATGAAATGGCGCCACAGTTTGAAAGTACTGGACATATCGAGGTTTCGAGATGATTTTGTGAATCGTATAGTTTCACTTCTTGCTTTGCAGCCTGACTCAAAGTTGGAAACTTTAAATGTAACTGAGACAAGAATAAACTCTGATACAGTATATACAATTATAAAATCATTCCCAAAATTGAAACAGCTGAATTTAGAATCCTGCCGAAATTTAGGAAGAGGATTGAAACGTGTGTATAATGGAAAGGTAGAATTACAGTCTTTACTTAATAGATTATAGTACAACCTCGTTTATATCCTTACTAAAGGGTACAAGGCCGCAGTAAGCCTAATCTTCACTATCATGAAAATGGTTCTGAGCGTCTCATGCAGCGGTGTTCAGGAAAATTACTTAATATCTGTAGCAGGGTTTCCGCAAAGGTCGCATTTTTCGCAAAATGTGCAAATACTGTCTAAATTGCGAGAATGAAGCAAGGCCAGTTTTGCTTTTTTGCTCCAATATAATAAGAACAAAAACAATGCACGATCAGAGAGAGAAAGCAAGCATAGTGGTATCCAAACCCAGATAATATATAGACAAACGCGGCAACGCCGTTCGCAGAAAACTTTCAAAGCTTGCAGAAAATTTTGGCATTTTATTTAAAAAGTTATTTATTTAGGAGGTTTTCTATCTGAAATATATGTCTTGATTTTGTTCATTGTGGGGCATTAGCTTGTTACATACGAAACTGACTCATTCATTAATCATGACGGATTGAGAACCAACTACATGGTAGAACCTGCACTTCATATAACTTGATATTTTTGTTGTTGGTAGCACTTTAGGATTCAGAAGCCCCCCTTTTTTCTGCAGAAAATTTTTAAGAAATAATTTAAGTTCGCAGACAGTTTTACATTTTATCTAAGTGTGGTGGTATCTCACTTAAGAGCAAGAATCTGAGAGAGTGTCACGCCTGTGATTCATGACCTCTCAGATTTTTTCCAAAAAATTAGCAAATGTTTATTACCTTATTGAAAGACCAAATCCAGAATGTTTTGCTCTAAAGTTGAGTTGTTTAGTTTTTATGGACCCCTAAAGTAGAAGGCGCGGCATCAAAAATTAAGCGGATTTTCAAGACATGGAAGTTGCCGTGAGCCAAAACTCTTACCAGGAACTGTTTAACTCCAATTTTCTTTTTGTATATAGAATATAGAAGGTTGAAACTTTACAAAATGGGTGTTAAGTTTGAGGTAAGTTGTTGCCGTAAGGTCAGTGAAGGCCCTCAAAACAAGGCATTTTTGACGTTTTTTAGCGTTTTTGAGGCCCAAAAACAGCTTGTACATTTCAGTTGGCACGGCAAAAGTAATTTCGTTTGAAAGACCAGTGTAAACACTTTAAAATAATGTATAAATAACCGTGGAAAGTTCAACGTGCTTTTAGTTGCGTAAGGCCGAAATATGAAAAATGTCATATTTTAGCGATATTCAAACGGTCATAACTTCCTCTGCCAACAACATATTGAACTATTTTTTTTGCCAATGTCATACTCTATTCTTTGTCTTAACAGAACAGTTGAGTCCTTTGAGGCGAAATGTAAAATTTTTTTTTACAAAAAATATATTTTTTCCTGTGTATTTTTTGTAAAAAAAAAAAATCACATTTCGCCTCAAAGAACTCAAATGTTCGGTTAAGACAAATAATAGAGTATGACATTGGCAAAGAAAATATTTCAATATGTTGTTTGCAGAGGAAGTTATGACCGCTTGAATATCGGTAAAATATGACATTTTTCATATTTCGGCCTTACGCAATTAAAAGTACGTTAAACTTTCATTGGTTATTTATACATTATTTTAAAGTGCTTACACTGGTCTTTCAAACGATACCACTTTTGCCGTGCCAACTGAAATGTACAAGCTGTTTTTGGGCCTCAAAAACGCTAAAAAACGTCAAAAATGCCTTGTTTTGAGGGCCTTCACTGACCTTACGGCAACAACTTACTACAAATTTAACATTCATTTTGTAAAGTTTCAACCTTCTATATTCCATATACAAAAAGAAAATTGGAGTTCAACCGTTCCTGTTAAGAGTTTTGGCTCACAGTAACTTCCATGTCTTGAAAATCCGCTTAATTTTTGATGTCGCTCTTTTAACTTTTGGAGTCCATAAAAACTAAACAACTCAACTTTAGAGCAAAACATTCTGGATTTGGTCTTTAAATAAGATAATAAACATTTGGTAATTTTTGGGAGAAAATCTGAGAGGTCATGAATCACCCCATAATGCTAGGCGTGACAGTTTCTCAGATTCTTGCTCTTAATCTTATTATAAATCATAGCCAACATGGTGGGTCATTCCAGCGAAAATGATACAAATCAGTCCCAAGACTTTGGAATTTTTTAAAATCAATTTTAATTACTACCACCCATTAAGTTTGTTTTTTAATTGGTTCTCCATTTCATTTTGTGTAATCAAATATCAATTGTTTGAAAATGTTAAATAGCAAGCGCATTTCAACAGCGCATATAATAGCAAGTGCATTTGGCAGTAAAAATTCTCTCAAACATTTGAAGGTCAAGTGGTTGATCGGCTTCGCTTTTAAAAATAGCATAAGCAAAAATTAGGGCTGTAAATGTTTTGAAAAGGCTGCCTGAAACTTAGAGATAAGCGAGTGACTTTGAGTAAAAGGGAAAAAAAGTCTATTATACAACACTTACTGCAATTCAGAACTGTCCAAAAATTTCGACAAAAGCTGAAATTCGAGTAAAGCGAGGTTGATATATCCAGAGTCGACTCCATTGTCTTAATGGGCATAAAATTCCCCCCAATAAATGCATCATTAACTATTGAAAAAAACTTGTGTTCTTTTAATAGGAGTTACAATTCTAAATTTTTTATTTATTTATTTGTTTTTTAATTTTACCTACTATGAATTTATTTCTTTCAAGATGTCAAGGCTGAATTTTGAATTTAGCTTTCAACAGGAGATGAAATACATAAACTAGGTTGGAAAGAAAATAAACAGATTCACTCTAGCATTTTACTGACGCCTTTTCTCCAAATTTAGCTTTTTTGCTAAAAAACTTTGAAACTCAGCTTAAACCCTGACCTACAGTGAGGTTTCATAGACAAATATAACATAGAAAAAATATGTTTATAGCATTTAATTTATTTTTTAAAAAAGTTAACAATTTGTGCTTTATTACACTGTACATATTTTAAGTTTTAAAAACATGGTATTGAAAGAAAATATATATAAAGATATTACCTGCATAATATATACTAATAATGTATACAATATAGTAGGTATATCAACATCAGAGACGTGCCGTCTGGGTAGGCAAGGTAGGCAGTGCCTACCCATGAAGAAAACATAGCAATTTTTTAATTTCATTAACTGACATATAATGCACTGATTGGAAAATATAAAAGCATTAAACAGCGAATACAGGAGAAAAAACACGAAAATTTTCCTTTTTTCTTCCTTAAAAAAGCATCGACTGCTTCAGTGTTTCATGCGCAGAACCATGCTACGGTCTAGACGTCTTGACGCCGTTTTTCGTACAGTAATGTTGAATACTTGCAGTTTGCTATCTCCATCTCGTGTTTTCTTTTTCATGAAATATAGTAATTTTCAAATGTTTTGTGTTTTTTTGTATCCCGCTTTTTCGTAGGATTAAGTTGAAACTGTATCCAATATGGATATGAGATAGTTTATAAATTATATATGCAGGCGAATATTTGTGCGCATATGTATATAATTTGTATAATAGTAAACATCTTTCATATTCTGGTTATTTTGTTGCTTTTTGCATTTCATGCGTTTTTAATGATATATATTATTCCACAAATCTTCGCAACTGCCTACCCTAGGCATGCATTGACGGCACGTGCCTGATCAACATCACAATATGTAACTTAAATCTTGTTAATATAGATGAGTTAATATATATTTTAAATTAAGTATTCAAAGTAAATTAAAAAAAAAACATTTACTATTTTAACACAGTCACATTCTATCCAATTACAAAGCATACACCATAAACAAAAAAACAAAAACTATTTTAATCAAAATTTGCTCCTTATCTGTTAAATTAGACTATAAGAATTGAACTTTTAATGTCTTGTTTTTAGCAAATCGATGTATAACTAAGTATATCTAATTTTTATGATACACAACACCTCATTCAGAAGAAAAATGCTTATTTATGCATTAGCATCACCTGTTTAAAGTGTAAAAGATTGGTCTTTTGGATAACATGTTTAGACACAACAAGGCAATATTTGTTCCTTTATGCTATAGGCAACGCGACAGATTGCTTTGTTTCACTGAACAGTATGACTTCATTGCCACAATTAGACATAATGAAAAGTTCAGTTCATTTTTTTAGTTGAATTATTTTATTTCAATTTTTTCTTCTCCATTAAAAGCTTTTCTACTCGGTGGAGCTCAGCGCCTTTTTGCCACTGTCGCCATCGTGCACTGTATGACCTTGCACATATGAATGGTGAGGCCCAGTGGCCCAACTACTGGTTGGTTTCAGGGGGGTTATATTCACAGTCGTCACGAGGTTAAAAACGGCGGAGGGGGGGGGGGGGCAATACAATAACATAAGATTTTTTTAAAGGCTACAAAGTAGATTCATATAGCGAAATTCTATTGTATCTAGAAAAATGTTAGTACAGTGAAATCTGTGTATAACGATACTCAAGGGACCGAGAAAAAATATCGTTATAGACAGATTATCATTATAGACAGTTTGAGCAAGAGTAGATGGTAAGTTGGCTGGGACCAAACCAAAATATCGTAATAGGCAGGTTTATCGTTATGTACAGTATCGTTATACACAGGTTTCACTGTATACTGTATATGTGTTAGTATGTATAATGATACTTTGAGATGTAATTGATTTTTAATTGTTAATGCATCTTCTTTTTTCTACTTTTACAAAATGAATAATGAATGTAACGACTTATGTAAATAAATTGTTAATATTTGCTTTTTATGATGATGGCATTTGTTTAAATCAAATCAAATCTTAACAAATTGATCATTTTTCAATTTATTTTTAAAAATAGAGATGCTTTTGTCACAATTGAAAAATATCATTAGTCATTATAACTTTTTATCCTTTAACCATGGCTTGTACCTAGGGGTGTTAACCCTTCATATTTTCTATAAGTATTTTCAAATTAAAGAAGAAATTTTGCCAAAATCTACAAAATATCTGAAGATATGCAGAATTTTGAATCACTCTCTTTTCAAATTTGCAGAATTTGCAATCCATTAAAAAGCCCAAAATCACATATAAGAAACTTCACTTTGGTAAAATTTCTGGAAAACAGTAATAATTCCAGCAGGGGGGGGGGGGGCACAGAGGCGCTAGACCCCTGTCATATTTTCACCCAGTGGCAAAGTCACATATGTTAATAAGAATTCCTAGTTGAATTTTCAGTCTGGAAAGATCTGTCTGTTATATATGTTTTGAACCAGAGTCGTTTTTCATTACAAATTTAAATTTTACTAGCAAAATAAGTATTTAAAAAATGAAAAACTACTCTCATGAAACTAGTTGGGTAGACTGGGGCATTAGGGTGGTCACAAAAAATCAATTTTCGAATTTCTTTTGCGGCACCCCCCTAAAATGTGCCAATGGGCTAGAAAATGAGATTTGCAAAGTTTTAGCTTAATCGGATAATATTAACACGTGCCGCAAAGAGGGTAAAGTTAAGAAAAACAGCGATTTTTAGCCAAAAATTGTAGTTTTTACTCTGTAAAACCAAAACTACTGATCCTAGAAGCTTTATTTTGGTCTCATTTTGTAGGAATTTTTATTTTCTTTAAGTCTAATCTTATTTAAAGTTTCGAAAAAAATGATTAAATATTTTTCAGAATTTTTCCAAGTCAGGCTGCAACGCAAATCCTCGAAATTGCAAGTAACATGGGAAAATTTTTTTTTCAACTAATCATTTGAGGCACCCCCTAAAATGTGCCAATAGACTAGAAAATGAGATTTGATTAGTTTTAGCTTAATCGTATAATATTAACACGTGCCTCAAAGTGGGTAAAGTTACAAAAAACAGTGAATTTTTAGCCAAAAATCGTAGTTTTTCCTCTGTAAAACCAAAACTACTTATTTTAGAAACTTTATTTTGGTCTCATTTTGTAGGAAATTTCGTTCTCGTTAAGTGCTATCCCATTCATTTTTGCTATCATCTCCAAAGTATTTATTTGGCATTTTTCAGGTTAAATCGTAGAGTATATCAAAAATAAGAAATTTTCATGCAAAAACCTAAAAGCATTACAATATTCAATTACATTTATTTGCTTATTGTTGGATTTACTTTGTCAATTAAAAAAGGGGTATTTTCGCGGTACTTTAGAAATAAATGAAACAACTTAACCCCTTAATTCCTCGATCTTAACCCGGAAATTTGTTTTACTTTGTCTATTAAAAAAGGGGGTATTTTCGCGGTACTTTAGAAATAAATGAAACAACTTAACCCCTTAATTCCTCTATCTTAACACGGAAATTTGTTTTACTTTGTCTATTAAAAAAAAGGGTATTTTCGCGGTACTTTAGAAATAAATGAAACAAATTTCTGTGTTAAGATAGAGGAATTAAGGGGTTAAGTTGTTTCATTTATTTCTAAAGTACCGCGAAAATACCCCTTTTTTAATTGACAAAGTAAATCCAACAATAAGCAAATAAATGTAATTGAATATTGTAATGCTTTTAGGTTTTTGTATGAAAATTTCTTATTTTTGACATACTCTACGATTTAAGCTTAAAAATGCCAAATAAATACTTTGGACATGATAGCAAAAATGAATGGGATAGCACTTAACGAGAATGAAATTTCCTACAAAATGAGACCAAAATAAAGTTTTTAAGATAAGTTGTTTTGGTTTTACAGAGGAAAAACTACGATTTTTGGCTAAAAAATTCACTGTTTTTCGTAACTTTACCCACTTCGAAGCACGTGTTAATATTATCCGATTAAGCTAAAACTTTTCAAATCTCATTTTCTAGTCTATTGGCACATTTTAGGGGGGTGCCTCAAAAGATTAGTTGAAATTTTTTTTTTTTCCCATGTTACTTGCAATTTCGAGGATTTGCGTTGCAGCCTGACTTGTGAAAATGCTGAAAAATATTTAATCATTTTTTTCGAAACTTTGAATAAGATTAGACTTAAAGAAAATTAAATTTCCTACAAAATGAGACCAAAATAAAGCTTCTAGGATCAGTAGTTTTGGTTTTACAGAGTAAACACTACAATTTTTGGCTAAAAATCGCTGTTTTTCTTAACTTTACCCTCTTTGCGGCACGTGTTAATATTATCCCATTAAGCTAAAACTTTGCAAATCTCATTTTCTACCCCATTGGCACATTTTAGGGGGGTGCCGCAAAAGATTAGCTGAAAAATTTTTTTCCCCATGTTACTTGTGACCACCCTACTGGGGCATGTTTACTCAGATTTTTTATGAATTTCTAATTTTTATGTTTCAATTTATGAAATTTTAGACGTTATGGTCTCATAAAGCAGTTAGTGAAGTTAAAGTTTGTGCATTCAGTTTTTGCTCTGTTTGAGTATTTAAGAATCAAAAAAATAATTTTAACCCGGAACCGCCCTGTGATCTGTTTATAGATCACCTCTTTTCAGACTCCTCCCTTGAAACTATACCTTTCGATCATTTCTTTTACTTATTGGCTGGTTTCCTATTGGAAATTGGTTCAATAGGAAAACAGCCAATTAGAAATGATAAAAAGGTATAGTTTTCAGCGAGGAGTCTGAAAACGAATTGGTCTATAAATAGATCACTGGGCGGTAACGGGTTAAGATCAAAGTCTGTTGCATAAACCTGCCCTTTACCCAGGACAGGTTTACTCTGTCTCACTTACAGAACAGCATTTTTTCATTATTTTGACATCTAACTCAGTTATGCAAGTTTTTCGAACATAATGTCTTACCATCTACAGGTGCAGGAGTCAGTCACCTTCGTCTCCTTTAGAAATTTTGGCTACTTTTAGTCACATTTCGAAGTTTTTGTCACCTTTTTAAACCTTTCTTGAAAAGTGTTTTTAGAAAATCTTTTTTTAATTAATTAAATTTTTGAAAAGTATCCGGATGATAGAGTTAATAGTGAAATTAATTCAAAAAGTAGCATTAAATATGATCCTCCTTGCTTGGAGTTGTAGAAAAAAAATAGCTTGTTAAAAGCTCTGCTAAAGGACATAGGGGGATTTATGTCGCTAATTCTGGGGGTGCAACAGTACCAGGACCTGGGGGGGGGGGCGGTACAACTATTATAGCCATGGTTGTTTCAAAGTAGAATAATTTTTATTATATACCAAGAAATACTCTGTCACAGAGTGTGCCATTATTCTATAAGAACTAAATAATAAATAATTTTAAAAAATGTCCTTATTTGCATGTAATTATTTGTTTAATTTGTTTGTTTTTCGAATGGATAAAAGGACTCTAATCCTTAATATGTGTGCAGTCATATTGCTCTTGCATTGGCGATGTGTGGTGATACATTGGGTTTGTTTCAAGTAAATTAACTTGTATTGTAGCTATGAAAAAATATAAATTATTTTCCAAACAGCTGCTTTTGATAAAATATACTTAGTTTAAATTTTTTTCAAAACCGAGCCAAAAATGTTGGGGGTGCGGCGCACCCCTTGGCACCCCTGTAAATCCGCCTATGCTAAAGGACCACTTGCAGTGATATTATATTTGAGATTGTGATGAGAAGGAAATATGACTAGCATTCTTTGACTCAAACTCAGAGGGGAAGTTCAAAACCTTGGGTAAAGAGAAAGAATGTGTCTTGGAAATCAAACTTGCTGTGCTCAATCATTTTTTTGAATGAGTGGGACCTCCCAACACTAGTGCAACTGGTTGCTAAGTAAATTTCGTTAAAATCTTTGACGAGCAATCTTGCAGTGATGTCTCTGTGTGGTATTGCTTTATCTTTCACTACTAGTAGAAATGCAGAAATGAACCACAAATATTGGGCACTAATTTTTAATGAAATAAATGCGTATTTTGTAGGAAATTTCTTTACATTTTGCTTTGTAGAATTTTTTAAATGAAATTAAAAAAAAAAATAAGGTTTAATTGATATTTTAAAATTGTATAAATGCATATCATGTTGTTCTGCATCCTGTAAATCTTTCAAATATTTTTTAAGTTAAAAGAAGTTATTTTTATTATACCACTTTGGGTTAACCTTGTTTTAAAAATTATGTTAGTTCATATATTTTTTTTATAACTTGATTTGACCCAACTTTTTATACCTCTCACTACTACTCTACTGAAAAAATGAACCACTAATGCATTTGAAAGAATTTTTAAGTTGAACATGTAATTTTAGTACAGCAGATATGTGACCGAATTGTGCCTTTAATGATAGAAACATAAAACTTAGCGCACGTGTAATACACATCAAGAGATTTAAGTTTGGATACCGTAAAATGGGGTGTATAGGAACAGCGGGGTCAATCGGAACAAAACTTCCCGACCGTACAACGAAATTCTTCATAAATAAACTATTGGGTATTTTTCCCCATGAATTTTTTTCTTAGTAAGGAAAGATCATAGGGAGTAGGAAAAAATTACTTTTGTCAATCTGGCAACGCTATTGGCTTCTAAGGAGGGCTGCACGTGGAACGCTAAAAAACATCACATTTCCATAGACTGCAAAACTTCATATGCAAGATCAAACCTTCTTATATTTAAAAACTAAGAGTGGTATGTTTCAATTATACATGTATCTGAACAACAGAATCCCGCATTAGAATTTACATTTTTTATAAATTGTGTCATAAAAATGAAGAATTCTGAAAAATGGCATAGAAAAAAGATTTGCGGGGTGAATCGGAACACTTAGTTCTGTTGTTCCAATTCAAACTTATTTGAAGGAAACTGTTTGAAAAATCAAGATTCTAACTCCAATTCTTCTAATCAAGACAAGAACAAGGTTTTATTACTGTTTATCCCTTCTCGTGAGCAACTAGATCTTAGAATGACAAACAGTTGCAGATTTCAAAAGATTTTTTCTCCAGGAGACTTCTTTTTACTTAAAATACGAGGGGGAAATCCACATAGACTTTATGTAGTAAAAGTCTAGCACACAGACAGTGACGAATAAACGAAAAAATCTTTCAGAACAATCCTCAAAACCCACAGATTTTAAGAAAATAAAGAAAAGGCAGAGTTCATCCCAGGAGATGTTATGAAAAAAATTAAGCCAAGTCACAATTGCTAGTTTTAAGGACAAGTACATATTTGTGGCCGGTATGAGTGACTTCCATTCATGTTAAATCTTTGTATTTCAATTCAAAAGCATTTCTTAAAATTACTTTTCATTTTTCATAAGTTCAAAATTATTTTGAATTTTGAGAAATTATACACGTTTACTGGTATTGAAATTATGCATTTATTTGACAGTAATTATCTGTTCTTATTCTCCCCCATCAATATTACTCATTTTGTGAGACCTATTACAGGTTAAATTGAAAAAAAAATAAAAATTTTAACAAGTGTTCCGATTGACCCCTATCAGCGGGGTGATTCGGAACACCCATAATTTCCTATATATTTTAATAATAATTTTTCAAAATGCTTTGTCTTCGCTTGGAATATCAAAAGTAAAGCAAGACCGAAGTTTTTACCCAAAACATCAAATTAAAAAAAAATCTTTTAACTACTTTTTTTACAATCAAAGCTGAAAAGTGTTCCGATTAACCCCATTTTACGGTACGCGGCCATCTGAGATTTTGTCTATTATAGTAATGGCAGCCGTCAATGGTCAAACTGCTAAATTTTCGTACTTTTTTCGAATTTTCCCCATTTTGACCATGAAAGAGCACGTTTTTGACAAATATCATATTATACATATTTAAACTACATTAAATTTGCTACAAGTTGATACCAAAATTGACTTGTTAGCTATAATGGTTTTTGAGATACAGCTTCTCAAAATTTCCCAAATTCTCCAAATTCGGACACTTTTAGTTGGTTTCCTTGCTTCATCATATATGCAAATGTCTTTATATCTTCAATAACCTGTATTGTAGAAGTAGTGAAGTAAACATTTATTGAATTTAACATTTTGAAAAGGGTGGATGAAAGAGGGGGGAGGTTCCTGTTCATAACCAGAGAACTGATATCCTGAGAGAGGATATTGAAATTCAAAGCTTCCTCTGAATATATTTAGAGTTCCTTCAAAGCTTTTAAAATCATGTTAAATGACAACTGTTAAAACTATACAGAGTTATTGTTGTTTTATGTATAAAGAGTGTGCTCCTCGTAATTATATATATTATAGTTTAATTACAATACAGTCAAATCTCGTCAATCCGAACACGCTTAAAATGAATTACGTCTAAGACGAACTGCCGATCCCGGTCCTATTTTAATTACACATAACGTTATTTATTGTTTTTTGGATAAAATGAAATGCGCTTAAGACGAATTAATTTTAAATGACCATCTATGTTCGTTTTAACGAGGTTCGACTGCAAATTTATTTAAATATTTAAGAAAGTCATGTGAATAATTTAAAGAAAAAAAGAACATTGCATCATTTGTTCTTTGTACTATCATTGACTACTAGATACGTAATGTGTTGCATATAACTGATCATAGATTGAACTGGGGTCTCTAACCTACTACCAGTGAGCCACATGCGGTCAGTGGGAAGTTTATAAACTGAAAAAGAAAAACAAAATAAAAAAACTTTTTTTTTTATAATATATTTTTGTCTTGAGCATTTTTATAAAGAAAAACTAAGCTTACAACCCCTTCCCTTCTCAAAAAAGAAAACAAAAACAAAAGTTACGTTTATTTAAGCTTGATATCACTGGTTACAAAGATTACCACATGTTCAAAGAGCAGTACACTGCAGAACAGCCTTCTCACATTGAAACTTATAATAGCAGCCTTTCTTACAGCCACATCGTACGAGTTCCCTGCGTGTCTGAGAAGCCTCTGGCAGGGTTGTCCACAATACTTCCCTTTCACCTTCAGTAATTTCTAACCCCACTCACCTGGTTAAGGGAGTACTGGGAATGCGAACATCATTTCAGCCCAGCAGTAGCCTGCCTGATAGAGTTATTTTTGTATGTTAAAGGGATGCATCTTGTGAAGGAGGCAGATTGTCGATTTCTCTGAAATACTAATTTCAAGAATTTCTGAATAACTAGGTGGTTTCTGGCATCATTAATGGATTCCTCGCTGCTGCTACTACGGTCGTATAACACTATAAATATCTCCAAAGGTTTTAATATATCTTGAAGAATACCCTGGGAAGGTCTATAAACCAATTCACAAAAGGTGGCAGTAATATCCTGACGCGCATTCCATGTGCCCCATGAGGTCCGTTTACCTCTTCCTCCAAAAAAATGACAGTGTCACCCTGATTGCCGACCTCATATTGAAACGAACTTCACTGATCAAAAAGCCATTTAAATTTAAACATATTTAATTCTTTTCGAGAGGACAGAGTAAACACGGAGAAGGAAATTTAATCTTTACTAGTAAAATTTTATCGTCGTAAAAGCAGAAAAAAGAGTTAAAATTGGAACCGATTTTAAGATTCTTATACTAAAATCAATTAAGTATTTTAATTGTTAAGAAATTGTAACTAGCAACATATAAATATTTTAAATCATTTTCTTTCCTTGCCGACAAACAATGACATCGGTTTCCAATCTTGTAAACTTAAAGCTTAGCCACATTTGCTAAAAAGCGTTATATTTCGAGTTCTTTATGACATGGAAGTTAAAAACAAATTCCATCAAAAGCAGAAAGTTTTTATCTTTCTTTTGGAACTATTCTTTTAAAGTTTCAAGTACGTTTTCACTTCAAAAATCGCAAAAACAATTTAAAAGTTTTTAGTTAATATCTTCGTTAGTTAAGGTTTTCCAAAGACGTGACCTAGATAGGCACATTTTCGACAGACTCACCTTTCGAACATTTTTTTTTTATAAATCGGTCCATCCGTTTAAGCGCTAGAGTGCCACAGACACATACGCAGATACAAAGGTCAACAGATACACAGACACGTCAAACTTATAACCCCCCTTTCTTGTTGCGCCGGAAGTAGTGGAAAAAGGACAGTTCTGCCCCAGCAGGCGGCTGTGCGGCTATAGCCGCCTCCCACAGCCGCCTGTGACCTCCGCTCCGCCGCCTGTGACCTCCCCTCCGCCGCCTGTGACCTCCCCTCCGCCGCCTCCTCCTCCACCACCTCCCACAGCCACCTCCCCAGGGCCGCCGCGAGGATTTTGGTTGTCATGACAACCAATGGTTTGGTTTCTTTGAATTATTTTCGTGAAAGGTTACAAGGGTTTTTCCCGCAAATTTCTGAATATTTCCCGCGAATTTCAGGAACTTAATTTTATTTTAGGTGCTCATGCTGCCATCTATTGAGTGAACGAATTTAATTCTTTTTTTTATTTTCGGACTTTGTCAATTTCCTGAAGCGGGGTTCGAACTCGAACCAAAAGTTTTCCTCTTACTTAACAGACAATCGCGCAAACCAACTAGGCTACGGTGTTCTTATACTCACAAGTGCTAATAGTGATCAGAATATAGTTTAAGATTATATCGCCGTCTGTTGATTATCTGATGATGTTAATTTGCATGCTAATTTATTTTGTAATTCGAACTTTGTCTAATTTTTGCAACTTAGTTTTTGTAACATATCTCAATATAATTTTTGATTTTAAAGAACGATGATGCTACCATCTGTTGATGGAAATTTATTTTTTTTTCGAATTTAATTATTTCTTCGAACTTAATTTATTTTTCAAGCCGAAATCGGGCTTTGTCAATGAAAATTAATTTTTTTTTTATGTTTATAATAATCCGACCCAATGTAATGATTAACTATTTTTTTATTAACCTGCTAATTTATTTAATTAGGAATTAGTCGAATTTAATTAATTTCACACAATCGAATGAGAATTTTATTCAGGAATTCCCTACTTTGCATGTTTTTTCACGAATTTTACCGTTTTTAAGTTTCCCCATACTTTTACAATATCATTTTTAGAACTTTGACGAACGCTTCGCGAATTTAATTATTTTTTCCAACTTGGATTATTTTTTCAAACCGAAATGGAATTTTTTCAGTGAAAATTAATTTTTCATGTTGTTGCTCATCTGACCCAGAGTAATGAATGACTTTTTAATTGTCATCCCATTTTAATTAGTAATTAGTCAAATTTAAAAAAGCCCACACTTCCGAATTTGATTATTTCTATAAAGTTCTGCACATTGCATGTTTTTTCACGAATTTTACTGTTTTTTAACTATGTCCCTGCTTTTACAACTTAATTTTTAAACTTTTTCCCCACTTCAAAATTTTTCATCTAATCTACTATGACTTAATTACCTCTACCCCAAAACAAACTCGACCAACACGACTTCTTATTTCCGACATTAATGAACACATTGATACAAATAATCATTACATACAAGACTGTCAATTACTCACACACAATAGACCACACATTGATTTTTACTACTTTTATCCGATTATACTCAACCCTCGACTTTCATGTGAAACCTCAAACATTCATACAAACCCCTTCAATATCATTCAAACACACATACATCCATTCATTAAGACTCAATTGTTAAATAAAATTTCAAACATCAAGTCAACAAGTCAAAACTTTCATCCATTAAGTGAAAAATAATCATACTCTACTAATAAGAGAAAACTCGGTCGTTAATACATTAAAAATCAAAATCAAATTTTTCACAATGTCGAAGTTGAAAATTAAAATTTTTACAATGTCAAGATTAAAAATCAAAAACGTTTTTTTTTTTTTGCAACGTCAAAATCAAAAGTTAAAAATTCACCCCATGTTGAAATTAAAGATCGAAATTTATTCTCCAACGTCAAAATTTAAAATCATTTCGATACACTCAAGTTAACATTGGTTTATACATTCGAACAAATAAATTTTTTTACATTCACTATCATTTCACCCAATGAAACTTATAAAACACTTTAACTCACACAACACTTGATAAAAAAAATTAACTATACGAATTATTCTGCATGCAATCAATTGAAATGAAACAAGAAACTTACCTTCTGTTGTGTGAATCACAATGGTGCAACTCCGCAGGAAACAAATCCCGTGGTTGATCCTCAAGCAATAAATGGAATCACATTAATTGAGTTATTTTTTACTTTTACAACTCGAATTAACGTAACTCCACTCACGCTATTTTTCGCAACTTTTCCGCCAGCTTGATACGATGTCAACTCCTAAATATCCCGATTTTCAGAGAGGATTTCTCGGCAAGCTTTCCTTGGGTACCTTCTCCATCCACAAAATCCATCCCTTCACATAGAAGTCGAACACTCAAATGGCGTGTAATCAGAAAGATAAGTGAATCATTACTGATAACTGATGACCACGTGACACTTAATCATCACACCCTGACCACAAGCGACCTTTGTCTTATCAGTTCGCGCATGTGCAGAGAGTCTAATAAGACGATTCAAGTTTTCAAACATTTTAATTGGTCACATAAAAGTGATGTCACATTGTTCATTTGTCAAGCTTACCTTAATTTTAAAATCACTTCTCTCTCAGATAGAATGCTCTGTTGATTACTCGATAATGTTAATTTGCATGCTAATTTAATTAGTAGTTTACCAAAGTTAATTAATTCCATCATTAGAAAAATTTAATTATTCTCTTTGTTTTCAGTTATAGCTTTCATCAGAGTAGTGAGTTAGTTCTATTATTTTTCAGGACTCGATTTTTTTCAAGTCAATTGAAATTAATTTTTGTTATGGGAGCGAGCCCACTAACCCGATGTATTTAATTCTTTAATTATTTCATTTCTTTAATCACTTCATTTCTTTAATCACTTTATTTCTCTAATTACTTTTTTCGAACTTAATTTATTTCCAACAGCTGGGCTAACTCGAATTTTACAGTGACTGATTTGGAACTTTGATAATTTTTCAGCGAATTTAATTAGTTCTTAGAGCTTCAATTGTTTTTCTGCTCGAAATGAGATTTTGCCAGTGAAAATTATTTTTTTATGTTTTTGATCATCCGACCCTGCTATAATGAGTAACTAATTTTGAATAAGTCTGCTAATTTAATTGATGATTAAACTTGTAATTAGTCAATTGTAATTTATTTCACCTTATCGAATTTGATTATTTGTACAGAATTTTCAAATTCAAAGTTTTCTAGTTTTCAAAATTTATTTATCTTTCTCCACGGTTCCAAATATTTTTTACCAGTTTAAATATTTAATCATTCTCATACGAACAAAACATTAGAACTTACTCTTAATATTAATTTGGCTGAATCTGTTTCACAGTCATTTCATCATTTCCAGTGTAAGAATTTTTCTGTACTTTATGAATGAATCTAACGAAATTGCACAACAAATGTAGAATCACATGTAGCCTATTACAAAACCTTACATCAAGACCACAGAAAAACATTAACATTACGAAGGTTGCTTACAAGGAGTCATATAGAAAGATACGAAACAATGATACTCGTAAAACACTTTATATCTCAAAACTTTAGTTCCTAAGAGTTCCCTTCCCCGACATTTACCATCACTCTGCATTATTTTGCATGCAATCAATTGAAATGAAACAAGAAACTTACCTTTATGTTGAGTGAATCACAGCGATCTCCTATGAATGAATGGCGAGTAGTAAAAGCAATAAAAGAGATTACACTAAATGAGTTGGTATTTCAATTTACAACAACAAATGATGTAATCTCCCTCATACTTTATTTCGCACATCAACACAAATCCAAAAACAGACATCTCGTGAAATTTGCATCAAAAGTCGGGAGTCAACGAAGATCACAGGAGTCCTTCCGAAACATTTCAACAACCATTTCCATCAAACCCAAGGCTACAAATGATTTATCTTGATCAAATCTGACCTCATGCTGATAACTAAAGATCACATGACGTCTTATCAGCAGCAAGCACATGATCTCTCGAATTCATACTATATGACTAGTGCTAATACTTAAATTTACTTTCGACTTCCAAGTCTTTGTTTCTTTTCTCATAGCATAACATGATTTATATTAAACAAGTTTGCGATAATTATTTGCACTCATTGCGTTACTTACAACTTGTACTTCTATATAAATTATTGTGAATGTGAATTTATCTTAGCTTATTCTTAACAAGTCTGGCAATAATTTATTGCATTCATCTAATTAATTACATGTTATGCTCCTATCTGAATTATTTTGAATGTGAATTTAACAACTTTCACACATATTATACATTGCATTTTTTTTTTTTTTTTCACAATGTTTACTTTTTACATGTTTGAAAGATTTTATGTTGGAAAAAGTTTAGTGTTTATGAAATATCATTGAGGAATACTTTGTGGTAAAAAAAAAATTTCGAACTTCAATTATTTTTACACGAGGTGAGTATCGAACATGCGACCCTCTGATCCAAAAGGCATTTTTCAGTTTTCAAGTATGAGTAATGAATAATCTATATCATTTGATGCATTCTACTTTTTCCCACGACTTCTACATCAGTTTCGTCATAGCTATCACAACTTTGAATTTTCAGCTAATATGCTAACATCCCATAGTTTAATAATTTAATTAACTGCTCCATTAAGCGAATTCCTCTCTATCGAGTTACATTATTTCTACGAAATGCCAAAACTTCAAGTATTGTCAGACTTCTCTCTTTCAATGGAGTTGTGTAAATTATTTATGACTCATAAGTAACAATCCAATCAAGTGAATCTTTAATGAACCAAACACAAAACTTTAACGGGAGGAATAATAGTTCGATCATTCCATCAATAATACTTTATTATTTTTTCTAAGTTTTATATCATGAATATCCGTTTTTTTTTTTTTTTTGTATCATGAAGTTTTACATTTCTCGTTAAGTTCAGCTTCAGAAAAATTACCTTTAGTCTTTTTGACTTGGAGAGTTTTTTTTTTTTTTTTTTTTCGCATTTATTTTTCAAAATTTTGCAATGTTATTAGTATATTTTTTTCATCTTAAGTTTTATGAAATTTGCTGAGTTGAATGTAACGTTTGAAATTTTCATACAACATTTTACTGTGTTAGTTCTGGATAATATTTTCTTCTAAGTTTCATTTCATGAGTATAAGTTTTTTTTTTTTTCGTTTTCAATAAGATCTCATCAAGTTCAGCTTCAGGAAAAATCGAATTTGATTATTTGTACAGAATTTTCAAATTCAAAGTTTTCTAGTTTTCAAAATTTATTTATCTTTCTCCACGGTTCCAAATATTTTTTACCAGTTTAAATATTTAATCATTCTCATACGAACAAAACATTAGAACTTACTCTTAATATTAATTTGGCTGAATCTGTTTCACAGTCATTTCATCATTTCCAGTGTAAGAATTTTTCTGTACTTTATGAATGAATCTAACGAAATTGCACAACAAATGTAGAATCACATGTAGCCTATTACAAAACCTTACATCAAGACCACAGAAAAACATTAACATTACGAAGGTTGCTTACAAGGAGTCATATAGAAAGATACGAAACAATGATACTCGTAAAACACTTTATATCTCAAAACTTTAGTTCCTAAGAGTTCCCTTCCCCGACATTTACCATCACTCTGCATTATTTTGCATGCAATCAATTGAAATGAAACAAGAAACTTACCTTTATGTTGAGTGAATCACAGCGATCTCCTATGAATGAATGGCGAGTAGTAAAAGCAATAAAAGAGATTACACTAAATGAGTTGGTATTTCAATTTACAACAACAAATGATGTAATCTCCCTCATACTTTATTTCGCACATCAACACAAATCCAAAAACAGACATCTCGTGAAATTTGCATCAAAAGTCGGGAGTCAACGAAGATCACAGGAGTCCTTCCGAAACATTTCAACAACCATTTCCATCAAACCCAAGGCTACAAATGATTTATCTTGATCAAATCTGACCTCATGCTGATAACTAAAGATCACATGACGTCTTATCAGCAGCAAGCACATGATCTCTCGAATTCATACTATATGACTAGTGCTAATACTTAAATTTACTTTCGACTTCCAAGTCTTTGTTTCTTTTCTCATAGCATAACATGATTTATATTAAACAAGTTTGCGATAATTATTTGCACTCATTGCGTTACTTACAACTTGTACTTCTATATAAATTATTGTGAATGTGAATTTATCTTAGCTTATTCTTAACAAGTCTGGCAATAATTTATTGCATTCATCTAATTAATTACATGTTATGCTCCTATCTGAATTATTTTGAATGTGAATTTAACAACTTTCACACATATTATACATTGCATTTTTTTTTTTTTTTTCACAATGTTTACTTTTTACATGTTTGAAAGATTTTATGTTGGAAAAAGTTTAGTGTTTATGAAATATCATTGAGGAATACTTTGTGGTAAAAAAAAAATTTCGAACTTCAATTATTTTTACACGAGGTGAGTATCGAACATGCGACCCTCTGATCCAAAAGGCATTTTTCAGTTTTCAAGTATGAGTAATGAATAATCTATATCATTTGATGCATTCTACTTTTTCCCACGACTTCTACATCAGTTTCGTCATAGCTATCACAACTTTGAATTTTCAGCTAATATGCTAACATCCCATAGTTTAATAATTTAATTAACTGCTCCATTAAGCGAATTCCTCTCTATCGAGTTACATTATTTCTACGAAATGCCAAAACTTCAAGTATTGTCAGACTTCTCTCTTTCAATGGAGTTGTGTAAATTATTTATGACTCATAAGTAACAATCCAATCAAGTGAATCTTTAATGAACCAAACACAAAACTTTAACGGGAGGAATAATAGTTCGATCATTCCATCAATAATACTTTATTATTTTTTCTAAGTTTTATATCATGAATATCCGTTTTTTTTTTTTTTTTTTGTATCATGAAGTTTTACATTTCTCGTTAAGTTCAGCTTCAGAAAAATTACCTTTAGTCTTTTTGACTTGGAGAGTTTTTTTTTTTTTTTTTTTTCGCATTTATTTTTCAAAATTTTGCAATGTTATTAGTATATTTTTTTCATCTTAAGTTTTATGAAATTTGCTGAGTTGAATGTAACGTTTGAAATTTTCATACAACATTTTACTGTGTTAGTTCTGGATAATATTTTCTTCTAAGTTTCATTTCATGAGTATAAGTTTTTTTTTTTTTTCGTTTTCAATAAGATCTCATCAAGTTCAGCTTCAGGAAAATTGCCTTTAGTCTTTTAGACTTGGAGAGTTATTATTTTTTTTTTCGCATTTATTTTTCGAAATTTTGCAATGTTATTAGTATTTTTTTTTTTTACATCTTAAGTTTATGAAATTTCCTGAGTTGAATGTAACGTTTGAACAACATTTTATTATGTTAGTTTCAGTTTTATCGTTTCGCCATTAATACTGTATAATATAAGTTTCATTTCATGAGTATAAGTTTTTCTATTTCAATAATATTTTCAGAGGAATATTTTATATTAAGAAAATTTGTTACATACGAAGATTATTTTAGAAAAATAATATTCAATGTGTTAGAAATTTTCTTAATATAAAATATTCCTCTGAAAATATTATTGAAATAGAAAAACTTATACTCATGAAATGAAACTTATATTATACAGTATTAATGGCGAAACGATAAAACTGAAACTAACATAATAAAATGTTGTTCAAACGTTACATTCAACTCAGGAAATTTCATAAACTTAAGATGTAAAAAAAAAAAAATACTAATAACATTGCAAAATTTCGAAAAATAAATGCGAAAAAAAAAATAATAACTCTCCAAGTCTAAAAGACTAAAGGCAATTTTCCTGAAGCTGAACTTGATGAGATCTTATTGAAAACGAAAAAAAAAAAAAACTTATACTCATGAAATGAAACTTAGAAGAAAATATTATCCAGAACTAACACAGTAAAATGTTGTATGAAAATTTCAAACGTTACATTCAACTCAGCAAATTTCATAAAACTTAAGATGAAAAAAATATACTAATAACATTGCAAAATTTTGAAAAATAAATGCGAAAAAAAAAAAAAAAAAAAAACTCTCCAAGTCAAAAAGACTAAAGGTAATTTTTCTGAAGCTGAACTTAACGAGAAATGTAAAACTTCATGATACAAAAAAAAAAAAAAAAAACGGATATTCATGATATAAAACTTAGAAAAAATAATAAAGTATTATTGATGGAATGATCGAACTATTATTCCTCCCGTTAAAGTTTTGTGTTTGGTTCATTAAAGATTCACTTGATTGGATTGTTACTTATGAGTCATAAATAATTTACACAACTCCATTGAAAGAGAGAAGTCTGACAATACTTGAAGTTTTGGCATTTCGTAGAAATAATGTAACTCGATAGAGAGGAATTCGCTTAATGGAGCAGTTAATTAAATTATTAAACTATGGGATGTTAGCATATTAGCTGAAAATTCAAAGTTGTGATAGCTATGACGAAACTGATGTAGAAGTCGTGGGAAAAAGTAGAATGCATCAAATGATATAGATTATTCATTACTCATACTTGAAAACTGAAAAATGCCTTTTGGATCAGAGGGTCGCATGTTCGATACTCACCTCGTGTAAAAATAATTGAAGTTCGAAATTTTTTTTTTACCACAAAGTATTCCTCAATGATATTTCATAAACACTAAACTTTTTCCAACATAAAATCTTTCAAACATGTAAAAAGTAAACATTGTGAAAAAAAAAAAAAAATGCAATGTATAATATGTGTGAAAGTTGTTAAATTCACATTCAAAATAATTCAGATAGGAGCATAACATGTAATTAATTAGATGAATGCAATAAATTATTGCCAGACTTGTTAAGAATAAGCTAAGATAAATTCACATTCACAATAATTTATATAGAAGTACAAGTTGTAAGTAACGCAATGAGTGCAAATAATTATCGCAAACTTGTTTAATATAAATCATGTTATGCTATGAGAAAAGAAACAAAGACTTGGAAGTCGAAAGTAAATTTAAGTATTAGCACTAGTCATATAGTATGAATTCGAGAGATCATGTGCTTGCTGCTGATAAGACGTCATGTGATCTTTAGTTATCAGCATGAGGTCAGATTTGATCAAGATAAATCATTTGTAGCCTTGGGTTTGATGGAAATGGTTGTTGAAATGTTTCGGAAGGACTCCTGTGATCTTCGTTGACTCCCGACTTTTGATGCAAATTTCACGAGATGTCTGTTTTTGGATTTGTGTTGATGTGCGAAATAAAGTATGAGGGAGATTACATCATTTGTTGTTGTAAATTGAAATACCAACTCATTTAGTGTAATCTCTTTTATTGCTTTTACTACTCGCCATTCATTCATAGGAGATCGCTGTGATTCACTCAACATAAAGGTAAGTTTCTTGTTTCATTTCAATTGATTGCATGCAAAATAATGCAGAGTGATGGTAAATGTCGGGGAAGGGAACTCTTAGGAACTAAAGTTTTGAGATATAAAGTGTTTTACGAGTATCATTGTTTCGTATCTTTCTATATGACTCCTTGTAAGCAACCTTCGTAATGTTAATGTTTTTCTGTGGTCTTGATGTAAGGTTTTGTAATAGGCTACATGTGATTCTACATTTGTTGTGCAATTTCGTTAGATTCATTCATAAAGTACAGAAAAATTCTTACACTGGAAATGATGAAATGACTGTGAAACAGATTCAGCCAAATTAATATTAAGAGTAAGTTCTAATGTTTTGTTCGTATGAGAATGATTAAATATTTAAACTGGTAAAAAATATTTGGAACCGTGGAGAAAGATAAATAAATTTTGAAAACTAGAAAACTTTGAATTTGAAAATTCTGTACAAATAATCAAATTCGATTTTTCCTGAAGCTGAACTTGATGAGATCTTATTGAAAACGAAAAAAAAAAAAACTTATACTCATGAAATGAAACTTAGAAGAAAATATTATCCAGAACTAACACAGTAAAATGTTGTATGAAAATTTCAAACGTTACATTCAACTCAGCAAATTTCATAAAACTTAAGATGAAAAAAATATACTAATAACATTGCAAAATTTTGAAAAATAAATGCGAAAAAAAAAAAAAAAAAAACTCTCCAAGTCAAAAAGACTAAAGGTAATTTTTCTGAAGCTGAACTTAACGAGAAATGTAAAACTTCATGATACAAAAAAAAAAAAAAAACGGATATTCATGATATAAAACTTAGAAAAAATAATAAAGTATTATTGATGGAATGATCGAACTATTATTCCTCCCGTTAAAGTTTTGTGTTTGGTTCATTAAAGATTCACTTGATTGGATTGTTACTTATGAGTCATAAATAATTTACACAACTCCATTGAAAGAGAGAAGTCTGACAATACTTGAAGTTTTGGCATTTCGTAGAAATAATGTAACTCGATAGAGAGGAATTCGCTTAATGGAGCAGTTAATTAAATTATTAAACTATGGGATGTTAGCATATTAGCTGAAAATTCAAAGTTGTGATAGCTATGACGAAACTGATGTAGAAGTCGTGGGAAAAAGTAGAATGCATCAAATGATATAGATTATTCATTACTCATACTTGAAAACTGAAAAATGCCTTTTGGATCAGAGGGTCGCATGTTCGATACTCACCTCGTGTAAAAATAATTGAAGTTCGAAATTTTTTTTTTACCACAAAGTATTCCTCAATGATATTTCATAAACACTAAACTTTTTCCAACATAAAATCTTTCAAACATGTAAAAAGTAAACATTGTGAAAAAAAAAAAAAAAATGCAATGTATAATATGTGTGAAAGTTGTTAAATTCACATTCAAAATAATTCAGATAGGAGCATAACATGTAATTAATTAGATGAATGCAATAAATTATTGCCAGACTTGTTAAGAATAAGCTAAGATAAATTCACATTCACAATAATTTATATAGAAGTACAAGTTGTAAGTAACGCAATGAGTGCAAATAATTATCGCAAACTTGTTTAATATAAATCATGTTATGCTATGAGAAAAGAAACAAAGACTTGGAAGTCGAAAGTAAATTTAAGTATTAGCACTAGTCATATAGTATGAATTCGAGAGATCATGTGCTTGCTGCTGATAAGACGTCATGTGATCTTTAGTTATCAGCATGAGGTCAGATTTGATCAAGATAAATCATTTGTAGCCTTGGGTTTGATGGAAATGGTTGTTGAAATGTTTCGGAAGGACTCCTGTGATCTTCGTTGACTCCCGACTTTTGATGCAAATTTCACGAGATGTCTGTTTTTGGATTTGTGTTGATGTGCGAAATAAAGTATGAGGGAGATTACATCATTTGTTGTTGTAAATTGAAATACCAACTCATTTAGTGTAATCTCTTTTATTGCTTTTACTACTCGCCATTCATTCATAGGAGATCGCTGTGATTCACTCAACATAAAGGTAAGTTTCTTGTTTCATTTCAATTGATTGCATGCAAAATAATGCAGAGTGATGGTAAATGTCGGGGAAGGGAACTCTTAGGAACTAAAGTTTTGAGATATAAAGTGTTTTACGAGTATCATTGTTTCGTATCTTTCTATATGACTCCTTGTAAGCAACCTTCGTAATGTTAATGTTTTTCTGTGGTCTTGATGTAAGGTTTTGTAATAGGCTACATGTGATTCTACATTTGTTGTGCAATTTCGTTAGATTCATTCATAAAGTACAGAAAAATTCTTACACTGGAAATGATGAAATGACTGTGAAACAGATTCAGCCAAATTAATATTAAGAGTAAGTTCTAATGTTTTGTTCGTATGAGAATGATTAAATATTTAAACTGGTAAAAAATATTTGGAACCGTGGAGAAAGATAAATAAATTTTGAAAACTAGAAAACTTTGAATTTGAAAATTCTGTACAAATAATCAAATTCGATAAGGTGAAATAAATTACAATTGACTAATTACAAGTTTAATCATCAATTAAATTAGCAGACTTATTCAAAATTAGTTACTCATTATAGCAGGGTCGGATGATCAAAAACATAAAAAAATAATTTTCACTGGCAAAATCTCATTTCGAGCAGAAAAACAATTGAAGCTCTAAGAACTAATTAAATTCGCTGAAAAATTATCAAAGTTCCAAATCAGTCACTGTAAAATTCGAGTTAGCCCAGCTGTTGGAAATAAATTAAGTTCGAAAAAAGTAATTAGAGAAATAAAGTGATTAAAGAAATGAAGTGATTAAAGAAATGAAATAATTAAAGAATTAAATACATCGGGTTAGTGGGCTCGCTCCCATAACAAAAATTAATTTCAATTGACTTGAAAAAAATCGAGTCCTGAAAAATAATAGAACTAACTCACTACTCTGATGAAAGCTATAACTGAAAACAAAGAGAATAATTAAATTTTTCTAATGATGGAATTAATTAACTTTGGTAAACTACTAATTAAATTAGCATGCAAATTAACATTATCGAGTAATCAACAGAGCATTCTATCTGAGAGAGAAGTGATTTTAAAATTAAGGTAAGCTTGACAAATGAACAATGTGACATCACTTTTATGTGACCAATTAAAATGTTTGAAAACTTGAATCGTCTTATTAGACTCTCTGCACATGCGCGAACTGATAAGACAAAGGTCGCTTGTGGTCAGGGTGTGATGATTAAGTGTCACGTGGTCATCAGTTATCAGTAATGATTCACTTATCTTTCTGATTACACGCCATTTGAGTGTTCGACTTCTATGTGAAGGGATGGATTTTGTGGATGGAGAAGGTACCCAAGGAAAGCTTGCCGAGAAATCCTCTCTGAAAATCGGGATATTTAGGAGTTGACATCGTATCAAGCTGGCGGAAAAGTTGCGAAAAATAGCGTGAGTGGAGTTACGTTAATTCGAGTTGTAAAAGTAAAAAATAACTCAATTAATGTGATTCCATTTATTGCTTGAGGATCAACCATGGGATTTGTTTCCTGCGGAGTTGCACCATTGTGATTCACACAACAGAAGGTAAGTTTCTTGTTTCATTTCAATTGATTGCATGCAGAATAATTCGTATAGTTAATTTTTTTTATCAAGTGTTGTGTGAGTTAAAGTGTTTTATAAGTTTCATTGGGTGAAATGATAGTGAATGTAAAAAAATTTGTTTGTTCGAATGTATAAACCAATGTTAACTTGAGTGTATCGAAATGATTTTAAATTTTGACGTTGGAGAATAAATTTCGATCTTTAATTTCAACATGGGGTGAATTTTTAACTTTTGATTTTGACGTTGCAAAAAAAAAAAAACGTTTTTGATTTTTAATCTTGACATTGTAAAAATTTTAATTTTCAACTTCGACATTGTGAAAAATTTGATTTTGATTTTTAATGTATTAACGACCGAGTTTTCTCTTATTAGTAGAGTATGATTATTTTTCACTTAATGGATGAAAGTTTTGACTTGTTGACTTGATGTTTGAAATTTTATTTAACAATTGAGTCTTAATGAATGGATGTATGTGTGTTTGAATGATATTGAAGGGGTTTGTATGAATGTTTGAGGTTTCACATGAAAGTCGAGGGTTGAGTATAATCGGATAAAAGTAGTAAAAATCAATGTGTGGTCTATTGTGTGTGAGTAATTGACAGTCTTGTATGTAATGATTATTTGTATCAATGTGTTCATTAATGTCGGAAATAAGAAGTCGTGTTGGTCGAGTTTGTTTTGGGGTAGAGGTAATTAAGTCATAGTAGATTAGATGAAAAATTTTGAAGTGGGGAAAAAGTTTAAAAATTAAGTTGTAAAAGCAGGGACATAGTTAAAAAACAGTAAAATTCGTGAAAAAACATGCAATGTGCAGAACTTTATAGAAATAATCAAATTCGGAAGTGTGGGCTTTTTTAAATTTGACTAATTACTAATTAAAATGGGATGACAATTAAAAAGTCATTCATTACTCTGGGTCAGATGAGCAACAACATGAAAAATTAATTTTCACTGAAAAAATTCCATTTCGGTTTGAAAAAATAATCCAAGTTGGAAAAAATAATTAAATTCGCGAAGCGTTCGTCAAAGTTCTAAAAATGATATTGTAAAAGTATGGGGAAACTTAAAAACGGTAAAATTCGTGAAAAAACATGCAAAGTAGGGAATTCCTGAATAAAATTCTCATTCGATTGTGTGAAATTAATTAAATTCGACTAATTCCTAATTAAATAAATTAGCAGGTTAATAAAAAAATAGTTAATCATTACATTGGGTCGGATTATTATAAACATAAAAAAAAAATTAATTTTCATTGACAAAGCCCGATTTCGGCTTGAAAAATAAATTAAGTTCGAAGAAATAATTAAATTCGAAAAAAAAATAAATTTCCATCAACAGATGGTAGCATCATCGTTCTTTAAAATCAAAAATTATATTGAGATATGTTACAAAAACTAAGTTGCAAAAATTAGACAAAGTTCGAATTACAAAATAAATTAGCATGCAAATTAACATCATCAGATAATCAACAGACGGCGATATAATCTTAAACTATATTCTGATCACTATTAGCACTTGTGAGTATAAGAACACCGTAGCCTAGTTGGTTTGCGCGATTGTCTGTTAAGTAAGAGGAAAACTTTTGGTTCGAGTTCGAACCCCGCTTCAGGAAATTGACAAAGTCCGAAAATAAAAAAAAGAATTAAATTCGTTCACTCAATAGATGGCAGCATGAGCACCTAAAATAAAATTAAGTTCCTGAAATTCGCGGGAAATATTCAGAAATTTGCGGGAAAAACCCTTGTAACCTTTCACGAAAATAATTCAAAGAAACCAAACCATTGGTTGTCATGACAACCAAAATCCTCGCGGCGGCCCTGGGGAGGTGGCTGTGGGAGGTGGTGGAGGAGGAGGCGGCGGAGGGGAGGTCACAGGCGGCGGAGGGGAGGTCACAGGCGGCGGAGCGGAGGTCACAGGCGGCTGTGGGAGGCGGCTATAGCCGCACAGCCGCCTGCTGGGGCAGAACTGTCCTTTTTCCACTACTGCCGGATGTTAAAAACAAAGAGAAAAAAGACATATTCAGGAGCAGCAATTTGAATGTCCGCCATTACTGAAATATGGGAATCTGGGGTGTAATGTAATTTAATATGCAAAAACTTACATGGTTGAATATCCAGAATTACCACATTATATATTTAATACCTGTATCCAAATTTGTAAGCAACTACTATTCAAGGCACAATTCTATCAATTTGGTCATATATCTGCTGCGCATTTTTGGGCGATAAAAAAAGAACTATGAAACGCCCCTAGCGGTTAAAGTTAAAATTCGTTGGAAAAAATAATGCAATAGAACTTTAATATAGAAGGGTATTAAATTCCATGATTTTTTTTTGTAACGTACTCCATTAAAATTGTGAATAACGAAACAAAGAAGCACATAATACGTACTCAGAGGCCGGAATTTCGAACGTCCGCCATTACTGAAATATTCGAAATCTCAGATGGCCGCGTATCCAGAATTACTCGTTAATATATATAGTATGTGCACCCCAAGTTATATGCTTCTATCATTAAAGGCACAATTCGACTATTTTTTGTCACATATCTGCTGCACTATTTAGCTGATGTATTCGTTGAAATAAAAGGAGGTTTTACTAGCACAGCACTCAAAAGATTAAAAATATAATATAAAGGTTTTTTTCTCTTTAATATTGGATATGTTATTGGACATTTTGAGAACTTGTAAAAAAAAAAAAAAAACCCGAACAAACATAAATATTTTCAGGCATATTGAAATATCTTCCGTTTCACACTTCAATATTATTTTACTTTTACATCGTTATGTTATTATTTTGTTATAATCTAAGTTTCTGATTTTTCAAAAAAAAATTTTTTCACTTATACCCGAGGGTAAGTTCCATTTAGGGCAATTCCACGGTTACAGACGTATCATTTTTTCATAAAATAGCCTAAAAAGACTAGAAATATGATAAATGTTTACCTTTCTTCATGATATTAATGAAGAACATGATCTTTACTACCATATAATCCAGTAAAATTTTGAAGAATACCAGAAAAAACATTGAAATAATAGCATTTTCTCCGTAAGATACGTCTCCGTAAGATAAGGCGTATCTCGTAAGATATGTCCGTTACGGAGCCAAAATACCAGCACATAAATAAATACTATTTCTGAAAATGTTCAAAATTTTACTGCATTGTATGGTAGTAAGGACCGTGTTCTTTAAAAATCCATGCAGTGAAGCAAGGACCGAGGAAATTTGGAGTCTCTGCAGGCTGTTTTGTGCGGTTTGGGGTCAAAATGTCGCGGCCGAAATGTCGCGGGCCAAAATGTCGCGGCCAAAATGTCGCGGGCCAAAATGTCGCCGGTCCAAAATGTCGCCGAGCCAAAATGTCGCGATCTAAAATGTCGCTGGCCAAAATGTCGCCGGTCCAAAATGTCGCCTGCCCAAAATGTCGTGGGCCAAAATGTCGCGTGGTCAAAATGTCGCCGGTCAAAAATGTCGCCGGGCCAGAATGTCGCCGGTCAAAAATGTCGCCGGGCCAAAATGTCGCCGGTCGAAAATGTCGCCGGGCCAAAATGTCGCCGGTCAAAAATGTCGCCGATCAAAAAAGTCGCCGATCAAAAATGTCGCCGATCTAAAATGTCGCCGGTCCAAAATGTCGCCAGTCCAGAATGTCGTCGGTCAAAAATGTCGCCGGTCCAAAATAACGCCGGTCCAAAATATATCCGTTCCAAAATGACGCTAAGTGTATAGTACAGATTTAATGTTTCCAGTAATTCACAAATTCATTGCAGCTTAATTATGTAGCTCAATTTTACTAATAAGCTCTTCCGGCGCGAAGTGAGTACAGAGCGTGGGGCAGATCCCTCTCTCTGACTTTTCCTACACTTTTTGTTTTTCTATTGTAATTTTGCACTTACATTTTTACCCAGTCCTTCCATTTGTTTCATGTCAGCTCAATCATGTTCTCTCTCTCACCCAAACAGCGAAAAAGAGCGTAGCTCTAACGCAATTATTTTCTCACGATCTGTATCTGTACTAATAAGCTTGTCACAATATGATAAATACACCTGTTTAGTAACTTTTTTTAAACGTAGCAGTTTAGAAAATTAGCTTAAGTTATTAACAAAAATGTAACTAAATTGATTTCTTCTAAAGCTTAAATTATTTCAGTACCAAAATAATGCCAAAGTTTTTTCAGGGCTGTACTTAGGGCCCAGGGACGCTAAATTTCTTCGTTTTTTAATACGCTTTTACTAGTTTCACATGTAGGTTTTTTTGTTTGTTCGTTTGTATGTATGTAACTCTGAGTCAAAAATAAAATTCACGTTCTTTACAAACGTATAAAAGTAATATGTTTAATACCATTATTATTACTAAAGGCTAAACTATATTGCATGTTGATGTATAATAAGTGCATTTGACATTAATTCTGAGTTCGGCATCGATCGTCCACAAAATGCATATTATAAGTGCATGTAAACTTAGCGGATATTCAACAGTTTTCAAAATCTTCTTTTGAATTTGATTTACTCTAAAAGCGTATTTTTTAGTTTTTTAAAACTATATTTAGGATTATTTCTTTTTTTTTTCACACAAAGAAATTAAACAATTAAATTTGCTGTAAAGGCTTTTTTTTTGCAAAAACGGAATACCGTTTAATCACCGAGTAGCCGGCAATTTTCTTATAGAACATTTTCTTTAAGAGTTTTTTGGGGACGTTTGAAATCAAATTAGTTCATGGAATTATTGCTTTCTTTGTAACAACTGAGTGGTGAAAGGGGAGGTGAAATGTCAAGAGAAAAAATGGTATTATATTCAACTCCACATTTAAATACTGATTGTAACGAAGGTACAGAACCATGTCTGAGCTGATTAACGCCAGAAATGAATAAGCATCTCTCCCTTTAAGACCATTCTACAAACAAAATTTTGTCTGAATACTTGCATTACTTCTTGATATACATCACTCACAAATAATGAAAAATAAAAAGTTCAATTGCTCTGCTTCCTCGATGATGTGGTGTATCTTCTGAAGGCTTCCTATGGGCCAATTTTTATTTGATTTCGTCTGAACCTTCTTCAGACATTAATCACGCTATGCTGAAAACGTTCCATTACATTCTTGCATGTAAAAACTTGGTAGAACTAGCGGCAAAAACAATCAGCACTGAATCACATATTGGTTGGTACATGTATGTACCAAATTTCATTCTAATTCACGCAATAAGTTTTGTGGTAGAGTCGCCCCCAAAAAATGGGTCACGCAGATACACACTTACACATTTTCCCTTAAAAAAATAAACGATAAAATTGAATTCAGCACACGTCAGAAAGTGTAAATTCTTCCAAATTGACAATTTTTCACTGATCCAATACTTTTACACATTTTATGAAGAAGAAAATAAAAAGACCTCTATTATTTAAATAATATAGACTTGCTTTCGATCATGTAAGAAATTTTAATAGAAACCAAGTTTCAAACATTGTACATCTGTCTTATTCATTTCACTGTTCTTCAACTTCTTTTTTAACACACAAATTTTCCTTTCGATATCAATTAAATTTGGCTTGGGCTGCTAATCTATTCGTTTTTAAGTTGGTAGATAGCGAGTTACGGTGAAATAAGCTATTGTAAATAAATAACGTACGCTTGTTTGAAAACTATTTGTTTCTTGGAAAGCACTCGAAACAGTTACAAGCCGAAAGGGTAAATTTTTTTCAGTTATTTTCAAAAATGTTAGTCCATACTATCGTTAACGCACACGTTCATCAACAGCAATTAGCAATTTTTTGCTAATTCGGTGTAAAAAAGCCTTTTCATATATTTTAATTTTTGATACTAACTGTATCAATATCGGACCTTCTACATTTTTGTCTGACGACATTTGAACTGGCGACTTTTTGGCCCGCGACATTTTGGACCGGCGACATTTTGGACCGGCGACATTTTTGACCTGCGACATTTTGGACACGCGACATTTTTGACCGGCGACATTTTGGACACGCGACATTTTTGACCGGCGACATTTTGGACACACGACATTTTGGACCGGCGACATTTCGGCCCGCGACATTTTGGTCCTTCGACATTTTTGCCCGCGACATTTTGGACCGCGACATTTGAGACCGGCGACATTTTGTCCAGCGACATTTTGGACCGCGACATTTTGGCCCGGCGACATTTTGGACCGGCGACATTTTGACCAGCGACATTTTGGACCGCGACATTTTGGCCCGGCGACATTTTGGACCGGCGACATTTTGCCCAGCGACATTTTGGCCCGCGACATTTTTTCCCGGCGACATTTTGAGCGTATACCGTTTTGTGCAGCAATCGATGCTATTTTTCAAAATGGAATGAATTGCCCTTTAGTGAACATTATGCTTTACAAAAAAAAAAAAAAAACATACGTAAGACGACACTTGGCAATACATCACCAAGATTTCGATTGCCAAATTGGCGACAAATTGGGTAAAAAAAATAATTTTTCGAATTTGTAATTCAATTTACAAATACAAATGCAAATGCGACGACCAGCAGCAGGCTCTGGGCCCAACTGGGCTGGTCCTAGTCAAATTAAAGACCCCAATGACGATCAATAGCCCTTTAAAAGCCATCTACTTCATTTCTCTCTACCGCCTCTTCCGGTAAGCTGTTCCAAGTTTCCACTACCCTGCTAAAATAGTAATTTTTCCAAATTTCCAGATTAGCCTGAGATTTAAACAGCTTAAAACAATGACCACTTGTCCTGCTTTCTGTGCAAAAATCTAACCCCATAACATCATTCATTTTAATAAATTTAAACAACTGAATCATGTCCCCTCTGATTCTCCTTTAAACATTGATTGCATTGATCCATTTAAACATTTAATATTTGACAATATTATGGGAATAATCTACTGAATAAGGGCCCTGCTCCACATTGACGTAAAGCAGAAAAATAAAGCAGAAGCGTAAAATGGAGCAAATAGTGTTCCTATGGAAAGTACCCGGATTTTCGGTTTCTGCCTTCAGTTTCGGTCGCGTTTTACGCTGATGTGGAGTAGGGCCCTGATGTAAAAAAAACGCCGATAGTTAGAAGATTAATCGAAGTAAAACATTTTGATTCGCTACAAACTGGGGGTTTAAATATTTGAATTGCTTCCTTATTTACTCTAAGGCACTATTATATAGTATTTTTGTTCTTTGTACACGTCGAACGTGCAATTTTATGCAGTTTTAGATTACAGACGCTAACAAATACATCTCTTTCCTCTCTCTCTCTCTTTACATTTTCAATTTATTATCCTTAACGTTTGCCACAATTTTATATGTATAGGTTAATATCTGAAATGTTATTCATTTAAGAAGTGTTGCTTCTGGTGCTCGTACCTGAGTACATCCAACCATTCTTTTCAGATTAAAAAACATCAATTTTAATAGACGTAAAAAGAAGAAATGTAGGGTTCATGCCAGATTTTTACAACATGGCATCAAATTAACTGAAGTGTTAAACAACGCCAGATCTTGACATTTTCTTTCTCATGGAGGGGAAGAGAGCAAAGACAAAATTTTGCCGTCATTTATACAGTTTCAATTTTGTAGTCATAAACGTTCACCAAAGACGGTAGCTCATGAAGGCATTAGAAAAAAATGGAAGCCTTTTCATCCATAAGCTTTTTTGGATTGAAAAAGGGGTTTCTTTTAACCCCGAAACACATCTATACAATTCTCTGCAAGTTTGGAATTCAACGATGAAATATTTTTGTTTAGTTTTCTGAGCAAAATTATTTCTTTATTTTTTAATGTAAGGAGGCTTTCGTAGGGGTAAAAAGATTAGGAAACGCTACTTTAGTGCAGTGATTCTCAATTTGTGATCAGCGAGCAATTTTCATGTAATCAGCAAACAGCTTGTAAAAATTAATCTATGTCATTTTCAATTTGTAATTAAATATATTATAGATTTTTTTTAAATTCATCTCTTTCACCTAATGTAATTATGAGAATATTGTTTCTATCGTCTGTGGTCCACCCAGGATTCGCAAGGGTACCACTTCACTTCACTTCACACTCTCCAGGGTCCCCCGTACCTACCACAGCTTCGTGGTTTAACCGGGATAGGGCCCTGAAGAGCGCTCTGTTCTTAATTTTGAACCAGAACCTAGGGTCGAGCAAACCCTAGGGCCCAGCACCCCCAGAGGTATCGTTTCACTTGGAGGACTTTGTGACCACGACATTTTTAACGCCTCCCAGCCACCATTAATCAAGGCGGTGGATCTTTGATCGGCTGGGTTTCGAACCCGGGTCCCTCCGGACACGAGTCCGATGCCTTACCGATCGGGCCACCACGGCCCTTCGCAAGGGTACCAAGCGATCCTCAGAAAAGAACCACTGCTTTGGTGGATGCAGGTACTGTCTAAAAATTTTTCGCGAGACCTCTGAATCTACGCACGCGCGAAGTCTCTTCTGACTCTCTCGAAATAGGGGGGAAATGCAACGAGGAAGTAACGAGCGAATAAAAACTGAAGGCATCGGAAAGTGCGCATCCTAAACCTATCTCCCCTTTTTCAAATGGAAGCGTTCGTGGCTGCCAGTCGCACAAAACGCAAACAGACAGTAAAGCCGTTACTTCTCACGTAAATCGGTTTTCTCCTTGCACTTCACCTATGTGCAGTGGAACCAATATGAAGGCATGAGAAAACAACTCTCAACGGCAGACTGCGAATGATTTGCCGTCCGATTTTTAAGCTATTTCACGAGATTAAACAGTTTTAGTTTTTCTGTAATAAAATGGCACAAGGAAAAATAATTTCGATACTTCTTGTGGAAAAAGCAGGCCCGTCATTTAGGGGGGGGGGGCAATTGTCCCGCCCTGACTTTGAGAAATCAATGCATTAACCTATAAGTGGACGTGGCTTTTGATGTTTTCCGATGAAATTGCATTGTGTTTGGACCCTTTGCCCCTTACCCCTGGAATGGCCCTGGGAAAAAGTTGTACAAGGGGTTGTGGGTGGGGAGGGGGGATGTTTGCCAGTAAGTCACTTTACTAAAAGAGCAAAATCTTCGTTATTTAGCTGCGTACATCTAATTTTCAAAGCCTGCATTGTGTGAACCAACGAATATTAGCTATTATGACCTATTCTGCTGTCATAATTTTAAAGGCTCAAAATCCAAATTTTGCTGCAATTCACTTTTAGATTGTTTAAAGATATAGTTCACTCTCTCTCTCTCTTTTTTCTTTTAATTTGGTTGCTTTCCCTTTACTCTCGCGGCGGTCCCGGTAATAGGCTTAACATTCCATGGAAAGAAAACAGCACGAAATAAAAGAACACTCATGTAAAAAAAATGAATTTTATTTGTTATGTAAAATGTGGTGATATATAATCAATGATCTCATAATCCTCTTCCTTCGGCCTGCCCAGTTCATCAGGTTTGGGGAGTGGCGGGGGCACCTTGCCCTCTTTGTATTGAAAATATTCCTGGAGCTTTTTGGGAGCTCTGTTGATTCCCTTCGGATGAGCATTGTTGAGTACAGGCACATCGACTTCTGGCCTGCGTCCGTTCGGTGTGTAGCTGCCAGGATTCAAGGATCTGCCTTTCACGGGAGGGGGCAGGCACAGCCTGTTCTGGCAGAAATAGTCGGTCCTGCCATCGTTGTGGCACCAGGTACCGTCCGGGAAGAAGGTGTCGATGCCCATGTCGTTGAACTCTTGTCTCGGGGTGTACCACGTACCAGACTTCATTTTGCAATAGACCGCGCACGACTGCCACTGGCGTTCTACAAAGAAGTGCAAAAGAGTCCATTGTGTATCTTTGCTGACACACTGCGAAAAATAAATTGCTGTTTTTACAGTATAATACTGGAAGCAGAGGTCTCTGTTTAAAACTGTAAAAGCGCAGTAGTAAACTGTAAAACTAGCTATTTTACAGTTTATTACTGTAATACTAGCAATTTCACAGGTTTTTACTGTAAAATTAGCAACTTCGACTAAAAACAACAGTGTAATACTGGCATCAGAGGTTCCAGTTTAAAACTGTAAAATGCACAGTAATAAACTGTAAAACTAGCATCTCCATAAGCCGAATCCTATACCCGGTCGAAACTCGCTCATTTCTTTATCGAATTGCATGAAAATTTATGATTTTGAATCTTATCCCGCGGGCTATTGACGAAAATTAGACCCACCTTCTAAAAAGTGTCGGTTCGTTTTTTATTCGAACTTCAATTTTTGGGCACAAAATTGACTCTATCTAGCGAAATAATTGTCGTATCGTCTCCATTTTGATTTCATTCGAAAGATAAAAAAAATGCGTTCTTTAGAACGTTTCTCAGCTAGCGCCGAATAACGAGAATCCCGAAAATCCACGTTTACGCGACTTATAAGCGATTGAAGTTTGAAAAAGTTAAATTTTTTGCTCAACTGTTAAAATCGTTACCATTGTTGTTCAAATCAATTTTAAATGCGACATTTCAAGCCAAGGCTTAGTTCGGTAAACCTTAATTGTAACTTTTATTGTTTCAAAATACTATGGTAGTTTTGCGATAACGTTAGTATTTAGTTTAGTAGTAGCCTTGGGTATTTGATTTTAATATAGGGTATCACTTTTGTAGTAGTTGTAAAATTGAACATGTCTTTGATCTCTTTGAAAAGTTGTCAAAACGACGGCAGTTGATGGCGATGTTGTGCAAACGTACAAGATTTTACAATGCCAAGGAACAGGGTACCAACAGGCAGACTAACAGGAAGGTGTCTACTACCTAGACAATATTAGACAATTCAACAATGCTTTTGCCTTCGCTTCAGTCAAAGTGGACTCAGTCAAGGGCGTAGCCAGGACTCACGTTAGGAGGGTGCAAGAAGTAGCACCCCAATAGGAGGTCACTGTGACCTCCCAAAAAGTTCTTATCAGATACAAATTGGCTGATGAAATTTGAAAACAGTGAGATAGTATTGCAAATCTGAACTTCTTTATTTTCTTTATTTTTTTTCCTTTTTTTTTCTTTAATTAATTAATTTATTTATTTTCGTGATGCCTCACGTCTCTTTTGGTAGGCATAGATAAGTATGCATTCTTGTATTTTATTTATTTATTTTTTAATCATTCAGTAAAGTTCTGAGTTTCATTCGGTAAATTAAAAATTTTCTGCTCAAAAACAGGCAAGCTTACTATCATTTTCTGAAAAGTAATCAATACTAGATATAATAACGCAGTTTATATAAAGTTCCTAAAAATTAGATTAAAATTCAAATAAATTAAATAGGAGGTCACAGTGACCTCCCATTGTCTCTGATCTAGGGAGGTGCAGCTGCACCCCCCTAGCTACGCCCTTGGACTCAGTTAACATTCCTGGCAGAGGTCCATATTGTTTTAAACTACATGGTCAAGTGTACCATATGATCGGGAACTTGCAACCTCCGGCAGGGACTACACCAACTTACGCTGGACTTTTCTTTATAGATTTCGACAATGCGCTGCAACTTCGGGCAGATAATGAAGCCAATAAAAATTGTCGTATTAAATTTTAAGTTTAGAGGTTTTTTTTTTTTTTTTTTTTTTTTTTTTTTTTTTTTTTTTTTTTTTTTTTTTGCGGAATTCCGCACGGGTCACCTCGTTTTTAGTTTATTACTTTAAACTAGCATTTTTAGTTTATTACTGTAAACTAGCAATTTTTCTATTTACTACTGTAAAATTAGCAATTTTTCCGGTTTATTACTGTAAAATTACTGTAAAATTAGCTGTAATATACAGTAAAAACAACATTAATTTTTTACAGTGCATAGGGTAGACTAATCAGTGAAAATGAACAGTGTTGTAATTTGTTTTAAAAAATATGGTTCCAAAATTTTTTTCTTTGATGAATTGGCATTATTAACATCCTACTATACAATTGTAAAAACAAAAAAAGACAAGAAAATGTGTTTGGTCACTGGTTAGAGGTGCTTACTTCTGAGAGACACTCTCCTTCTCTTTCAAGAAAAGAAAGAAAAAACGAACCAGAACCATAAAGTTCTCCCTGTTGTTTCTTATAAATTACTCATGTTAATTTAAAATGAAGGGCTTGGAGGATGAAGGGGCTATATTACATTTTAAAAAATAAACTCTCTGGAAAATGGTAAGCAAAAAAAATTTGGTACATCAGGAAGTAGATGTCATTAAACCAATATCATCCGCACACTAACAACAAAATCAGAAAACAAAAAAGCTGCAACAACTGCAACAATAAAACTTTGAGCTTCAGTTATTCGCAATTTCTGTTTTGTCGCATAACCCCTTCATCTCTCAAGCCCCTTCAAATGTTTTGAATGTCATGTACCAAAGACTGCAGTTTTTGAAGACTTTGCGAATTGTTGGAAACGGAATTGTACTTTAGTGTTCATAAAATGATCAGACTACTCTAAAAATACTAAAAGTAGTTAGTGAAATAAAAAAGGTCGAAACTTTTCTAATACATTGTTTAATTATATTTCTAATACCGGGATATTCACTGATTTTCAATGCATTTAGGAAAAATATTTTAGCTTACATTTCATAAATAATACCCGAGTGCTTTTAGCAGTTTTATTTAGCTTTTTTTTTCTCTGTGGAAGATGTTCACTTTTGACCACATTGCAACAAGATTAGACTTGATATCAATGTAAAACATGATATTGTTTATTTTAATGTTAGTTAACGTTCCACTTAGCCAAAGCAGTTCTGTACCGTCTCTCCAAATCTTAGGTCTATTGGCCTTAAGGTCTATCCTTGATTTCGAATAGAAATATACGGTTTCTTTTGAAAACTTTATCGCACAGATTAAAGCAATCAAGTGATGAAGAGTATCAAAACTTCTTTCTCCAAATATATAAATTGTAATCACGCGTGTAGGGGGCCCACTGAACTGAGGATGAATTATTTTTTAGCCAGATAAAAAGCACGTATAAAATACAGGGTGTTTATAAAGTCTTGCACTGATATTTTTTTTAAATAGTACTTTAGATTTAGACTTGTTTTTTAAATATAATTCTTATACTGTCTTATTTTCTTTGGTAAAACCTTCCGCGTATTTACGCATGTGTGAGATCTCTGATCTTACCAAAAATAGGGGTGATAAGTAAGATAACAATAAGGAGAAGAATAATAAGAAGCATTTTGAGCCGTTTCAAACAACGTAAAACGGTGCTTATATGCATAGTTTAGTTGAATATGTCAAAAGGATAGCAAAAAATGTAAGTTTTAAATTGAAAACTTTCAAAAGTCCCCACTCACAATCCATCATCCCTTTTTTAAGTGAAATGTTTTGCGAGTGCTAGGTGCGGTTTTCACTGATGGACAGTACCGTAAAATGGGGTTAATCGGAACACTTTTCAGCTTTGATTGTAAAAAAAGCAGTTAAAAGATTTTTTTTTAATTTGATTTTTTGGGTAAAAACTTCGGTCTTGCTTTACTTTTGATATTCCAAGCAAAGACAAAAGATTTTGAGCAATTATTATTAAAATATATAGCAAATTATGGGTGTTCCGAATCACCCCGCTGATAGGGGTCAATCGGAACACTTGTTAAAATTTTTATTTTTTTCAATTTAATCTGTAATAGGTCTCACAAACATGAGTAATATTGATGGGGGAGAATAAGAACAGATAATTACTGTCAAATAAATGTATAATTTCAGTACCAGTAAACGTTTATAATTTGTGAAAATTCAAAATAATTTTGAACTTATGAAAAATGAAAAGTAATTTTAAGAAAAGCTTTTGAATTGAAATGCAAAGATTTAACATGAATGGAAGTCACTCATGTCGTCCACAAATATGTACTTGTCCTTAAAACTAGCAATTGTGACTTGGCTTAAGTTTTTTCATAACATCTCCTGGGATGAACTCTGCCTTTTCTTTAGTTTTTTGAAATTTCTGGGTTTCGGGGATTGTCCTGAAAGATTTTTTCGCTTATTCATCACTGTCTGTGTGCTGGACGTTTACTACATAAAGTCTATGTGACTTTCTCCCTCTTATTTTAAGTAAAAAAAAGTCTCCTGGAGAAAAAATCTTTTGAAATCTGTAACTTTTGTCATTCTAAGATCTAGTTGCTCACGAGAAGGGATAAACAGTAATAAATCCTTGTCCCTGTCTTGATTAGAAGAATTGGGGTTAGAATCTTGATTTTTCAAACAATTTCCTTCAAATAAGTTTGAATTGGAACAACAGAATTAAGTGTTCCGATTCACCCCGCAAATTTTTTTCCCATGGCATTTTTCAGAATTCTTCACTTTTATGACACAATTTATAAATAATGTAAATTCTAATGTGGTATTCTGTTGTTCAGATACATGTATAATTGAAACATACCACTCATAGTTTTTAAATATAAGAAGGTTTGTTCTTGCATATGAAGTTTTGCAGTCTATGAAAATGTGATGTTTTCTAGCAGTCAACGTGCAGCCCTCTTTAGAAGCCAGTAGCGTTGCCAGATTGACAAAAGTATTTTTTTCCTACTTCCTATGATCTTACCTTTCTAAAAAAAAAAAATTCATGGCGAAAAATACCCAATAGTATATTTATGAAGAATTTCTTTGTACGGTTGGGAAGTTTTGTTCCGATTAACCCCGCTGTTCCTATACACCCCATTTTACGGTATCTCAAAAAGTTTTTTCACAAAACTAATACACTTCTACATGTGTATCTTTCGTAGTTCTGAGAAAATTCAGACAATTTTAAATTTTGCATCAGGCACTAGTGCAGGAAGAGTTTACCCTATGAGAGGTGCGGGATCGGTCATAACAGTCCTTAATAAACTCATATTAGAAGACAATAGAGACAGAAAGATACAGATGCAACCGCTGCTGGAGAATCTATGTCGCCATGCAGGAGAGTAGGCTCGTTTAGTTATGGACGAATTTATCATTTGTTGTTATTACAAGAGATAAACTTACTTTCATTGTATTTCACTTGCGTCCCAAGTGGTGTGACATCAGGTAAATACCGAGAGAAATATTCGCATCTTTGTTTGGCATAATCAGCAGTAGCAGTACGTGTTTTGCACAACTAAAGAAAAAAAAAAGAATAACTTGATTCTTACATTGGAGCTTACTAATTCAAATCGTTTTATTATTTTGGCGTACAGAAAACACTTATAGTTGACTTTGACTCACAGCCATAATATGTAGTTTAATTGCCATATAGACATATGTGACTTATTTTTTTATTTAAACCAGAGGCCATCAAAGTAGTTAATTTCTAACAATGGAAACCATTATAATATTATTAGCGTGATTCCTACCTGGAAGGTGGATTATGGATAGATGTATAGAAGAATGCTGACGCTATTTAAATTGTGGCATTTAAACCCCATAAAACTAGTTTTAAAAAAATGGTAGGCGTGAGGATCGCTGGGGCGGCCAATTATTAACAACGATGCAATAACTAAGATTTTTGATTGGAATGTGTTTTTAGTTTTGAGTTCCTTTGTGTAAGATAATTAAAAGTCTCTAGAAAATTTAACTGCGAACAAAACCAAATATTTCGCAGAATATACAAATCTTTGTAATACGGTATTTGTTTCTTAAATTAATCTCAAACTTGTGCACAATTGAATCTGGTTTCGTCCACTTAATTCAATTAAAAAAAATCAGAAATAAATTGATCGTAAAACTCCAAAATGACTTAACACTGAAACTAAAAAATTTTAAAATAAAAATTGCTAATCTTGCAAACATCATGAAACATCTCTTTCTCTTTGATTTATGTCAAGTTAAATGTTTTCAAGGCAGAACAACATCTAGTACAAACATCTAGGTAGGCTATTAGGTAGTGTTTGAATTTTTTTTAACAGCGGGGGGGGGGGGCATAAGAGAAATAGTAAATTTTAAAGGATAAATGATCAAGAAGTTTGGTTGCCCCTTAACCTTGAAGTCTTCGATAATTGACTTATTTCGTAACATTAAAAACAAATTTCACTTCTGACTTTTACTTCTAAAAAAGAATAATGATAATAACAATAGTAATACATCATGACTTTTGACTTGTTATTTTTCGTTCTTCATTAACTCGTTGACTTTCTTTTTCGAACATTTTAAACACATTTTATTTCAGAACCGGTGCATCTATAGTACGTGCGTAAGAAGCTATAGTTCTGAAATTCATGATATAAAATATACCAAATGTAGAGAGTAGCACTTTGAGGCGGTAAGAAGCAAATGCTTTTGTCAGTGTCTGAAATCAGAAATCTCAACTGCTCGATCTTTGATTAAAATAGTTTTTTTAAATCAATAATAAAACACAATGAAATCATAAAACTGACCGTAGCAATTTTTAATGGAAGCATATAATCTAATTTTATAAATACTTACCTTGGAATCGTCACAGAAATGAATTCGAATGTTATCACCTTCGCACGTCTTCTCTGTGTTTTTAGGCCTAATAAAATATAACCAGTCAGCTGTCGTATGAAAAAGCATTCAAAATTTACAATTTCCAAAGTAAACTACTAAAAGTTTACCATCGTATAATACTTTAAGTCTGCTTTGTCACCACTGTCATATGAGGACAAATTTGAAACTATCGTATTTTTTGAAGTAGAGCATTTCGCAACACATTGCGTTTTCTTCATTACCCATATGAAAATATATTTTCCTTTTCAAATGATTGATCTTCAGTTTGTTTGAGACAGTTGTGCTTGTTACTCGAAAGAATATCTTTTTTTTTTCTTTCATATTTCGTTCTTATAAACGGTAGTTCTACTAATTTCTAAATGAAAGATATGTCTGGCATAGCTTAGACGAGTTCAAGCTTTTGTCTCTAGATTGCAGAAAATACACAAAGTTAAAAGAAACAAAAACTTGAGATGAAGTTGTGTTTTCAGCAGAAAAGTTTTGATGGCATTTTATTATTACAAAACTAGCTACCAGGGTAGCTAGATTAGCTTCCTGCGGCATGTTGATGCATAACGTCCCCCCTCTCTAACTTTTACCTCATTCTGAAGTTATATTATTTGATATAATTTAATGTTCATTCGATTTCAAGACATACCACGCACGTGGCTCGGCGTTGCACGGGCACTTCGTGCCTTGAAAGTAGTGAGGAAAATTTTAAGAAACTACTCCCCGCCAAGGCGGCTCGCTAACAGGCGCTTCACGCCTTTACTTTTTTCCTATATAAAAAAATCATTCGAATTATTGAGATGCTTCGCGCTTTCAAGATGGTGAGGAAAGTTTCAGTAAGTTCAGCTCGCTCAAAGGAAAAAAGCAGACATAGATACTCAGTTTTTAATATAAGTAGATGGCTTTTCAACAAATGAATGTTTCAAAATATTACAAGTAGCTAGCGATAAAAATATTACGTAAGTGGCCCGCTTATGAGTTTCATGTTTGATTTAGTTAAGCCTTCATTCAAAATTCTCATTATCATTATTATTACTGTTTCATAGCAACCGCGTTTTGCAAAAATGGATTTCATATTTAATCATTTATTAGGCTTAATCGCTTTTAATTTGACTACTTATTAATTGATATCTTCGCTAATTAAAATCGTATAATTATATAAATTGAAACTAATGAAGCCTGAAAAATTACCTATCTATCGGTACCTGGTTCGACTTTCAGTTCATTGGCGTTCAGGAGAAAGAAGCGTGACATAGATAGAAAGAAACATAAAAAGACAGAAAGATACTCAGTTTTTAATATAAGTAGATATGCAACGATAATATTGTTCGAACAATATTATCATGTACTAACGCTTTATGATTCATTAGATGACAAATACAGTGAATTTTTTTAAAATTAAAAATGTGTTTTTAAATCTTTAGATTAGACGTAAAAACGCTTACTTTTCACCGTGGAAGTCTGTTATTTTCCTCTATGAATTTCAAATCCAAAAAATGGTCTTAGTTTACATGTAAAAGTTGTTTTCTAACTTTCAAAATGTATAGTTAAATAAATATAAGTTTGGGAGAGATAAAGATTTTTTATTTGCATTTTTCAACAAAATTACCAAAATTACTCTGAATGCATTCTAAATAAATTGATTACGACTTATTTCATAGAAATCTCAAATTATTTCGGTAAGGCACAGTGTTTAAGATAATCTGTAGTTGGAAGATTATTTTTAACTGGTGATTTAGGGCTTATGTTGCCTTTACTTTTGAACGTGGGGGCCAAAAAGAAGAGAGAGTGAAAAGAAATGGCAATTTCCGAAAAATTATGTGAAATATTTTTTTCGACTTTCTTTTTAAATATGTAGCAATAGTTCTAAAAGAGTAAAAATTATAACTAGTTTAAATAATTACAAATTATATGATGATTAGCTAAAAAATGTAAGTAAAGACAAAAGTTTAAAGATAGTACAAGTAAATTTTTCTTTTTTTCAGTTATTGTTCTTACCCATAAAAAGTGCTTTTGATTTTAAATATTATTTAACTATTTTTTGCAAAAAAACAATTGGTAATACATTACACTGGTTGTATATTTGTTGGTATTCTACGTAAAAGGAAGTAGTAAAAAGAGATATCTTTATAAAAAGGAAAGGAATGAAGAAAAGGAATTAGGATAATAGTAGCCAATACAATCTTCTAATATTGGGTACCTACTCAATCCATTTTCACAGATTTGACATTTTTTTTTACTTCCCCTTTATTCCCGCAGTTTTCGTAACCGTAGGCTTTTAATTGTGATATATTCGAATATAAGAAACCATTATGTATCAAAATATAAGGTATCAGCGATCTATAAGGGGCAAAGCCAGCTTTTTTTCCCTTAGAAAAGAAGGAATGGGGAAGTGAAAGTGGGGATGAAAGTAGTGCTGTGTTTATTACTGGGGGTTCAGAGTCCTTTCCAAATGACGAGCCAGGCGAATAGTGGATTCAGAGTCAAAAACGTCTCATATAGGCTGATACATGCTGGCCTGGTAATACAAAACCGATTAGCATTTGTTTAAAGAACAAATAATTGATGTATGTAACGCAAACAGTTATTTTCGTGATGCACCGTAATAAGAGCCATATCGTGTAAACAAACCTTTCTCCGATTTTTGGGAAAAAAAAAAAAAAAAAAAAAAAAACAGAATTTTCGGTTTAAGCTCTAAAGTCAAATTATCCTAATCCCAGAATCTTGAATTTCATTTTCTACTCAATTTCATTATTTCATTCTTAATCACGTTGGTACTAAGTGACAAAAACAAAATTCTTCCATATTCAACATTTTACCCAATTTACATTAAAAAATAAAATAATAAAAAAGAAAGAAAGAGAAAAAAAAAAGGTTACGAGAAAAAAAAAAAAGGTTAAAAGCTTTACTACGTGGTTCAAAACTTTTAAATGATTTATTTCATTCCGTGACTGAAAGATATGTAATAGAAGAAATTTCCCTTAGCGTAAAGAAACTAAGATTAGCGAGGCAGTGCGTCAGGTGTTGCTCTAGATCAGGGGTTCCCAAAGTGGTTCACAGGGACCCCCAGGGGTCCCCCGTAGTTTGCAAGGGGTCCATATAAACGAAAGAAAGATTTGGGGGTCCACGATATACAAGTAGGGGTCCACGAGCCAGGATCATTAGCAAAAATCTGAGAAACAGCCTGCATCAATTGCTACAATTTGCACCAAATGCAAAAAACAAAATTCGTAATAATACTTAAAACTGTACATTATTTGCGCAGTTGTGTGAAGAAAGTGATGAGAACTTCAATAAATTACTTTTTCACTTTGAAGTATACCATGTACACTTCAAAGTACACTGGATGTTAAAAGGATCCCATGCTTGATAAGGTTTTTATTACTATTATTTTAAAAACTTTATGGCACTGATGTCTTAGTGGAGCATCAATGTTTTTGATGACTTTGAAAAATCGATATTTCACAGGTAGAGCTCATTGAAATACGTGCTAATGAAAAAGTTGAGATAGAGTTTAGGAAAGGGTATCAATATTTCTGTCTCCAGAAAGACATCTATAACTTATCCTACCTTTGGAATATCACAAGAAAATTCCTGTAAGCTTTTACATCTTCATACCTCGTGCAAACAAATTTCAGTTCAATCACAAATTTTCTTTGAAGAATAAGAAACATACTGGTAATCCCTGATCGGAGAAATTTAAAGTTATGTCTCACAAATCTAAAGCCAAATACTAAAAATTTGCTATCGATACGCCAAATTCACCCCTCTCACTAAAAAGTCTTCTTTTTTCCCGTGTATACTTATTCTATGAAGAAAGATGTGTACTTGGTTTGAATTTTGTGCTTTTATTATTATGAAAGTATAAATAAAAATGTTAAGTTTTTCTCTTCATCTGTTTAGTTTTACTTTTGATTTTTTTCTCTGCAGTAAAACTCTCAAACTGAATTTTTAGAAAGTTTTCAAGCATTTAAGGAGTTTTTGATTGTTTCAAAAATCACACACACACATATAATTGCTTTCATCTTGTTGCTTTGGAATACCTATAATGGAAGTTAATCATCTAATTCGCCGTTTAGGAATGCTTCAGTTCTATTATTTCAGTGCCTGACTAGTTTTGGAACGATCCTTAGGAAGGGGGTCCACAAGAAACTTCAAAACTCGGCAAGGGGTCCACGGACCAAAAAAGTTTGGCTCTAGATTCTGGAAGGAGTAATGACGCCCCAGAAAACAGAGCATATTTTTTATCCAAATAGTGGCATTGAACTTTATTTATGTCCGTGTTTCAAAACGTCTCAATTCGAAGTTGAATTCTCTACTAATAATAAAGCTGAAGGTGGGTCTTCCTTCTTTCTTTCTTTCTGTCTGTTACGAGCGTAGCGCCAAAACCGTTCGGTCGATTTTCATGACACTTGGCACAAAATTAGTTTGTAGCGTGTAGTTTTGCACATCGAAACGATTTTTCGAAAATTCCATTTCGTTCTTTTTCTATTCGAATTCTTAGCGGAAATTCGATAAAATAGGAAAGAAATATTTCATATACATTTTCAAGTCTTATGTCATTCGAAAGCTTGAAATTTTCTGCACAAAATGAAGTTTTTTCGAAGTTCCTACGATCATCAGGAGAGCTGCAACAATTGTTTTTAGAATCCCGGAATTCAAGGCTTACCTTCAGTAAAGCAAGCCAAACGATTATAAAATGGTTAAGCTCGAGAATAAAATTTGTTTGAAAATAGAGATGAAATGAATTATTTTATCAACGGAAATCCATTTTTCATGTTGTTACCATGGTTACGTGTTCCTACTTATTTTTGTTTCGTTCTTTTCTCCAACGTTGCCAGACGTAGTATTTTTGATACTATGGTAGTATTTCTTTGGCCCAAATAAGGGGCGTGGTATTTTTCTGGCAACCCTGTTTCCAATATACTAATGACTTAATTAAAAGATTTGGCGGATTTTTTTTTTTTCATTTTCACAGATTTCGCATTTCAGCAATATTGATTTTGGCATCGTTTGGAAACAGTAGTAGGCGCGTCCATCGCCCATTTAGCGAGAAAGGGGTACCCAAAGAACAAAAATTAACCAAATATCGTATAAATTGCGACATTGCATCGTTCTTTTTAAAGTGTTTCATTTCGGCAAATGTATTGTTTTGTTTTTAAAGCCAGGAAAGGAAACTTTCTTCTTCTTTCAAATTTTGGTAAGATTTCTGTTAGTTTCTGTGAGCAACAAAATTGTTCTTATTTTCTCTTTTGGCTTATTTTTGTGCATCTCCCCTTGGGGTTGCATTCGAATGTCCCAAGGGGGTGTCTTACCCCTTTGATGGAGTAAATCAATCAGTGTTAATTTCAATGCAGACATAAGTGATATGAATTGGCGCGACCACTTGGCGGTACATCGCCAAGCCTTCGGTCGTCAAGTATTTGTCGCCAATTTTGCGATTTTTTTTATTATTATTATTTTTTTGGGGGGTTCAATTTGGCGCTATTGGCGATATTTTGCGAAAAATCCACTGAATGATGTTAAAATCGGCGATATTTAGGAGATTAATCATTGTAAAACATTTTTTTGCATTGTTTCGTAGCAAACTAGGGATATAAATGTTTGAATTGTTATCTTGATTACTCCAAGCACTGTTATAGCACTTAAGTCATTTACTAAGAAATTTACACGTAAAAGGAAGTAGTGTGGGGTCCATACCAGATTTTTGTATCATATACTTTGAAGGAATTACAGTTGAATTATAACTAAAATAGAGCATTTTTCCTGCTATATCAATTATTTTACAAATGAACTTTTAATTTTATACCACGGGCAAAGCCGTGCGGGTACCGCTAGTTGAAAATAAAATAAAAGTTTTAACTGTTTAAAAAGAGATAGCTCTTTTTTCGTTTAAATCTGTAAAACGCTCTTCCTGGTCAAGTTCCTTCTTCAGAAAAAAGCCAACTTTAAGTAAAAATCCCGCAATAATTAATAATGAAGGTGGTATGAGACAATTTTGGAAAAACTTACTTTTTACCATGGATGAAGGTTATAAGGTAATATTTCTTTTTGTAAGCTTTTTCTAGAAATTTAAAAACTTGTCACATATCACCTTTATTCATTTGCATCTTCAATTGTGTTTGTGAGTTATAAAATTGAACACACACTAATTTGATTTTGTGTAAATCAGCAAAATTTAAATGTCACATATCACCTTTATCCACTTGCCCTTTCAATTCTTATATTATTTAGTTGTTAATTTGAAATTATATATTTTCGATATAACTTCTTATATAACTATGGAAAATATTTAGGAATATATTCAAATATGTACTTGGGATTATCACAGTATCTTTTATCAATGACAACAGCCCTAGAATTCTTAAGGCATCCAGCCTTGCATTTGCCTTTATTCCAGCTCGACCATCCTCCTTTTACTACCTGTAACTTCTCAGATCCCCAGGATTCACATTCACCATGACGACACCACTGCAAAACAAAAGTAAACACAAGTTAGAAACATGGGGCTAAAAAAAGCTTTCATTATTAATTCATTTTGAGTTTTTGACTGTTTTACGAAGCAAAGTACTTTCGTAAGTTTCTTTTAAAATTTCTACGTTAAAAAAACTGGAGGAAAAAAGTAATCTCATGATAAATTTTTCTTGCATGCGCATTTTGCATAGGGTTTGGCCAGTAAATGAACCCTTAAGGGGTTTTCTATAAATAATGTTACATTTCTTCAACGTTTCTGATTTCCTTTCCCCCTTTGTCACAAAGTGTCATACTTCACCGTATTCACTTCCGCCTTGTCTTCTATCACGCTCGTTTTAATGAACATATTTTTACGCAAAATACGTCATGTCACACGTCTTGTTGCCCCTTGTTACAAATTGTCCCAATTTCATGAACTTCCTGAAAACGTGACGTCATTTATGGACGTAAGCACAATTTCATTTTCGGAAATTAGTAATTTCAATAAAAACTGCAGTGTTTAGTATGTGACACTAAGCATATTTTTATTGAAATACGTAATTATTTTTAAAAATAGAGAACTTTTATGATTCTTTAAGTTTTCGGAGTACATAAAATATGGTACAGCGATCCCGTAAATTTACGTGTCTAATGAATTAACTGGCACAAACATTTTTAGTCAACGGGCATGTAGGATTTTTTTTTCTTAACCAAAATTTCACCGAGGCTTTTTCTTTCTCAGTATTATTTTACATTCATTTGTTATTTCGTACTAGTTGTCTTGACCGCTTCGCCTACTGCAGTTCATGCAACTTGAACAACCTGTACTACTTGCGGCCACACTGCAAAAAATGAACTGTAGTTTTTACAGTATAATACTGGCAGCCGAGGTTCTAGTTTAAAACTGTAAAATGCACAATAATAAACTATACAACTAGCAATTTTACAGTTTCTTACTGTAAATGTAGTAATTTTAGTTTATTGCTGTAAAATTTAGCTGTATAATACTGGCAGCAAAGGTTCTAGTTTAAAACTGTAAAATGCGCGATAATAAACTGTTGAATTTGCAATTTTAGTTTATTATTGTAAAATTAGCAATTTTACACTAACAGTTTATTACTGTAAAACTAGCAATTTTAATTTTGTATAGTAAAATTAACAATTTTAGTTTATCACTGTAAAATTAGCAATTCTTAGTTTATTACTATAAAATTAGCTGTATTGTACTGCGAAAACAACATTCATTTTTACAGTGCGTGAAAGAAAAAATCCCCGGGAAAAAAAAGAAAAAAATCTTTAATTATGAATTTCAAAAAATTTAAATAGCACTTACTTTTTTCCCACCACAATATGTGCCTTCCAACGCTGGTCCCGCGGCGTAGTATCCTATTCTGTGAGGTGTTTTGCACAGCGTCTCCTGGCACACCATCTGAATTGAAGGCATCACTCATTAGTTAGGCCAAATGGTATCAACATTTCATGAAATAATTCTTAACGGAGCTTACTTCTTGTTGAACAAAACTACAGAAAGATCTCATCCTTTAGTAAATATTTGGAAGCATTTCAGGTCAGTGCATTTCAAACGTTCCTATCGGATTGAAAATCTGCTTTTTACCTCTTAACTCTGACAAATGTCTATTTGTGAGCTAATCAGACCTCAAATTTTCGTAAAAGACCGGCCAATTAACATTTAAGATGCGTTGTCTAATTATCTGGATAAAGGTCATTCTCGATAAAAAAAAATGGTACAACTGATGGCCACCATGTTTGAATTTCTTCAAATCAATTTGAATATTCGCTTCAAATCAATCATGTATCACAGAATAACTTTCCCCATTTTTTATTCCGGCGTAAATACAGCGTTTTCCCATACCCCCCACCCTCTGTCCCACTGTGTCGGCTGTCCCATTTCTCCCTCTAAGTCCTCTCTCCGTTCCATTCCTACCGACTCTCCCATGAACTTCTTTTACAAATGAACCATATTCCTGATCATGCTTTTGCTGTAGATGGATTTTTTAAAAGAAGGTTGTACCTTTACCCTGAAGGAAGAAGCTTCAATCACAATCTTTACATTTGGATCAGGTTAAAATTGGTTTAAAAAGTTAATGTTCTTATTCATATCGTGGATCTTGACACAAATGATCCGCATCTACGGATCTAATTCTTTACGATCCTGCACGCACACCACTAGTGTCACGAAGCTCAAGTCCTTTCTTCTTCTGTAAATCGGCTTTCTCCTTGAATTTTGCTTATTTGCAGTGGAACCAACACAAAGGCATAAACCAAGTCGCTGAGCCAAACTGGTATTTCGAAGTTAAGTGGTTTCACGTGTGATTTTAATCACATGGCATACACGTAGGACATTTTTACGAAAATTTTACAAATCATGTCCAATAGTTTTGAATTTTGTTCCTAAATTTCAATATTTTACCCCCTACTAATCATACATATTTTTACTCATTATCCATTTAATCGTGTTTAATCAAGTACAAATGGCTTGTGTGGATGAGTAATTTAAATAGGGTTTTGAAATAGTTATAAGGCGAATTTTGGGTGTCCTAGTTTTAAATCATAGAGTTAAAATGTAATTTAAGACCGTGCTAAAATGTATCAATAATATAAAATGCCAATTAAATTATATCTTTTACATAAAAATAATTTTAACAATGCAACTTGTAAAAAAATTGAGAAAACAAATAAAGTTTTAAGAAACTTAAACAATTGTTTTTTATTCGTTTTCCAACATTTTCAAAAGTTCATATTGTCCACTTAGTTACAGCCATTTTAAAAATAAAATAAACAGTTACATTGAATCTGGTAACATGTTTAAAACCAAATTGTATAACTTCTGTGCTCAGTTAGCCACATAGATTTCCCCTGTTAACTGGCAAGAAAAATGTAAATCTTATTTTACATGGTAGTTAATTTGAGTTACTTAATGTCCCCTTTACAGGGTGCCCACAAATAACTTACGGTTCAAAAAAAATTGTTACTGTTATACAAATTTTTCTATGATGATAAAATTAATGTTAAATTAAAGTGACATCATTGTTAATCAATGTTTAAGTGTTGGTTTCTATTCTCGCGCTTTTAACTGTAACCACAGATGGCAATCTTTTTGGGAAGGCTTCTGCAGCGGCAAGCATCTACAGAGGCACTCTTTCACGGGCACATTTTATTAATTTTTTTATTCGTACACTTCGCTTTTTTCACCACTATGCCTTACTTCTACACTACCTGTTTTTTAAAACAATTTGAAAGTTCTTTCAATATCTTTGACTTTCTTCTCTTTGACTCATTTAAATACTTCAATAATTTTAAAAAATCACAATTCCGCTAAATTTAAAATGCAATTCGAGAATTAAATGGCGATTAGCATCAATCTTGATAATGCAAAGAATGAAACGGATTTTAATTCAAAGAATCGTTTGCACTATTGCTCATAGAATTAAACTAAATCTATTAAGTGTTGCCAACAGTAAAAAACATCTTGAATGTAAATTATGCACAAATAAATTTTGCCGTTATTTATTTCTGGGCACCCTGTATAATATTTCTATTAACGACTTTTGAAGAAGTTTTCTTTTCTTCTTGAAACTGCAAACACAATAAGCTTTAAAATCATTGTTTTTTTTATGTTTGCTCTGCAGAGTTAAAACTTTCCTTGATATTATGATTGAACATTTCATCAAAAATTTCAGTGTGAATGCTTAAATGAAAGTTTCCAATATAAGATTTAAGTTTGAACTTACAGACATTTGTTACACTACTGTTAACAAAACAAACACAATATAAAGTTACGAAAAAGCAAAATATTCCTAAATGTTAAATTTTATGAATGTAGAAAATGTAAAGATATATTGTTAAAAAAATTATGAATCCAAAATAATGAACCTGGTAAATAAATCCAGAAATGAATGAAAGTTGCTATACAAGTAAATAAAATGTTTCCTGATTTCAAAACCCCCAAAGCTTTTCAATATTTCAAAATAGTACATCAATACTTTATTAGCTCAAAATCTGTCATTTGTTCTTTCGCGAAAGCTCATAAAAATGCAATTTTAAAATGAGCTTTTCGTCAGTGAAACTATAGCTGATTATAATTTATGCAAAAATCATAAATCATTTTTATTGATTGCGTGTAAAATCAATCTCAAGGATAGTTAAAAATGGGCATGTTCTCTCCACTAGGGGCTCTCAACCGCTGGTCTGTTAGACCGGCATCGATCCAAGAGAAACTTTGAACTGCTCTTGGATATTTTTCTCTGTCTGGGAGTTCAATACTTTTCTTTGCTCAAAAAATAGTATTAATAACATTTTATACGATACGTTTCAAGCTAAATACGATTAAATCTCAAATATTATTGTAAGTCGATCGTAAAAAAAGCCTTAACCTTAATTTTTGAAACTTCTTTTTATAGAGAAAAAGTCCTTAAATGTACGTGAATATTTTCAATTCTTTACCGTTCCGCGGGTCAAATAATATTTTAAAACCACTGTTCAAATATTTACATATATTAGCCTGTGTACTTTATGCATTGAAATATAATTGGGTCATTATTAAAATTTATGCACATATACTAATTCCACACTAATTGATTAACGTTTACAGGTTTGCTTTTTTTTCAAAGAGGGGTGTAGATCTAGTGGAAGTTTTTATAGCTTTTTAAACGTTGTTATTTGAGTTAAATTTATTTTATACGTTATTACTGTTCATTAAGTCTTTCTTAAGTTGTGTTTTTAAAATTACCCCCGACATTCACATTGTACACGTACACACATAGTGTGTATGTGCATGTCGATGTGAGTATATGTGTTTGCCTTTTTTCCTCGTTTTTTCCTTCGTAATTTCTGAAGTTAAAAAAATTCTTGTGTAATGTAATTTATCAATGAATATGGAATACAAACTTCAAAAACAATGAGTGATCTACAATAGAAAAATACTGAACTGTACACTGAAGAAAAGTTATTTTTCTTTAGAGTTTTACTGACCCCCTTTTTTTTATTATGAGCTATATACGAATAAAATGAAAGAAACTCACAATCTTTGGAATAACCAGATAAATAATATTTCCAGAGTTTTTAAAGCATCACCCGAAGTTCATTTCTATGAACTTAGAATCCACAGTTCCTAGATTTTGAGTCAATGTCTTTTCATAGAAATATGACTAAGAAATAAAATTTTTGTTATTCAATTTTTTACCTCGTGGTAAATTTTAGCAAAAATCATTAAAAAATGCAAAATTTTCAAATATGTATTGGGAACCATTCATTCAGAAAAACAAGTTATTTATATAAATTTATAATTTCTAGACAATGCATGTCAATCGAGACAATTTGAAAAACAAGTAAAAATGACACTTAAAATGAGTAAAAAATTCAGTACGCAATATGGTAATAATTTCTTTTATTTTTTTGAAGTTTTTGACTACAAACTAGTTTTTCTTGTACTGTGGTGTAAAAATTCTTGCACGAACAACAGCAATAGCCTCAACTACCGCCCGAAGAAGCTCAGGAATCTTTTCCAAAATTCTTTTTCGAGACATTTCTATAAAAGAGAAATATTATAGAATGTATGCCTTGAAAGTAAAAGTGTATCAACAGAAAGTTTAATTCAGTAATTGTGAAAATGTAATAAAAATTGTAATTTTTGAAGATATGATACTTTTCCGATTTGCGTGGCCCTATCAGTCACCATTTGTAACAAAAGTCAATAACGCAACATCTTTTTCAAATTGAGTGTTTCAAAATAATCTCTTTTTCACAAGGTTATACGTATTTTAAACATCAAAACGTTGAAGTTTAAAGAAAATGAGAAATATTTTATGGTAACAAAACGGGAAGACAAAAACAAGAACAACTATTTCTAAGTATGCTCACAGAGCAACTAGAGTACAAATTTTCAAACCTTCAAGCTGCTCTGCTCATAGGTCAGTCGGGATGCCAGATTCCAGCTTGGAAGTCTGCTTACACACTAGCATTCGAAATCATGGTTTTGGATTCCTTAGGAGAATTCTATATTTCATTTGATCGCATTTTTTGTTGCGTTAGAAAATTTTCAGTAAATACTGATTGTGAATGCTTCTTTTGCACACTGTTAAAAATTCAGGAAGATTTTGTGGTAAATGTTCGTGTAAAATGTAGCGTTTACAGTACAGAATTTTTTTACAGTAAATTGTACCGATAAAAAAAAAATGCGATTGCAGCGACAATTGATCACCACGTGACTTACTCTGAGATGCAGATGACACCCTATTACCGATCTCCTGATGTGTCTCAGCTGGTACCGTGGATAGTAAAGTAGTGTAAAAAATTTGGGTCCCGGGTTCAATCCTTGTTTTTCGTATCTCGCGTTTTTTAATTCTCGTTTTCTCTTCCGTAAAATTTTACAGTAAAAAAATATTTTACGGTAAAAGTTACTGGCAACATGGATGCCAGTAACTTTTACCGTAAAGTTTCAGGAAAATTTTCAACAGTGCATTATATCAGTCACAAAAATCGAAGTTTAATGTATTTAAATACAACTTATTTTGAAAGAATATGTTCGTTTGCAGCAAAATTTGTATGCCAGTTTAAGTATAGGTTCTATTCAAGTTTAATTCTTTTTTGCTTGCATTATGTTCTAGTCAAGCCGCTCATTTGAAATTTTTCCAAAGAAGGGTGGTGAGGAGTTGTTTAAAGGTATAGTGTATATGATATACATACATACGTGACTTTTGAGGTGATATTTGTCATCAAGAATAAAACTTTTGCATTCGGTGCTATGTCATAACGGTTTAAATTGACTTTGCAAGATCACCATCATGAGTCCTTTTGAGCTTAGTTTATACTGAGCCACGCAAACGGAAAAGTACCAAAAATATATAACAAACATCGGGAATTCATGTATAATTTCATTTCATTCCATCTATCTACTCATACAGAAAATCCGAAACAGAAAGAGAAATAGTAACTAATGAAATAGAACTTACCTAGCAAATCTTTGTGTGATGAAACATATCTTCTTCAACGTTTTAGATGAGTGCCTTTGCTAAAACGTTATAGCATTGATAAAAAAAAAAAAAAAAAAAAAAAAAAAAAAAAAAAAAAAAAAAAAAAACCGAATTTTTTGAACTTTAATTGGTTTTTATTTTTTCCATCAGTATCTAGATTTGCAAAAGCGGAGTAGCAACTTTCAGAATGACACGAACACCATTATATTTTTCGCTTTAGTCTGCATAAGGTTGATCAGACCCGTCATTTAGGAGGGCCAGGAAGAGGCAATGAAGCTCCCTACAGCTTTAGAAACATCCCGATATTCCATGATTATTTTTACAATTGATATTGTCGTTTAGCGTTGAATGTATTGAAATTATATTACTTAAGTGTTAACCACACTGTAAAAAATGAATGTTGTTTTGACAGTATAATACAGCAAATTTTATAGTAAAAAACTAAAAATTGCTAATTTTACAGTACTATACTATATAATTGCTACTTTTACAGTTTATTACCGTGCATTTTACAGTTTTAAAAATGAACCTCTGCTGCCAGTATTATACAGTTATTTTTGCAGTACAATTCAGCAAAATTTTACGGCAATGAACTGTAAAATTTCTAACTTTACAGTAAGAAACTAAAATTGCTAGTTTCAGTTTATTACTGTGCATTTTTGTTTAAAATTGGAACCTCGGCTGCCAGTATTGTACAGTAAAAACAAGTTCATTTTTCGCAGCGTATGATTTACTATTGCACTTAAAACTGTAGCTTCATTGTACATTGTAGCATGCAGGAGTTAATTTCAAACGAAAGAAGTGCTGGAGTTTGGAAGTCGTTTTTTGCTCATTTTGATACTCGTTTTGATACGGTAATAGTCTTAATCTCGCGCAAAGGGTAAAAATTCCCCCAAAATTGAAAAGAACTGCAGAAGCTGAGCTTCCATGAAAATTAAGCCCTGAAATGAATACACAAACACTCCCCCCTTACACACCTTTATATACGGTTATTTTTGAAACAGGCTTTAATTTCTTTCGTCCGAATGGCAACAATTAGTTAATTTTTTTACCAAAGTAAAGAAACCTGCTGTTAGACAAAGTTATTTGAAGTGTTTGCTAATTGCTATTATTTTCAGGTGGGTGTTTTTTCTTTAATAATAATAATTAAAAAAATAGCTTATTACGTAGCATTAACATTATTTATTTTTGTAAGTAACCAACGAAAGTAATAATTCAAAAGCCCTCTAAAATACCACAACTTCCATGAGCAAAGTAAAATTAATGATTCAGAGTTTTACCTATGATTAGGAATTTTCGCTACAATCTGCTCATAATGACCTAGCTATTTTCTACATTACGTGTTACAGAATTGGTTTTAATTTGGCGGCGCTATAACTATTTACTGCGAGAGTAACTTGGCTTCACAATGCTGTTTGCAACTCCGGAGTTAAACAGAACAGCAGGTATTTGTGCATTATAACCGCAGCCTTACTAGTACGCAGCGCAGTACGGGGCAGCCTTAATGGAGAGAAGTTCTGCGCAGGTTCAACTATTATATAATTAAAATCATACTACTCCTTTTCAACAATCCAAGTATATTTGTATCTCTGTTCGGACTCACCGCGAGGACTGTGTCATTCAGCAAAGTGGCATCTTCGTCCCTGAGGAAGACTTTGCACTGGTCGTGGGCGTCCCATTCTTGCCCCGGTTTGCCTTCGTACTTGGTGGGATCGCGACTTTTGCCGGCCGAACCTTGAGGGACGTCGTACAAGCATTTCTTACTGTAAAGAAAAATATTTGCTCGTTATTGGAAATTAATTAAATGCAAAAAACAATTGTTTTTACAGTATAATACTGGAAACAGAGGGTTTGGTACTGGTTTAACATTTACAGTTGTGAGGGTTACCTCACAACTGTTACTGTTTATAACGCACAGTAACAGCTCCTTTACAATTTAAAATGATTCGCCAAATAAATAAAATCTTGTGATATAAAAAATGAAAAAAATATGTACATAATTAAAAGCATAGTAAAATATCTAGCCCAAACAGAAAATCCAGTTCCCTTCCCACGCAGAAAAGAAAATGAATAATGACAACCTTTCTTAAATGTTTAAAAAAAAGTAATGAAAATATGCGATGAAAGCAATTGTGTATATTTTGCTGAATTAAGACGAGCAGTAAACAAAACGAAGAGTCACCGGTTTTGTTTGTCGAACGTTACCGTGTTGGAAAAGATTTTGGAGCAGTTTGGTCAAATGGCAATGTACTTTCACTCGAGGTGACCCTTGAATAATGGCTCAATTAGAATCTCTTATGTCTCCCGTTGTGATAAATGGACAGAAATAGAATGTTCTTGTTTAGAAAAGAAGCTTTTTCCAACGACATATAATATTAGTGGGTGAGAGGCTCCCCCCCCCCAATTTTTTAAAGTACGTGAAATTTACGCTTAAAAAAATTAAGGAAAACTAATTCAAACCTAAGAAACATGGCCCCGAGGTACAAATCTACAGCGCTCGAACTAATTTTGTACCAAATTTAAATTTTGTAGGTGCTATGGGGTCGCCTGGACGCAGGCCAGCCACAAACATCCTTTCACAATACCTTTGAACTCATTTTTTTTAAATATATATATAGAGAAAATGCATAAACATACTCGGATTTTTCAAGAACTTTAGAGCTGCAGCTGGACCAAGTGGTTTCTCCTTTTGTTCCTCTACTAGGTGACATCACGTGACCATTCGAGGGGCAGTCATTGTTTGGAGGACCGTCGTGGAACATTCCCAAACTAGTAGGTAGAAAAGAAGAATGCATTAAAATTGAGCTATTTTTATTTTGATGATATTGATACAATAGATATTTCTTTTTAAAAATCACTTTTACAATAAAAATAGCATCCCAAGACTAAGCATGTAGCTTTGAAAGTTTTGAAATGATTTCTGCGGGATGAACTCTTTGCTAAAACGAAGAGGAAATTTAAAATCATACAAATGCTGATGTAACATAGATGCAAAATTACAGACGAATTGAATGAAGGTGAGATGGATCACAAGATTAGGTATGTCACTAAGCATTCAGCAACGTTACATCCCGATAACAAATTTTCCAATTTGAACATAGAAAATGAAAATGTTTAAATTTGGTTACTTTTTTGGGGAATTTTGTTTGGGGAATTTTAGAGGGGAAGAAAAGACACAGAGTCAAAAGCTCTTAATTCTGGGGAAGTGTCCGAGATTCAAGGAAATATACAATGCACTAGGGTGGGGCGAAAAATAAAAATTTTTTCAGATCAACTTCTAATAGCTGCCAAAAATTGTCTTTGGTGATAGTTAGCTTTTGTGCAAATTTTAAGAAAAATCGGTTAATATCTTCAGGGGGCGCTGCGATCGCAAAATTTTACCATAGCTTTTATATGGATAATATCGTTAATATATGAAAAACAATGCCGTTAGCTAATCTCATTGCATTTTTTTTACTCATAAGATATATTCATGCATTCAAAGCATAAGAAATTACTCACAAAAATTATTTTACATGATATATTTATATTTCAAGCATCTTAAAAAGAAACAAAACAGTGAAAAATAGTGATTTTTCGGACAATATTAAGTAAAAACTGATTTTTTTTTTTTTACAAAATGTGACGTACAAATTATGAAACGCAAACATATGACAACATTTAACAGCATTACTTAAAAATAAATGAAATATGTTTTTAAAAATACGTACAAATGTACAAAACGTACATGATACGAAAATTTTATGTGTCACTGTTTAAGCTTTCACAAAAAATATTTTTTATTTTCAAAGAAAGGCAATTCCTTTCGAGCCTTTAAACGTGAACAAACGAAATCATCCCTTGGTTCTATTCCACTTATGGTCAGTAATGCAACCGTCACCAACTTTACGCTAGATTCCACGGATTGAGTATCACAAGTAAATGTTCACATGTTTCGAAGAAAATTGGGAACATCTTCGGTTTTTAAGTCATGTAGCTCGTCTTCAGATGGTATCATTGTTATGAGAGGCTCTGTGTTATTAGCAAAGGTGGCTAAATATAACGTCTTGAAACATTTTTAATATGCCATTGCAGTGGTTAACGTGTCAGCTTCATTGGCAGTGAATTGCTTCTTCTCCACTTAGTAGAATACTCAGATGGATGAACAACTGGTTCCCGTGGGTTCAGCGGTTCCATTGGCAAAATGTTTGCAGGCTGCGAATCCCTAACTACAGTGAAATATGAGGCAGTTGAGCATAATATGCAAAACATGCCAACTATCGACCTAAGAATAGACCAGAAATATTTACTGGAAATATTTGAAGCCGTTATTAGTGGCCAACCGCTCCATACATCTTTCTGAAACAGTACCTAGTTCCTGGAGTCACTCTAGATGACTCATAACAGTCAATCAAATTTGCGCTTGAACATCGGCACAGAATATCCGACAGCAAACTTAAAAATGCTAGTTTCAGTCATTGTTAAATGTGCACCTTGCTGGGTTTCTCATTAAGTGCAACTCATCATGCAAGGATGGTGCACGAAACTTGTGGCAAGTTATTCTACCAGTCGCATTATTTACCAGACGCCCTGCTACATGTCATCGAGCCAGTTATTCAGAGAATTGCTTTTTTTTTTTTTTTTGTATATACTGAAAAAATTTTGCTGGCAATGTTAAATGATCGAAGGAATGTACGGCAATTAGTTGCTTGTCAAATTTTAAGAGTAAGAAACACCAATTCTCTATATAGTAATGACATCCACACTTTAATCATTTTTGAGATTAACTTTTCTTCCGACTATGCAGACTTGATAAATTGGCAGTTTGAAAACGTGCTTATAACATAACCTCCCAAAATAATGATGCCATCTGAAGACAAGCTACACAGTGAAAACCGAAGATGTTCCCCATTTTCTTTGAAACATGTGGACATTTATTTGTCATATTCAAACCGTGGAACACAGCGTCAAGTTGTTAACGGATGCATCACTGACCATAAGTGGAATAGAAACGAGGGTTGATTTCGTTCGTGCACGGTTAAAGGCCCTTTCTTTGAAAATAAAAAAGATTATTTGTGAAAGCTCAAACTGTGTGACATATAAAATTTTCGTATCATGTACGTTTTGTACATTTGTATATATTTTTAAACACATATTTCATTTATTTTTAAGTAATGATATTTAATGTTGTCATATGTTTGCAGTTTCATAATTTTTATGTCACATTTTGTAAAAAAAATTTAGTTTTTACTTAATATTGTCCTATAAATCACTATTCTTCACTGTTTTGTTTCTTTTTAAGATGCTTGAAATATATATATATCGTCTAAAATAATTTTTGTGAGTTATTTTATATGCTTTGAATGCATGAATATATCTCATGAGTAAAAAAGTGCAATGAGATTAGCTAACGGCATTGTTTTTTCATATTTTAACCATAAAATCCCTATAAAAGCTATGGTGAAACTTTGCGATCGCAGCGCCCCTGAAGATATTAACCGATTTTTCTCAAAATTTGCACAAAAGCTAACTATCACCAAAGACAATTTTTGGCAACTATTAGAAGTTGATCGGAAATTTTTTTTATTTTTCGCCCCACCCTAATATGCACCCTAGGTTAAAATGCATGTTTTACTATTTAAAAATTAAAGCATAAACATTTACAACGCAGTTAATAAAATAAAACATATTGTAACGAGTCCGTAGCACCTTCAACTTTCTTCAAATGAGCATTCCAATCTTGAGGAAGTAACTATAAATTTATTTACAAGTATTTACACTATTTACAATATGAGCAGGAAACAATTGCTAAACATCCAGCAATTAGGTAGCAAAACAGTACACTGTACTCTCAACAGTAACTCAGCACCACGTATCAAACGTGAACAGTAATTAAGCCATTACAAAAGCAAAACAACCATTCGCCAAGCGAACGAAAACAAGCATCTCAGAAATCCCATCTGAGAAAAACTGACTGACTTGTGTTCAAGGCCAGCTTTTTATACTCGAAAAAAATATTTCCACACTATTCGAGCAAAATCCGGAGCATTCTGTTTATTCATAACTTGAAATAATCCATTGAGAAAGTTCTAGCAATAAAAAGAAAAAGGAAAAAAAGAAAACACTCCGAGCGAAAAATGTCTTCACGCTTATTAAATGCGGGGCAAGTGTAAAAACTACAAAACGTTACAGGGCCGGTATACAAGTGATAAAAGTGATATCTTCAGATACTTTTGCAACATGACGTCAGATAAAACCAAAACTAATGAAAATGATGCAAGGCAGGAAAAACAACAACTATTTACAAGATTTGTAACATTGCCCCTTCCCAAGGACTGCACGTCCCGGGCAGTACAATCCCCAGAAAGGAAGCAAGGGAAAATTTACAGGTGCACACATTACATGATGACCAATCATAAACATGATAAACAATAACAATGAGAACATGAAAGAAATAATAACATTGATGAAGTAATATTACAGACAATTAAAGGCAAAAGTTATATACAAAATTTACAAACAAATTACCATGGTAGCTTTAGATTTACTTTACGATCTATGGCCATAGTATGGGGCTAGCCGATCATGATGTACAACCCTAGGTTTTGAATGTGATGACTTCTGAATCCTCACTACGACGTCGTTCAGCCGGTGAAGGACTGTGTAGGGTCCATCCCAATGCGACTGCAATTTGGGTGACAGACCTTTACGTCGGATGGGATTCCATAGCTACACCTGTCACCTTCTTGAAAGTCATGGCCAGTGGACCTTGTGTCGTATCGGGTCTTCATTTTCTCCGTCGCGATGTTGATTCGCTCCCGTGCGAAGTGATGAACGTCTTCCAACCGGACCTGGAGATCCTGGACGTACTCCTCAGGCGATGAAGGCGCATCTGGAGGGAGACCGAAGACGAGATCACAAGATAGCCGAAGCTCTCGGCCGAAGAGCATCTGTGATGGGGAATATCCGGTGGTCTCGTGGACAGCACTGCGGTAGGCCAGCAGGAACAGAGGAAGTTTCTTGTCCCAATCCTGTTGATTTTTGGAGACCATAAGCGAGAGATTATTAAGGATTGTCCTGTTGAATCTCTCCACCATGCCGTCCGATTGTGGGTGTAGTGGTGTCGTTCGAGTTTTCTCAATTTTGAGGATTTTACATAGGCCCTTAAACACAGGGGTTTGAGATGAAGTTTCTCCCCTGATCGGAGTGGATCTGCAAAGGTGTCCCATATCTCGAGATCCAATGCTGGACTAGAGTCTCTGCTACAGTGGTAGCTTCTTGATCCGGAATGGAATATGCTTCGGGCCATTTGGTGAAATAGTCAATGGAAACGAGGATGTATTTGTTCCCATCAGTAGTTTTCGGTAGAGGACCAAGAATGTCGATCCCGATTCGTTCGAAAGGAGCTCCTACGTTGTAAAGATGTAGCTTCCTGCGGCTTCTTCTCTTCGGTCCTTTACGGGCAGCACAGGCGTCACAAGAATGACACCACTTCTCTACGTCATCCTTCGCCTTGCTCCAGAAGAAGCGCTCTCGAACCTTGTGGAGGGTTTTCAAGATACCAAAGTGTCCTCCAGTCGGACTGTTGTGCAATTCCTTTAGAACGTCTGGAATTCTTGATCTGGGAAGGAGTAACTGCCATTTGAATGCTTTACCATCCTCAGATTCCCATTTCCGATACAGGACGCCATTTCGCAACTGGAGAGATTTCCATAGAGCCCAGTATCTTTTCGTTGCAGGACTGTAGATAGAAACGTCTTGCCAACTAGGTCGCCGACTGTCCTTTTCCATTAACTCTATGATAGGCTTAAGGTCTGGGTCTTCAAGCTGATCTTTTCTTACTTGGTCGTCACTCCATGGATCGGGATCTGAAGATGTTGAAGTAGCAGTAACTTGACAGGCAGTAGGGATTGTCGTCCCGTACTGTTTCTCAATTCGGGAGCAATAATGGCAGTTCTCGGAACAAGGTCTTCTTGATAATGCGTCAGCATTCCCGTGTGACATGCCTTTTCGGTGCTTAATCTCGATGTCATATTCCTGGAGCCGCTGTATCCACCTGGCTACCTGGCCCTCTGGATTCTTGAAATTCAACAGCCAAGTTAAAGAGGCATGATCAGTCCGGAGCAGGAATTTACAGCCGTAGAGGTAATGATGGAAATGTTCTACAGCTTTAACTATGGCGAGCAATTCCTTTCTCGTGACACAATAATTTCGCTCCGACTTGGATAAGCATTTGCTCCAGTAGGCGATGACATGTTCGTTACCGTCTATTTCTTGAGATAAAACAGCTCCAACGCTCTCGTGGCTCGCATCAGTGTCAAGTATGAAGGATTTCCCAGGCTGAGGATAAGAGAGAATAGGCGTTGATGTTAAAGCCTCCTTCAGCTGTAGAAATGCATCCTCGCATTCTTTGGACCATTCAAATTTCTGTTTGCTCTCCGTCAGCTTATGCAAAGGTCGTGCAATATTAGAAAAACCCTTCACAAACTTCCTGTAGTACGTGCAGAGCCCCAGGAAACTTCGCAGCTGATGGACATTTTCGGGGCGGCTCCAATTCTTGACTGCTGATACCTTATCTGGATCTGTTCGTACACCTTCGGAAGAGATAATGTGACCAAGATAGTTCACCTCACGGCGGAACAAATTACATTTGGACGGGCTTAACTTCAGGTTGGATTCCTTAAGCTTTTGCAGCACCTTCCTAAGATTAGCCAAATGTTCCTCAAAACTGCGTCCTATGATGATGATGTCGTCCAAGTAGACAAGACAGGATTCATAAGAGAGTCCTCTTAACACTGATTCCATTAGACGCTCGAACGTGGCTGGTGCATTGCAGAGGCCGAAGGGCATCACTTTAAACTGCCACAAGCCTTGTCCGGTTGTAAACGCAGTCTTCTCTCGGTCGTCGGGGTGTATCTCCACCTGCCAGTAGCCGCTCTTTAAATCCAGGGTCGAAAACCACTTGTGTCCGGAAAGGGTGTCCAGAGTGTCATCGATCCGTGGAAGAGGGTAACTGTCCTTCTTGGTGATGTCATTCAGGCGTCGGTAATCAACACAAAATCTGGTGGAGCCGTCTTTCTTTCGGACCAACACGATAGGGGATGCCCAAGGACTGGATGAGGGCTCGATGACGTCATTCTCCTGCATCTCTTTCAAGAGGATCTCGACCTCTTCCTTCTTGGCGAACGGTAGTCGTCTTGGATGCTGCTTGATAGGGGGATGATCTCCAGTGTCGATCCTATGCTGCGTTAAACTCGTGCGACCAACGTCCTCGGATGTAGATGAAAACACCTGCTTGAAGTTGTCCACCAATCTTTCCGCAGCGTATCTTTGATCCTTCGATAATGGTGCACACCCAATTAATTTCGAAGTCAAGGATTCGGAAGACACAGTCTCGGAGGAATCAATTCTTCTGATGATGCAGTTTACGGGAGTACAAGTTGCCAACACTTCTCCTTTCTTGATATTCCTCGGTCTTTCACTTACATTGGCGACTCTCACAGGAACTGCATTCCTTGAAAGGTCCACAAGCGTAGATGCCACTAGTACTCCTTTTGGGCTATTACTCTGGTTAGGATATTCAATTAGGCCGAATTTAAAGCTGTTGTTTTCCTTGATGGAGCCAGGTATTAGTATTTCTGATCTTGGGGGAATCAATAAATCTGTTTGGGCTATTATTTGATGAGCGGATTTTAAGTTATTTTCAGCATTGAAAATTGCTATGTCTTCCCTCATTGAGTGCAGCTCATTATTTTTAAAGTCTATAGAAAAATTAAATTTTCTCAAAAAGTCCAGTCCGAGAATGAAGGGATCAGTAATGTCAGCGACGAATGCCGTGTGATGGTAAGTGGCACTCCCGAACATTATTTCTAAGTTCACTTTTCCTTCTATCTCGATTTTTGTCACCTGTCACAGTTTGGAGAGTAACGCAGGGCGGCGTCCATAAGATCTTGAGTCCAAATTGATGAGCCACATCAGTCCTAATGATGGTAACGTTGGCTCCTGTGTCCACAATCATTTCGCAGGGAAACCCATTCACATATGCGTAAATGAAGAGTCCGTTGCAGCCGCCACTTCTTGAGGAAATCTGGAGAACTTTGGGATGGGGCTCATTCCAATTTGGCGACCTCCGCCCCGCGAGATTGCCATTGCTTAGTTTTCCTGAGCTGGAGAGGGAGAGGTGCTCTTCCCTTCTGTTTCTTGGCGGGCTTCGCAGTTCTTTCGTACGTGGCCCTCACCGCCACATTTCCAGCACTTCAGTGGTTGTCTACTTTGGTCTTTACGAGCCGTAATCTTCTTCAGGGTCCCCGAGATCTCGTTGATTGGTCGCTTAATTTCCGAGAGACAAGTTGAGTGCGAATCTGGAGCACTCACTTCCACGTTCCTGACTGAATGGCGATCCTTGCGGGACGTTTGTTGTGCAGCCTCGAACTTCATTGCGTAGACCAGACCGGATTTAAGATCTTTGATGTCCGCCATCCGGAGAGCCGTCTGAATTTCTGGACTTCGCACTCCGTCTATGAAGTAGTTCAGGGCCAGACCATCGCGAATATCCGAAGGACAGTTCGAGAAGGCGAGATGGGAAAGCCTCTCAACGTCTGCTGCAAAAACTTGCAAAGTCTCTCCAGCCTTCTGGAGTCGGGATTTCAGCTGGAGTTGGCTGAATTCTTTTTGGCATGCTTCGCCAAAGCGAAGCTCCAAGGCCGATGATAAGGCATCGAAGTCGCGGTGCTTGTCCTCTGGGAAGGTCTGTAGTATGTCGGCTGCATCCCCTCTCAGCGAGGCTGCAAGGTGACAGGCTTTTGTGGAAGAGTCCCAGGAGTTTGCTTCTGCAACGATGAGGAACTGCTTCTTGTAAATATTCCACGAGGTCTTCCCGTCAAACGTGGCCAGTTTGATGGATGGACGAGAAGTTCCAGCTGCAGCTACACAGTCACTTGAGTTGTTGGAGGATGCTGATAATTTCGATTCAAGTTCTTTAATTTTCTTTTCCACATTGTTTTCTACTGTGGTGATTCGATCTTCAACGCTGTCAACTTTCTCTTCTAGAGCCTCCACTTTATTTTCCATATTGGTAAATTTACTTTCCACCAAACCTTTCATTGACGTTAGATCGCTTTTAATTTCTTCAGCTAGATCCTTTTTTAATTGTTCTTGATTAGTAGCCAGAGTCGCCATATCACTCTTAAACTGTTCCTGGTTAGTAGCCATAGTCGCCATATCATTTTTTAATTGTTCTTGATTCGCAGCCATGTCATTTTTTAATTCACTTTTAACAGCGTTGATCGCATCAAGGAGTTTTTTCAGTTGTTCCTCCATTGCTCGAGTAATCACCATAAAATTCTGAAGTCAAAAAGTCCTTAGGAAGAAAAGTCCGAGTTCACAGATAATTCCAAGAAAGTCCTTGAAGATGCCCCACGTTGGGCACCAAAATTGTAACGAGTCCGTAGCACCTTCAACTTTCTTCAAATGAGCATTCCAATCTTGAGGAAGTAACTATAAATTTATTTACAAGTATTTACACTATTTACAATATGAGCAGGAAACAATTGCTAAACATCCAGCAATTAGGTAGCAAAACAGTACACTGTACTCTCAACAGTAACTCAGCACCACGTATCAAACGTGAACAGTAATTAAGCAATTACAAAAGCAAAACAACCATTCGCCAAGCGAACGAAAACGAGCATCTCAGAAATCCCATCTGAGAAAAACTGACTGACTTGTGTTCAAGGCCAGCTTTTTATACTCGAAAAAAATATTTCCACACTATTCGAGCAAAATCCGGAGCATTCTGTTTATTCATAACTTGAAATAATCCATTGAGAAAGTTCTAGCAATAAAAAGAAAAAGAAAAAAAAGAAAACACTCCGAGCGAAAAATGTCTTCACGCTTATTAAATGCAGGGCAAGTGTAAAAACTACAAAACGTTACAGGGCCGGTATACAAGTGATAAAAGTGATATCTTCAGATACTTTTGCAACATGACGTCAGATAAAACCAAAACTAATGAAAATGATGCAAGGCAGGAAAAACAACAACTATTTACAAGATTTGTAACAATATTTACATGAATGATTAAAAAAAACCTGATAAAAATACAAATGAATAATTTCAAAAATGCTTAAAAAACACAACAATGAAAATAAAAATTTCGATACTTGAAGAATCACATCAAGCACGAACCAAATAAATAAACAAATAAAATTAATTTCTTAATAAAAAAAATTAAAAACTCACAATTAACTTTTTTTCACATTTCTTGCATAATTCCTTTTTCGAGCGTTGTTAAGGCCGGGCTCTACATCAGCAGAAAACCGACCGAAACCGAAGGCAGAAACCGAAAATCCTGGTACTTTCCATAGGAAAACTATTTAATCTATTTTACGTTTCCGCTTTATTTTTCTGCTTTACGTCAATGTGGAGCTTAATCCTTACTCTGGAAAAGTGCTAACAATTCATTCTAGTTTGGATAATTAAAAAATCATCTTACTTGTGACCCAGCTCATGTGCTGCGATGTATGTTGAGAGCAAACCAGCTGATGGATAAGGTCGGCCATCATCACTAACCGTTCCGAATTCGGCGATGACGCAAGCATGGCGCTTCGTACACACTCCGCCCACTGGAGCCAAGCCTAAACATGAACAAACTAAACTTTAATGCCGTAAAAAATCCTAAAACGCACAGAAATAGTGTGCGTCCTGTAATGTCAGCAAACTTACCAACGGGAATCAAAATTTTGTTTGCGAAAACCTTAGCTCAAACAAATGCTCTCGCGATTGCTAAAGTACTGTTTTCTATTGTTCTTTTTCTCTATAAGTTCACTGTAAAAAACAGATGTTGTTTTTACAGTATAATACAGTTAATTTTATGGTAAAAAACTGTAAAATTGCTAATTTTTCAGTAAATAAACAGTAAAATTGCTAGTTTTACATTAATAAACGGTAAAATTGCTAATTTTTGTTTATTACTGTGCATTTCATACAGTTTTAAACTGTAACCTATATTGATAGTATTATACTGTTGTTTTTGCAGTATAATACACCTAATTTTGTGGTAATAAACTAAAATTGTGGCAATAAACTAAAGTTGTGGTAATAAACTGTAAAATTGCTGATTTTACAGTAATAAACTGTAATATTGCTAATTTTAGTTTATTACTATGCATTTTGCAGTTTTAAACTGAAACCTCTGCTGCCAGTATTATACTGTAAAAACAACATTTTATTTTTTTCAGTGTTGTTCTATAAGTTTTTGCCTAAAACAATTACCTTCTTTCAAGGTATGTTGATTTCATTTGAAATAAGAATGAAAATAACATAGAAAACTATTAGAATTTTCGACTCAACTGCGTATGCAATGACCCAACGTGTTCATAAGGCGTTAAATCAGATAGTTTTGTTTTAATCAAAAATTGTACGTGGATATGAGAAATTGTAAGGATGTGAGTAAAAAAGGGCAAGAAAAAAAGGACAATTGTGTTTGGCAGTGCCTGTGTTTACACAGTGAATACAACTGTTGAATTTTTTTTTTTTTTTTTTGTGTGTTTCGCAACGGACTATTCAATATGTCTGTAAGCAGTCGTGGTCTAATGTATGAAAAAGAAACACGAAGTCAAAAGGGCAGTCGTGTTTAGCAGTGCCTATGATTATACGATGAGTATAGTTTGATGGATTTTCTGATGTTTCACAGCGGGCAATTCAATATAAATGTGCCTACAAGCAGTGGTGTAATATATTTGAACACAAAACATGACTGTGGAAAATCTAGAACCTTGCCTGAGTGGAAATGATGACTAGTTTCACGATTTGAGATGTCAAAATAACTCAAAGTGCAAGCAACTGACGATGCGTTTTTTTTTTCTCCTCTTTCGCTCTTTCTCTGTCGATTAATGTGAACAATTTGTCGAACGAAAAACAATCTTTTTTTTCTTTTTGCCGATGTTGGTACACAGGAAAGTAGGCTCGTTTAGTTTCGGACAGAACTTCTGGTTCTTTTTTTCTACTTTTTCTCTTTTATTTTACGGGAAAGTACGATAAAATGTAACTCTTGCGTAAAAGAAAATATTCGCGGAAATAAAGCGAAACTTACCCATTGTGATACCATTCTTTTTTCCTTTTTCCATTGCGAAAAAATTCAACCTAAAACAAAAGAAAATATTTCCTTTATATTATTCACTAAAATAAAGAAATCAAATCTCTTACTTTTCATGTTTTATTATTTTTCTCCAGGATTATTCAAAAAATAAATAAATAAATAAATAAATAAATAAATAAATAAAAAATAAATAAATAAATAAATAAATCCCCACTCCAACGATTCCCCACTCAGTCATGAATGTACTCTCTCTCTTCCTCTCCTATTCTTAACCTTTCTTTATGTGAATGCGTTGTTGTTCTGTGAATGATTGCCTACAGTATAAACAGGTCTTTAAGATATCTGTGTGCTGTGAAAATTACGGTAACCAAATTACGGTACAGTTGGAAAAGCGAAGCAACGCACTCCAAACTGCCAGTCTAACTGGCACAAAACAACAACAGCCTATAAAACGAACAAAAGTCAGAAGCGATGTATAGGATTTTATGTATACTAACTGTTCAATCATTCCAATGTTATCGCAACTGAAGTACAGGAATAATATGGCGGCTCAAAAAAAAAAAAAAAACTAAGGAGGGCCATATTGCCGTGGGAACTTAAAGGTGCAGGAATGAGTTTTTGAGATATTTGAAGAAATGTGTTATAGATTCTATTCTGTCAGGACGGAAAGGTTGTAAATTAAGGGTTTTTTCGTGCTTTATATCCAGCAGAACGGATACCAAATAAACAAGCACGTACATTAAAGCTAAAGTACAATAAATGACAAAAATACAGAAAAACAAGAAGTTCTGTCAAGAACTAAACGAGCCTACTTTCCCGTACATCGACATCGGCATTCTCGCATCTGATCATTATTCTCTTGATTATCTGAGACTGAAAATTATGTCAAACATACCTTTTTAGCACTTAGAGCTGATTTCGAAAAGCAAAATATACCCTTCTCATCAGATGAAATAGACACGTAAAAAGTAATTAACGAATAAATAAAGTTTTGTCGCACCTTTTAAACAGTGTAACTGTTACAGTTCCTCCGTAGAAAAAATCCTCCATCGTTTTCAAAAAAAAAATAAATAAATAAATAAATAAATAAACAAAAAATAAATAAATAAATAAAATAAATAAATAAACAAATAAAAGTACAAAGAGCATCAAAACACATTTTATCAAAGAAAGAAAAAAAAAAGAAAAAAGAAAAAAAAAAAAAAAAAACTCGTCCGTTAATAAAATGACTCGAATTTCACTTTTAATCCGTTGCCAGTTGTTAAATATAAATAAAGAATAAAATGTTCTCGTGAATGAAAAATTTTTGTTACAAAAAAAATTGTCTGCAAAAAAAAAATAATAATAAATAAATAAAATAAAACAAATGAATAAATAAACAAAAAATCGTCTGCACGTTCAGTCATTTTTTTTCTGAGCCTGCATTTCCGCCATGTTAGCGGAGTCGGAATCAGAGTCCTCACAGAAGATTACTTAGAAAAGTACTTTTCAAACATTATTTATCAAAACCACTTTCTTACAAAGTTAGTTTGAAGGAAATCCGACTTTAAGTTCAGGATCAACATTCCCCTTAAATTCCCCGTAGACGCTAATGTTAATTTTTTTTTCTGAACGGTTCAATATTGAACGAAAAATGGTTCAAATCAAAAAGCGAAATATGGGAATGAGCCTCTCCGAGATCTTTCAAACGAAAAAAAGTTTATTCCATTCGGACGGTTCACTCAAAAGTTATTAGGTGGGGAAAGGTTGCTTGAACGGTTCAATGTTGAACGAAAAAATGCTCAAATGGAAAATTTAAATACGGTAATGAAGTATCCTTGCTGAGATCCTTCGAACAAAAAAAAAAAAAAGTTTATTTAAATCGGACTGTTCACTCAAAAGTTATTAGGGGTGACAGCTTGATTGAGCGGCTCAATGTTGAACGAAAAATTGTTCAAATTGGAAATGTAGATACGGGAATGAAGTATCCTTGATAAGATATTTCGAACAAAAAAAAAAGTTTGTTCAAATCGGATTGTTCACTCAAAAGTTAGCATCGCGGGACAGGTTGTTTGAACGGTTCAAAGTTGAACCAAAAATTGTTTCAAATCGAAAAATCAAATATGGGAATGAGCTGTACTCGCCGAGATCTTTCGAACAAAAAAAAGTTTATTCCATTCGGACGGATCACTCAAAAGTTATTAGGTGGGGAAAGGTTGCTTGAACGGTTCAATGTTGAACCAAAAATGTTCAAATTTAAAATTTAAATACGGTAATGAAGTATCCTTGCCGAGATCTTTCGAACAAAAAAAAAAGTTTGTTTAAATCGGACTGTTCATTCAAAAGTTATTAGGGGTGATAGCTTGTTTGAACGGTTCAATGTTGAACGAAACATTGTTTAAATCGAAAATGTAGATACGGGAATGAAGTATCCTTGAAAAGAACTTTCGAACAAAAAAAAGTTTGTTTGACAGACAGACAGACCGACAGACCGACCGACACACAAATTCCCCATCTCAATACCCTACTTTCGAATTTTTAATTTTTCGATATTCATTTTACCTTTTTATTTTTTTAACTTGGCAATATTTTTTGGACTTGGCGATATTTTTTTTAACTTGGCGATATTTTTTGGACTTGGCGATATTTTTTAGATGCATTTAGCTACTTTTAATACTTTTTTCGTCTTTCTTTTATTTTTAACGGGAAAGTAGGCTAAAAAAGGAAAACTTGCTGATACCGCCCTTAACCTTCGCACGACAGCATAGGTTACTCATCTTTAGTATAGTTACCCCAATCAGGTTTATTCTAAAACCAAAGTAAGCAAAACTTAAATAAAAACTAAATCTACGCAGCCCTCTAACTTCAATCTCATATGGAACAAAATATTCAACAGTTTTCCTACCCGGATACGTAGAGTGCAACATCCCAGTGGTTAGGATCACTGTCCGACTCGGGATTTTTCTTCGCTTGGTAGCTACAAAAGTTGTCCAATAGTGTATCTCTTTCGCCTTCTGCATGTGGAAGGTCAGCCTGCAAGAATATGAGTAAGAATTCAGCAGATTACTTTCCGAGAGGACTATATGTTGCAAATGTTCAGACACTTTTTGAACACGAAAACTTGTCCCCTTTTTTGGAACACTTACGTAACAGACTGGGAGGATTTACTATTAATTACCCCTTCTAGTGAGCAACTAAATCTTAGAAAGTTGCAGATTTAAAAAGATTTTTGTTCCTGAAGGGGGTAAATACATGGATTAAAGTCATATAGACTCTACGTAGCTAAAGTCCAATACACGGGCAGCAATGAATACGTGGGAAGATCTTACAGGACGATCTCCGAAACCCAGAGATTTCACGAAACTAAAGAAAAACAGCGTTCACCACAGAATATGTTACGTAAAACTTGAGTCAAGCTACTACTGTTCGTTTAAAGAATGAGAAAATTTTTATGGACAACATGAGTGACTGGAATTAAAATTGAATCCTTTTTTTTTTTCAATTCAAATGCATTTTCTTAAAATCAATTTTAATTATTCATAAGTTCAAAATTATTTTCGAATTTTGACAAATCACTCTTATTGGTATAAAAAATAAACTTTTGTTTGACAAGAACTATATGTTCTTATTCTCCCCCATCAATATTACTAATATTTGTGAGACCTATTACAGGTTAAATTGAAAAAAAAAAAAAAAATTAACGTGTGTTCCGATTAACCCCTATCAGTGGGGTGAGTCGGAACACCTCTAAATCCTTATGAATATAAATAATAACTGTTCAACATGTTTTGCATTTGCTTGAAATATCAAAAGCAAAGCAAGACCGAAATTTTAAAAAAAAATCAAAAAAAAAAAAAAAAAAAAAAATCTCTTAACAACTTTTTTTACGACCAAAGCTGAAAAGTACCGATTCACCCCGTTTTACGGTTACGAAATTCAAGCAAATGTAGTCAAAATTAGGAAGAAACTGAATTGTCGTTTTAATGGTATTCGATGTAACCGGAAGTCAGCAGTAATAAAATTAAAATAATACAATCAAAATTAGAAAGAAACTGAAAGTTTATTCCGTTGAAACTGATTTTTCTTTGTAATGGTATATTCATTGAAACGGTATTTCCCTATTTACTTCCATGTTTCAAGAAATTTGCGATGTGCATTTCCGAGATAACTTATTGAACTCGATATATTTTATATTCAAAAGAATTACGAACCAAAATGATAAATAATCTCACCGGTTGCTTTTTCATCAATTCTAATCTCACTAGACTGATCTGAAGTCGCTTGTTCAAAGTAGGTTGCTGGTACAGTGCTTGCATCTGTCAGAGGAAGAGAAAATTTTTATTTATACAGTAAAAAAACAAGAGCTATCGTTATTATCCTTTTATGCAAAATAAATGAGTTAGAGAAAATTTTAGAGTTTCAATTCACACTCCGCTTATTTCATTCAAGGATCTCATTTTTAAAAACTGAGATATAAAAACTAAACAACTATTACATTATTCTTCGTTATTTTAAAAATTCATAACTTTCAATTGAAATCGAACAAAAATGTGATAAGTGATATGCTTAAAATAAACTTATTAAATAACTAATACGTTGAATAAGCAAAATTTTGAAATAAAATTATCTTACACTGTAAAAAATAAATTGCTGATTTTACTGTATAATACTGGCAGGTGAGGTTCCAGTTCAAAACTGTAAAATGCGCAGTAATAAACTAAAATTGCTAATTTTACAACACGCACGTTATGTGTTATAACGGAAAAGCGAAACTTTAAAGTGCTTTTTCTCGATGATTATTTTTTTGTGTTTTCATGTTACTGGAATCGCTATAGATTTTTTTATATTAAAGATACAGCTTTAAAATATTACGTATTGCACTCAGGATAATATATTTAACAAAACTGTGTATTGAATAGAGCATGTAAAACCTCTAAAACCGAAATTTTCTGAGAAATTTTTATAATTTTTTACATAAAAGATCACAAAATATTTTTTAATCAATATATGTGAAAATGAATGCACAGATTTTTATAGGCTATCTTAGTGATCATTTAGCAAAAATAATTTTTTGAATCAGTGCAAAAATAAAAAAAAAACCTTAGAGTTTTTTAAAAATTGAAATTTTTTTAAATTCTTCAAATTTTCAAAAAAGTGGGAACTATTTTTAAGGTTTAAAAACAAATTATTGATTGTTAAATAAGTGTACAGGCAAGGGTTTCAAAGAATTACATCTTTGACTTATATTAAAGAAATTTGTTAAGAAGGTAATGTCACCCCTTAAAAAAAGTCTAACGTTTTTTCAATAAAATGTGCTACAGATATAAAGGATTCATAATAACCTGGTTGACGAAGCCAAGCAGCAAATCCATCAAATTGTCCTCTGTTTTGACATGAGGCATGAACAACTCATATCCTTTCTGATCGAAGAAGACGGCAAGCTCCATATATAAATTTTTTCCATCTCCTTTTCGTTTCGAAGTAACTTCCTTGGGGGAACCATCCACAGTATCCATTGTGTCAGCAGATGTCTTGCTTTTTGAAGAACCCTTGTCTATCGAATTTTCATTAGTCTCGACCTCGTTCGCATCTTCGAAGTCTAAGTATTTCACAATGTCGTCGTCATCTAGCTCGTATTCAGATCGGGGAAGGGATGGGATGTAACGTTCGTCTTCCCATTTCTCTGAAAAGTTCCAACATTCAGAATCTTATGATATTAGTCATCACATAATGAGGGTTGCTTAGAAAAGTTCTATTTCTAGTCTCTTGATTTTTTTTTAATAATTAAATGGCTTGGGAGCTGAAGGGATTATGTCACAAAACAGAACAAAATGCGAGTAATTAAAGTTCAAAGTTTTATTGTTGCAGTTGTTACACCTTTTTTGTTTTCTGGTTTTGTCGTTAGTGTGCGTATGAAAATGGTCTAATGACATCTACTTTTCGATATACCAAGTTTTATTTGCTTACCTGTATCCATTGCTTCATTGTCCAGAGTGCTTATTTTTTAAAATGTAACATAGCCAATTCGTCCTCCAAGCCTTTCAATTCTCAAAGGACAATGAAATAATGATAAGTTATGAAGCAAATGTAATTTGTTTTAGTCCCTTTTATTTTAAGTTATAATAATTTATTTTAGCCTGCTCAACATTTTTATACAATAAAGTTCAGTTACTTTATAACCTAATAAGTTCAAGTTATCTTCCTCTTCTTTCCTGTCCCTTTTAAAACAGAATCTGCAGATTTTGGCAGATACTTTGCGCTTTGCTGCAGCTATTTTAAGATCCTTTTAATGAGCTTTATTTTAATAGTTTGTGTTGGAAAACGATAGCTGAAAAACCTACCAGTAAAAAGGTTCTTCCTGTCGGCATTTCAACTGATAGCATTTTATCGGCTTAATAGAAAATTAGTTTTGTCAAGTAAAAGCTTTGAGTAAACTAAAGATGCTTCAACGGATGCATTTGAAGGAATAAATAAAATGATACTCGTTGAAATACTAAAAAAACATAAATTTCTAATTGCACAAACTGAAAACTGCAAATCTTTTCAAGGTATCATGAATTTCAAACAGCTTTAATTAAATTACCGTGAAAACAGCTTGCTAGCATAGTGTTTTCATAATATGTCACGTAAAGACTTGTAGAGAAAAAAATTCTTACCTTCAGGAACAGACAGTCGTTTTCCTCTTATTGGCTTGTAAACCAGGTGCATCAGTTCTTCTTCGTTAACCTTTTTCGATCGCTTTTTCTCTGCCTGGTTGAGACCCAAGAGATCAGCGAGATCGTCGTCAACGGGTTGAATCTGAACTCCGCCGCTTGGAAGCAACAAGATCCCAGACTAAAAAAAATTTACACAAAATATGTCATTTATTTTCGTACATAAAAGAATGTTTCTGTTATGAATTTCAGTATCAAGTGTTATAGAGTGATAAATGCATGAACGAATTCTCCATTGCTTTCGTGCTTGGAACTCCACATACTGTCTGAAGGTAAAACCTTCCGCGCATTTACGCATGCGTCAGGTCTTCTCTGATCTTACCAAAATAGGAGCGTTAGGTAAGGTAACGATAAGGGGGAGAATAACAAAAAGCATTTTGAACCGTATCAAACAACGTGGAACGATGCTAATTTCAAATACATAGTTTAGTTGAATATGTCAAAAGGATATAGCAGAAGCAAGTTTTAAATTGAAAACTTCTGAAAGTTATCACCCACAACCCATCTACCCTTTTTTAAGTGGAATGGTTTGCGAGTGCTAGGCGCGGCTTTCACGGACAGACAGTAAGCAAGTTCACAGTCGACTCCTGAGAGGAAAACGTTTTGTGTTCTGCTATTTGGTGCTATAAGTGCATTTGAAATCTTTGTTTATTGTATATTTCGTTTGAAGTCTATTTTTAATTCTTCTTGTGTCAAAAAAGTTCGCGATATGTTACGAAAATTTTAAACGTGCTGTTGTGATTGCAAAAGAAAAAGTTTGGGTTGACCAAAATTGTCTATAGAGAACGCTGAGACCGTATCAAAACATCTTTTATTTTTAAACCAAAGAGATCTTTTCGGAAAGTAAGTACATTGAACTTCAGAACACTAAACAAGACAATATGGAAGGATTTAAGAAAATGTTTACATATAAGTCCACATTGGTTACTCCAGAGTTGCCAACCCAAGTATGGGAAGAATTATTTGACTTAAAGATAGGTGTGAGCAGTATAACTAAAGGTGCTTGTATTGAGGGATGTTATTTTATCTTCACCGGTTTAAAATTTCATATCACGTGAACTAACTGTCATAATATTCTACTGAAACAAGGACATTTGTGACTCTCACATTGTATCTTAGAAGCAGTAAAATTTTATTTCATTTCACTCCACGTTTTCCAGTACCTTCCACTACACGTAATTTAACCGGTTGGGTGAGGCTCTGAAGAGAGCTTTGGTTTTTAGATCCAGACCAGGAGCCGAGCAAACCACTGGTTCAGCACCCACCAGAAGTCTTGACTCACTTGGAGGACTTTGTGACCACGAGTATTTTTTGCGTCATCCAGCCAACATTACTGATCGGGCCATCACAGCTTCTAGAAGCAGTAGGGCCATTCCACGAAAACGCCGCCATCTTGTCTCGCACGTGACGCTCATATATTTCATTAAAAAGTCATGATTTTAAAAGCTTACAAATGAAATTTTTTGCCTATGAAATCGCACACCGGTTTTTGATTTCTCAACCAACAAAATTTTGCTCATTACCCTTTAAAATTTCTACTTTTTAATGAAATACATGAGCGTCACGTGCGGGACAAGATAATGGCTCTTTCGTGTAATGGCACAGTAACAGCTGCTTTTACCACCAGATTAAGCTCTTATAAAACGCGTGCCGTTATCGATTATTCAAAAATGAACTTATTACACAGCAATGCAAATATGAAAATAAAATTCTTCAAATAAAACTCATAGCAAAATTTAAACACTTAAAAGACATATCTTACCAAGCCTCGGTTAATGCTGTATTCACACATGCTAACTGCCATCGACATGCTTCCGTTGACACCTGTATAGTGGCACAACGGGCGTCCATAAGCTCCAACCTCATGTTCTGTGCCGTCGTCTCCAGTGCGGATAGCTCTGAAGGATGGTGCCAGGAGGTGGTCATTCCTCATGAGCTGCATTTGAACTTCGTGGCCAAAGATGGACTGCGATGCAACGAAGAATTCCTTCGCTGGACCAGCTTGTCCCCTCGGCCTAAGACGATGCTGTTCTCCATGGGCAACATGAGGTCGTTTCATCTTAATATTTACCAGTTTATACTCGGGAACTGCAATAGAATTAAGAGATTCGTGCTAAATATGTACGTTATTTGTTATGCTGGTGTCTACTGGACACTAGCGTGACAAATAAAAGCTGAAACTAAAATCTAATCCAGAAAAAATAAAAAGTGAAATTGAATTTGTCTCTTACTCAGTAAATTAAGATCTATAATTAAGAACTAATTTCTGGATAATCTAGACTAGGACAATTTTATGGTGGTAAAACTGAAAATTGACAAAATGCTCTATTAGCAGCATTAAAATATATAAATCAGTGACATTGTCGATACGTCGACACAAATGCAAAGCATTAAACATGAAGTGCGGTTTTAAGTATCTAGAAATTGCATCAGAAATCACATAACTATAGTATGGCGGATATGCATTTTAAAATAAAAATAAATAAAAGATACTTAAGTGTAGAAATTACAACATGCTCGGTATATGGTCTGATTTGATACTCACATAGCAAATGTTTTTCTTTCTTTTTTTTCTTGAAAAGAACAAAATCGCTCAATAATGTTAAAAGTGACTCATTCTTAGAAAGGATGGTAATAATCTTTCCTACTTGTTTTGATATTAAAAACACATAATTAGGAAGCTTAGAAATTTCTGCACACAAATTTCTAATGTTACTAACAAAGTTATGATAGCTACAACAAAACTGAAAGTTATTTGAGCTGCTAGTTGCACATAGTGGTCATGAAAGACTAAAAAAAAAAAAAAAGTTGGATGGTAATGACGCAAAATGCTGGGTTCTAACTACGCAGGATACATATTAATGTATGCAATCAAGAAAAAATTAAACTTGGGTTCAAATTAGGATACTTGAAGCATTATAAAATATTTTACAATTAAACTTTTTTGTTGTATAGGCAAATCGTTGAAGACAAAAATTCTGATAAGGAATAGTGAATGATAATGTTACTTTAGCCCATATGTTACGACTCCACATAAATGTCATTTAGCACTGTTAAATGGCTGTTATATCGTTCTTTAGAAAGTGAAAAATAAATAATAATGAAGGATGGAAATAGAAAACACTAGGGATGCACCGATTAATCGGCCATAATCGGCAAAATTGGGCCGATTAATCGGCCTAAAAATATTTTTTAAATTTTATTCTTTAAAATATACCTTCACTAAGAAACTGTGATGAATAATTTCATTAATAATAATAATAATCCTCACAGTTAATATAAAGTTTTTAATAAATTAATCCTCCTACTTTATTTATTAATCCTTTGAATAAATATACATAGACAATGTTGCAACATTTCTCATGTGGCGATAGTTTTCTCCTTAGCACAGTGCTTTTAGATAATTTCTAATTTTCACAAAGAATAAAAGTCTTGAATGAAATTGTTACTAATTATTATAAAAATTAAATTAAATTACTCCTAAATTGGAGTGCTCACCACAGACTCCCTCTCCTTTTTTGAATTTGTATGTCCAATTAACGTAATTAACAATGTGTTAATGTAATATTATTGATAGTAATATGAAAGTTGGTTCTGAGAAATTTGATAAAACATGGAAATTATTTTGTGAAAATTAGGAAAAAGGAAAAAAGTCTTCTCTCAGAAATAAATTACTTACTATTTCTAAGCTCGGAATTGGATAAGAGAAAAAAACTGACAGTAATAGGTAATCAGCCAATTTGCTTATCGGTGCATCCCTAGAAAACACTTTTATAAATCTGTCAAGAGCATGAGACAAGAAATTGCCCATCTCTAGAGAATTGCCTACTTTCATATAATTTAATCAAGGAATAATTCTTAAAAAACACCAGCGAAATTTAATAAACATGTAATGAAATAATCATTAATAATAATTAAATAGAAAAGAAAGTGAAATATATAAAGAGGTAGAGTTTTAAAACCATGTGAACAGTTTTCAATAAAACGAACAAACATAGCTTTACCTTCATGGTGATGGTTTACGCCAAAATATTTCTTCAGTTGATCCTTGTCTAAGCTAATGTGAAACTTTGGAAATGAAGGCTATAACAGAAATTACACACAAAATGTATCAAAAATTTTTGAATGACATAAGAAAACTACCCATTTTCGTTATTGATTGAGGAAAGCAGGGTGAATTCTTTTCATACAAATAAAGGTTGTGTTGTTTTGCAAATATCCTCATATTTAAAAAATAAAAAAATATTTAAAAAAAAACAGCTAAGAAAATGAATTAGTCAATCAAATAGTCTGAAATCAGCTATCAGTTTCAAGAAATAGTTTCATGTACCCGTCGTATTTAAAGACATTCTCGAATCCGTTGTACAGTTACAAATTTTGTAAATCGTTGTTATTTTTATGTATTTTTGTTTTGCTTAAGTTGTTGCAATCTTGTTAAACTTGGTGTTTTTCGCGCTGGAAGATACAGCGTAAAAAATAGTGAAACACATGTAACAGACAGTTGTATTACTGATATCGAGTGTTACCGTTCCCAGGAGGCACCACGAGTGATGGTCTGTCTCCTGATAACCTGTACGGTGTGTACCTTTAACACTCATCAGAGAGGGCGTTATATGTGACTAGCTGCGTGGCCCGGAGTTGCACTGGCCACCTCTGAACAAAATATTAGCAAAACTTGAACAAAAAAATGAGAAAAAAAGAATTCCTTCGTATTATAACGGATATAAATTGTTACTTCAAAAACCTTCCTTAGGGTATAGTTGCGCCCCGTAGTTTCACCCGCGTTAATAAGACAACAATCGATTGAAAATCTGTTTCAAGTACATCACGATATATGTGATAAATGTATAGTAACAAAAAATACACCGGGAAACGCAAAAATAAGATAACCTTTGGAATAAAAAATTAGTAAGACGACTAGTCTAATCAATTATGGATAGATATAAAATTATTCAATACAAAGAATGTATTTTAAAGTACTTCTATATACACGATACTTTTCGTTTTATTTTCGTTTGATAGCACAACGTACTACTTTTAATGAACGCCATCTCTCGAGAAGAGTGGAAACTTATCCGCTCGTGCTTTTCGATGATTATTATTTTTAAACTATAATAATAACAACTCCTTACATATAGCGTAATGTTATATAGCCTAAAGCATTCCTGATTGAATGGACTATTTAATGCAAAAATATTTTTTTAATTCGAACCAGTAGTTTCTTAGATTAGCGCTTTCAAAAAAAAAAAAAAAAAAACTTTTCAGCTTTATATTATTAGTCTAGATGTAGGATTATCCAAATTGGATAGATAATTAATGGGGTAAAGTAATTTTTACGGATGAGGGTAGAGTTAATTTGAGCAGCTATTCGGGAAGAATGCACATCTGGAGAGAGCAGGGAACACGCAATAATTTTTCAACTATCTTCAAAAGGATCGTTTTGCAAGTCGTGGAATTCCCGCTTGGGGAGGCATTATGATTGGTTACTGTACAGACCTTCACATCATTGAAGGAAGTACAACCTCTGAGATCCGCAATTATAACGAGGTTCTCCTTTAAAGGAGTATTTTTAACGGTGCTATGGGTATTCAATTCCTTCACATGGACAACAAAACCACGGCGTACTCTTAGGTTACAGTCGAAAAGAGCTGTTGGGGAGTGAGAATTCTGAACGTGAAGAGGAATTTGTAGCAAAGCCTCAACAAATCATTGACAACATCACATTCAACATCAGCAGACGATATACGAAATCGGCACAGTAGTCAGAGGACTTCATAACCTCTGCTAAAGGGAAAATTTTTCTTGCTGACCGCCTGCCATTTGGTCGCTTTGCGCTCAATGCTACTTTCAAAATTTAAGCTTGCATCGTCGCCATGGTTGCTCCTTTCAACGACAATAATAACTCGCTATCTTTATCAAGCTGATTATTTTATACGTTACTAAAACTTATAAAACTGATTTGGAGATTTTTTAATGAGAATTTTCGTATTTAGTAGCTGTTTTTTTAGTTGGTGCATTATTTTACTTTCAACTGTAAATCATACATGTAAAATTAGAAACAAAAATCTGGCGTGAACCCCACACTACTTTCTTTTACGTCTACTTAATAATCGATGTTTTATAATAAATATCTCAAAATAATTGTTGCTCGCACTCTTGTCTGAAGATATGGCTGTCGGTATTTTGCATGTAAATTGGTTTATCTTTGTACATCTTGAAAAAACATTCATACTTTGAAAATAGTTTAAAGTATGTTCTTTATTCTTTTAAAAATGTTATGCATGTTTATAAATGTAACGAAATTAATATCTAAAATTCTAGATCGGATTAAAAAAAATCCCATTTAAATTAAAATATAAATAAATAATAAAATTAAAAAAATAATAAATGATAAAATTAAAAATCATCTATAATAAAATTAAAAAATAAATAAATAATAAAATTAAAAAAAATAAATAATAAAATTTAAAAAAATCCGATTAAACCCAAAGGAATCATGAATCCTTATCATTCATTATACTCATGTAAATGAGACTTCGAAAAAACATCAGAGATGATTATGAAATGTAATAACGCAAAAAAATAGGATAATATGTTTTACTTTATTTTTATTTATTTAATTTAGCTTTTTAACGAAAAAACCTTTGAAGGAAATTAAAACCAATACTTGTAAACTTTGCAGCTAATGTTTCAGTAAAATTATAAATAGGGAAATTCTTACCAAGCATGAAATTTCTTTAAAGCAAACAACCATCAAAAGAACAATGAGGGTATTCGTCCATTTCACATTTCGAAACTTCATCAAAGAATTCTGGAGAAGAAATTAGAAAATAAATGCTAGTGAAATTGAGACAAAATATTTAAAATTTCTTCACAAAATTAATTTTTGAAGATAGGATGAAGAAAGCCCATAACATGGGAAATTTAAATAATTTTATTTCAAAAAACAATTACAAAAAAAAAAAAAAAAAAGTATGATACAACTTATTTCGTAGCAGAGACTCAAAACTCTTCCATTGCGTTTACATATTACTAATTAATAAAACGAAAAAGTAGAGAAAATAATTCTAAATATAATTTCAAAAAAAAAAAAAAAAAAAAATACGCTTTTAGAGGTAACGAAACTGAAAAGATTTTCAAAACTATTGAATATCCGCTAAGTTTACATGCACTTAGAATACATCAACATGTAATATAGTTTAGCCTTTAGTATTAATAATAGTATTACATTTATTACTTTGTTATTTTCAATGAACGTGAATTTTATCTTTTATTCAGAGTAACATACATACACACATACATACATACATACAAACAAACATACATGTGAAACTAATAAAAGCGTACTGAAAAGAGCATTATAATATCATGTTATACTTCAAGAAAAGAGCATCCATTGTCTCCCCCCCCCCTCCACCAAAAAATCCCCTGAAAGCATGTCCCTAAAAGAATTCTGCGCCATGACCCCCGTGGGCACCCCTAGTTTCATTCGCGTTTCTCCACAAGCCGGTGATCCTTATTTTACCCGCTGATTGTTTTATTCTCTTTCTCCAGCAGATGTTTATGCCCATTTTACTTGCAGATAGTTATATACACTGAAGTGACAAAAGTCATGGGATAGCAATATGCAAATTTTCAGATGGCAGTAGCATCGCATAGAACAGGTATAAATGCGCAGTGCTTTTACAGAGCTTTCATTTCTGTTCAAGTTATTCATGTGAAGAGGTTTTAACGTGATGATGACCGCACGACGTGAATTAACAGACTTTGAACGCGGAATGTTAGTTGGAGCTAGACGCATGGGTCATGCCATTTCGGAAATCGTTAGAGAATTCAACATTCCCAGATCCACTGTGTCAAGAGTGTGCCGAGAGTATGAAATTTCAGGCATAACATCCCACCATGGACAGCGCAGTGGTCGACCGCCTGCACTTAAAGATCGAGACCGGCGACGTCTGCAAAGAGTCGTAAATTCTAACAGACAAGCAACACTGCGTCAAATCACCGTAAAAATCAATGTGGGACGTACAATGGACGTGTCTGCTAGAACTATGCGGAGAAATTTGGATTTCTTGGGCTATTCCTGCAGAAGACCGACTCGAGTGCCTTTACTGACAGAACGACATCGCTTGCAGCGACTCTCGTGGGCACGTGAGCATATCGGTTGGTCCCTAGATGAATGGAAAACCGTGGCCTGGTCCGATGAGTCACGATTTCAGCTGGTAAGAGCCGATGGTAGGGTTCGAGTGTGGCGCAGACCCCACGAAGCCATGGACCCAAACTGTCAGCAAGGCACTGTTCAAGCTGGTGGTGGCTCCGTAATGGTGTGGGCTGTTTTTTCATGGCATGGACTTGGTCCTCTAGTGCGACTGGACCGAACATTGACTGGAAATGCTTATGTGCAGCTACTTGGAGATCACTTGCAGCCGTTCATGGACTTCATGTACCCAAACAACGATGGGATTTTTATGGATGACAATGCGCCATGTCACCGGGCCACAACTGTTCGCAATTGGTTTGAAGAAAATTCTGGACAATTCCAACGAATGATTTGGCCACCTAGATCGCCCGACATGAATCCCATTGAGCATTTATGGGACACCATCGAGAGGTCTGTTCGTGCCCAAAATCCTGCCCCATCAACGCTTTCACAATTATGGACGTCTATCGAGACAGCATGGCTCAATATTCCTGCAGAAGACTTCCAACGACTTGTTGAGTCCATGCCACGTCGAGTTGTTGCACTTCGCCGGGCAAAAGGAGGGCCGACACGATATTAAGAGGTATCCCATGACTTTTGTCACTTCAGTGTATAGTCCAGTCACATTAATGTGACCACCTGTCAAAAATCAGAATAACCACTTTTTTTCAGAACAGACTGCCACGAGACGTGTAGGAAGAGAGTCAATTAGGTACCTGAAGGCGTTCACTGGGATGTTGAGCCATACTGACTCCAATGCCGTGTCCAGCTGCGCTATATTACGCTGGTGAGGATCCATGGCGCGAACAACCCAATTGAGAAGGTCCCATAAATTCTCGATTGGGCTTAAGTCAGGTGAGTTTGCTGACCAGCGGAGAACGGTAAACTCATCCTGGTGCCCTTCGAACCATGCATGCTCACTGTCAGCTGTATGGCACTTCGCATTGTCCTGCTGGTAGATGCAATTATCCTGAAGAAAAACCATATTCATATAGGGATGGACATGGACCGCAAGGGCAGATGCGTGCTTGTATTGAATCTTCATGCCTTCCACAATGATGAGTGAACCCATGGAACCCTAGGAAAACATTCCCTAGACCATAATGCTCCTGCCTCCAGCTGGGACCGTTCCAGCAATGGTTGCAGGGTGTTTGCTTCCAGAAGTTTCACCCCTCCTAATCCAACATCCGTCTGTCAGATAGAGCATAAAACGTGATTTATCAGTAAATACTACCTGTCGCCACTCAATGGACGTCGAGCTGCGGTACTGGCGTGCGAATTCCAGGGTTCGTCGTCGATGGACAGTAGTTAGCATAGGCGCATGGATCAGGTTTCTGCTTCCGAAGCCCAGACGCAGCAATGTCCGCTAAACAGTGGTGTGAGAGAGTATGTTGGTAGCCCCTTGGTTCATCTGGGGGGTCAGTTGCTCAACGGTAGCCCGTCTAATTACCCGAACGCATCTCCTCAGAAATCATTCGCCTCTGTCATCTATGGCTCCTGGAGCATCACATTTACCATGTCGCTGATTTTGAACAGTCCCATTTTGCCATGCACGGCACACTTTTACCACGACGGGAAGCAAACAGCTCAAAAACTCAGCCATTTTGGAAATGCTTCCGCCCTTGACCCGAATGCCAATGATCATGCCCTTTTGTACGTCGTATAAATCGCTTCGTTTTTGCATTACTCCAACGGCAGAAATGTTTTCCAACGCCCTCACATACCCTTTATATACCCTCAACTGCACTGTGTTACCAAGTGCCTTTTGTGACTGGTTTTTTAACGTCGACGTCAAAAGTAAGGGGTGGTCACATGAATGTGACTGGACTGTGTATATTTCACGAGCGGATGTATATAGCGGAATGTGTGGTAAAGTGAAATTGCTTTAAGATAATTGACATTTTTCAAAATGAAAAAAGTTGAATTTCGTTTTGACAAATAAAGTGATGGAAAGAATAATGTATTTTATAATAAAACTCGCATTGAAACATTATTTTTACTTTTGGAAGTCAATTTGTGTATTTTAAAAAAGTGGAAAATGTTCGCCCTTGTTTTTCATGAGGCGAGGTGAAAAATGATCTCTTTTTTTAACGAAATGTTTTCTGTTTGATTATTCAAAGTATTTCAGATTAAATGAATGATTAAATGAACCAATAAATGAATAGATATTAAAATAATCAAAGAATAAATAAATAAATAAATCATTACACGTAAAAAATAAATGAGAATTGAAAAAAAAAAATGAATGAATAAACAAATGAACTAGTGAATGAACAAATAAATAAATTATTTTCGAAAGGAATGCAATAAAGGAATGCACTTAAAAAAAAAAATCCGAAAGGTTCCTGGAAAATAATGAGCAGCTAATGTGCCAAATTTCTGCCCGTTACATGTTTAGTAAAATTCAGTAACCTTTCTGAGGTATTCAGAAACCTTCCCAATAAAAGACATTCGCGTCACTGCAATTCATTCGAAACTTTAAAATTTTGTCGACAGCTTTTTTTCTGGTAACAGTTTGACAACTTGCTGTTTTACTAGGAAGGCTGCGAGCGCAGTGTGGCAAATGCGGCCAAAGCTGAATAGCTTTCAATTCTTCAGAAAACAGAGACTGCATATGATATTTGGAGCAAAGCCAATTTGGACGTATGCCGTAATCGAGATGAATGCGAAATACTTAATAAAGACGCTGAATATACCCTCCAACTGGTAGCAAAAGATATTTATTACTTCAGTGAGAAGTCCACATTCATACAATTTGTACCAATTCAGGGAACGTTTTCACAGAAAAAGTTGATTTTCACAGGGAATTGGTGGAAATCCGTGAAAGTCTTTAAAGGTTACCCAAAAATTATTTGCAATGTTTTAGAATTTCCTTTCAGTGCACTTGACTAATTGTATGAAACAGTAAAACTTAAAAAATTAGTTTCATCCTTACCAATATTATGAAAGCGAAACTAAGAATGCTTTACGCTTTCACGCGTAAACTACACAACCGATTATGCAGTGGTGTAGCTAGCAAGGGTGTCACCCGGAGCGGTAATTCGTGGTGGCACCCCCCCCCCACCCTCCCCGGCCAAAAAAAATTCACTACCGAAAAAAAAAAGAAAGGATAAAGGAAAAAAAACAATGTTCAAAACCATTTTTGTGGCACACCTCAAGGGTGTAACCCGGCTACCCTCCCCCCGCTCGTTCCCCCTCCCCCCCGTTTTACAGAGTAAATATTGGATTTTTTCTTCTTCCTTTTCGTTTTTTTCCCTTCTTCTTCCTGCTCTTCTTTATTTTCAACATCTTTTTGTTTCCGTTCTAGATGTCACAACCCAGACGGGTAACACCCGGGGCGGATCGCCCCCTCCCCGAAGCGACGCTACTGGATTATCTAAGGAACACAAAATAAAACATAGGGTGACCTTTCATCTAGAAAAGCCAACCGAACCTTCAAATATTATAAAGCAGTGAGTAACCGCCGCTAAGCAAGTGCTAAGGAAGGAACATGCAATACACCGCCAACTCGGTTAGTTCCATCCATGGACTGCAGTTTCGTGCTTATTATGCACTCATCAGCATGGAATAGGAAAGTAACCGAGTTGGAGGCAAAAATCCTCTAAAAAAGTAAAGAGCCGAAAAAAAAAAAAAAAAAAACTGGTAGCTAATGTGAAGTTAGAATACCAGCGAGCACTTGGTACGGAACAACTCGTAAATTTTAAGGCAGAAATCGGGTTTAAAGCAGTGAGTAACTACCCCTTAGCAAGGGCTAAGGCAGGAACATGCAATACACCGCCAACTCGGTTATTTCCATCCATGGACTGCAGTTTCGTACTTATTATTCACTCATCAGCATGGAGTAGGAAATTTTGCTCTATAAGAGGATTTTTGCCTCCAACTCGGTTACTTTCCTATTCCATGCTGATGAGTGCATAATAAGCACGAAACTGCAGTCCATGGATGGAAATAACCGAGTTGGCGGGGCATTGCATTTTCAAATATTAATTTTGGCACAAAATGGCTCTTTTTATACGAAACACAGAGTTGATTCTCTATCACAGTATCACAAAAAAATCATCCTTAGCTGGAATGCGTCCTTAAACAGAATTTTTCTAAATCTCCATTGAATGGTCGAGAACCGTGGCAAGTCGTCTTTACATAGAAAGTTGTTTGACGGAGGACCAACTGTAATTATCGGATCGTATCCATATTAGTTTCATTGAAAAACAAAGACAAAAAATAAAATCTTCCTACATTTGGCAAATCACAAGATGTTAAATTTACCAGGACAAAAGATGCAAGCATTTTTTTAAAAGTAAACATCAATTTCAAATTATGTATTTATCGTCTGTCCGAACACAATTTTAATAAGAATGAAGAACTCATAGAGAAAAAATATTTGTTCCCGTTTTTTGATTGAGTGTGAACAATCATACTAATTCTTGCTTTTGCTTTGAGGCATTTCCTGTAATAGAACCCCCTCCTCCCCCTTTGATTATTTTTTCACTGCTTTTGTCAGTAGTTAAAATTAGTTGCATTAATAGAGACTTACTGGTCGTTAAATTTATTTAAGAATGGTTGAGCTGATGTGGATTTAATGGTTGACGTCGATATTCTAATGAGGACTTTCGGAAAATTTATGCAAAAGGGAATTTTTTTAAGCTATTATTACAATTCCGATAGAATTTCATAAAGAAATGTTGATGTTATTCTGAAATTATTTCTCATTCCGAAGGAGCGTTTTGGAACTATCTTCTTAATCCCTTTTTGTATTTCTAGAAGGACTGTTGACGCTTTTTGAAAACTAGCCCTTATTCTAACTGTGATTTTTAGCTACGGAAGTCCTTATTCTAATAGGGAATTTAAAGGAGTGTTTCATTTTTTGTTGAGAGTTTGGGGGACTATTGTCCTTGTGCTAATTGGTGTTTTTAAAAACTGTTTTCTTTACTCTGATGGGAATTATACCGATTGTTGTGTCCACTCAAGTTCCATATTTTAAAGGACTATATTGTCGAGATTGTATGAGAGATTTTTGAGGATTGCTCTCGTAATTCTAATGAGAATTTATAGTAAGTGCTAACACCATTGTGGAACAGTTTCCTTTATTTTAAGGACCCTTTTTTTTAAACTCCTCCTTATTCATTCGGATATTAAAGTAATTAGGAGAGTCCTAACTTCATTCAAGATGTTTTCTCATTCGAATGGGCATTTTTAAAAACTGATGTTCAAATTTAAATTTAGATTTTTGGGAAATGTTGTCATTTCTCTGACGGGAAACCCCCCCCCTTTTTTTTTCTTTTATTTAAGCAAGATTATAGAACATGAGTCACTTGACAAAACTTTGATTTTCGAGGTAGCCCGGGCAAGCAGCTATACTACACTGCAAGGTTTCTTGACAAAAACACCGTGACGTTGACCTATGAAAAACGAGCTAGATAAAACGTCACAGCCTACTTAGCGAATTAGAGGAGATCGCTAACTGCTTGTGAGCTCTTATTGACTCCGCCCGTAGTGACGTCAGTGTTAACTTAAGTTGCTGTCTAGTATAGCATTAAATAAATCATTATCGAGTGTCATTTAATACTTAAAATATTAAAACCAAGACAATAATTACGCTGCAAAGCTTTTTTTTTTTTTTCATTTCGGATTTTTTTGAAGTTGCGTAGTAAAAAACCAAGGCTCCACCCGATAACGTTTTAACGTATAAGATGCTATCTAGTGAAGTTTTGGTAAAAACACAACTTTAGATGATCTTTGAACATGCTGGGAAGCGTTGGTTTGTCGGCCCCTTTCCCTGCAAGTTTTTTTTGGAATTGAAGTCTTGAAAACATAAGTACATCTTTTATCGGCATCTGCTGTATAGGCTTGGTTATTAAGGGAAAAGAAAAAAGATGGCGCTCAAAAACTTTTCCCTGTTTCTTTTTTTTGACATTTTTTTGGTTCGAAACGTAATTTAAGAAGATCTTATATTTTTCTAGGGAGAACGGAGTTCGGGACTTTCTTCCGAAAATTTTTCGAAACAGAAGCCTATAACACTCAATTATAGGCCTTTTTTATGGTGTTAGAAGAAGTAATGGAGTTTAGTAGCGTTTCCGACGATTTTTTTAACCTTGAAGTTCCCAAAACGAAATTTTAAGACGATATCGGATAATGTTAAGGAGAGGAGAAGTCCGGGGGTCTTCGTTCGAAACATTTTTGAAATTTAGGTAACTGCAAGCTATTTTTGGCAACATTTAAGATAAATATAGAATTCGGAAATATCTCATGTTTTTTTTTTTTATTTTTTTTTTTTTTTACTGAAATTAGAGAAACGCAGTTTTAAACTACGTTTCGAAACGTTAAGAGGGAAATTCGGAGACCTTCCGTAGGAAAGTTTTTCAAATTGAAACCAAACGTGATTATATTCGAAATTTTGGAAACGTTAGTGGAATGGATATTATTCACGGACTCTGATCGCTAATTATTTGTAATCGAAGTTTCAAAAATAAAATTTGCTATCTTTGAAAAAAAAAAAAAAAAAATGGAAATGAGGAGGGGAAGGGGGCTATATTTTTTAATTGAGCTAAAAACATAACTTAGGCCATCTTTGATGATTGAAAAAAATATACGTATATATGGGTGATTCTACAAATACGGGAATATTTCTAAATGTATATTTCAAAAAATTAATTTAAAATTAAACATCTGAAAAAAATCAGCAAAGTACTTTATAAGTTGCATAGTTAAAATATAGAATATCAGCAGAGCTTAAATGTTTGTATTTTGTTGTATTTTTGCATTATTATTTTTTTGAAGGCATGTGAATGATGAAAAGGACATGTGGATGGTACAATGGGTATGTGAATAACACAATAAGTATGTGAATAACACAAACACAGTAGGCATATTAATGCTTTAGACTTTAAATAAACTTTTAGACACAATTTTTAAACATTGTAGGGGAGACTGGGGACGGTTGTGACGCGGGGCGGTTGTGACAGTCGTCATATTAGCTAAACCATAATTAATACCTAGTTGAAGCAAAGAGAGAGAGTATCAGCATGTTTGTCTGAATGTGTGTCAAAGCATTGCGGTAGCCATCGAGCGACATTAACGCTAGCAGAGGGGTTGGTTACTTTTTAACAGTTAAAAGTAAGTTTTTTTGTTCGATGTCTTTTAGTAATTCCTGTTGAATGGGTACAGATAGAGAAATGAAAGTTTTCTCCGCATTAGTAGTGAACCTTAATAGTGAAATAGCAGTGATTACTTTTTATGTAGGATATTTTGTATTGCCATGGCGATTGCTGTTTTCAAAAGTAGTGGGTTGGGGTCGGTTGTGACAAATTGCGTAGGGACGGTTGTGACACGAGTAAAACATGTTTTTACCATATTTGATGCCCATAATACGCTTGGAGAAGACAGAAATAGGGCAGTGTGACCTAATGAAATTTAAAAAAGCTTATAAAGAAGTGAAACTTTTTTTTTCTTTCGGACAGCTTTGGAAATGCAACGTCAATCGTAAGTCTTTGCTACGAAACATTCATTCGTAAACGCGATGGAGCCGGCCGGCGCTGTCACAATGAAAACAACGTGTGTATAGGTTATATTGCTCATAATAAAGTGCTTTTGAGCTTACATATACGCTGAAAGCAGATATGACAAATGGTCCCGTTCATTTATGAATAGAAATGTTTCACGTCTGTTCGAGTAGCTCATGCGAGTTAGCTCAGCCTTTCAAGAGCTAACAAGCTTCAATAAAACAAATAAATGTGAAATCTCTCTTTGATACTTGAGAATTGTTATGAACAGACACGGTTATGACCCACAGGATGTGCATAATGTTGCCAAAACAGACGTTACGAAATTCCAAAAACCTGATATTTTTGTAAGACTTGGTATGAGGCTACTTCAACTGAACGAGACACATTGTTAAATGTTAAACTTTCCCAGATGAAGGTTATGTTGAATTACGTTTAATATTACTTGAAATTAAAAGTGATCTAGACTGTTTTGCTGTATTTTTGAACTTGTCACAACCGACCCCAAGCACTGTCACAACCGCCCCTGGGGCGGGGTCGGTTGTGACATGTTTTCCTTTTTTGTTTAATTTGGTCCTGTGAGTTAACTATTGTACTTAGGGAGAAAATTTTAGTGTTTATAAGCAGGCAAATAAACACTTTAACATAAAAACAACTTTAAACCAGCTCACAGGCATTGCTAAGGGATCTATGGGGGAGCAAATGAAAATTGTCACAACCGTACCCAGTCTCCCCTACTGTCATAGTTTGACTTTTGATTAATCCACGTGTCTAATATTGGGGCATGTGAATGACATTAGAAAAAGGGCATGTGAATGACAAAACACAACTAATATGTTCTCAAAAAGTCATATCTGAATATTTTTTGGCTTAACTTCGAATTAGAACTTACAAAAGTAAGATTTAGGACTATTCATTATCAAAAAAATTTTACATGCACATTTTACTTGCATTCTGTAGGCCATGTTAATGACAAAGATGAAAAACACTTGCCTTGAAAGTTGAGTTTAGCTTGCTTTTTATCAAAAAGTAATTGCAGAACAGCAAAATTAATCTTCAGCCAGGAATAACAAAGTTCCATGCTTTATTTTAAGATGTGTTGCCAGATTTTGAAATAAAACATTTCAGAGAAAAATATCTATACTTTTCAGACATGTGGATGACTGATAATTGCTGGGACAAAGTTCAGATTAACTTTTAGAGATATTATTTTCACATTATTTTGCTTTTTTTGTGATTTACATCTTGCACACCTTCACATTTATAAATAAAAAACTCTTGAGGAAAAAAATCACTTTTTTAAAAAAATCTATATTCCATTGATTGTGAAAATTGCACCTATGGGACAGGACATGTGGATGACATTTCAATATAATATTTTATTTTTAACTGAATAATAATTAATTATTGACTTTGTTGATAATCAGAATTACAGAACAAAAGGCGCATAAAAATATTCCCAAAATATGTTTTTATTAAATTAAAAACAAAAAGAGCAATCAGTATGGAACACAAATTTGCCCATTTTTGTAGAATAACCCATATATATTTTTTAAAAAAGTAAATAGAAATGAGTAAAATGTGAAGCGACATATGAAAAGAATAGTAAAATCATCTGAAACTCATCAATAAAATTATTATAAAAAGTAAAAATTCATGAAATTGTAAGTTTTATATAAACTAAAAATAAATAAACAAATAAAATGAGTTCCTCTGAAAATGAAATTAAAAAATTTAGATTGAAAAATATTATACATGAATTTGAATATTTCGACTTAACTTACACCAGAATTTAACCAAATTAAGTTGAACTTTTTTCACTTGTCAAATTAAGTGCTAAAATTAGGTGTGCGACATCAATGTCGAAGTTTCCAAAACATCAATTTTTTCGTTAAAGGATCGATGCTTTAGAGTCGACGTTTCTTCTATCATTTGCTTTCGTTGTTTACTGTTTGAACCAACTGTATCATCAAAGTAATTATAATGAAATAATAATTTTAAAAAACTGCAAATATTACGTTCTAAAAATGTGGTTATGATCAGAAATACACCATTAATTAGTACTCGCAACATCCATCAATCTTTGTCCCAGTATACTCTATTACTCAAAATATTGAACGTTTGTACAAATGTCTTAAAATGATAAAAATACAAATTTATGCTTGGGTCACGAAGCATCATTAAAGTCCCTGGTTCTGACCCCACTACACTGTTAAAACTTCAGGTAGCACAAGGCACTTTTAAAGTTGAAACGTTGTAGCACCAGCGGCACTTCTTGAAGGGTGCCACTAGATTGCCTTATGGCACACTTGAAGGTGGCATTTTGCTCCATGTGGCAAATATGGGTGCTGTATGTTCCCCCATGGGTGCCACATGGAGTCAAATGGCACACTTCAGGGGTGGGGGGGGGGGACGCTAGTGCTGTAACGTTCCTACCTTAAAGGCCTTGGGCGACCTGCAGTTTTAACAGTGTAGAGAACACACAATCGTACACCACACTTGCTTCGATTCAGCCTTGAAATTAATTTGTTAACTAAAACAAAAATGTATCCGTTTTTGGTTTTGGAAGAAATTAAAAACCCTATTCCAGCCACCAACGAAATAGCAAGTATCCTAAGCTAATAATGAAAGTTGAATAGGAACTAATTTCAGCGTACTCAGAAAAACTTTTCTTTAATGTATTGAGAAAATGAACTTGTACCTACCTGCATGTTTAAGGAGTCAAGAACCGAACGTAATTCATTCCGTTTACCTAAGACGACGCCGGTTGCTCGCCCCTTCATTTTATACGACGAATGCTTCTGTCGTTCTGAGGTGGGGCTCCCATGCGGGCCCATCTGTCTTGGCAGAACTTAGAATCATTATCGCCCACATACTCCAAAGAGACATTGCCTTAAGATTGTCTCAATGCAGAGGGAAGCAATTAGTCATGCAGAGGTGTCACTCCTCCGAAATGATTGGTTCGCTCCCCCTCTCCCCCTCTGTGTTCTAATGCAAGACTGAGAAAAGGACAGGCGAAAACTAAATACATGCATAATCAGAGAGAAATGATAGGGTATCATATTAATTATATTGCATAATTGCTTTGATGTCACATATTATTTAATTTTCGGTTACTTATTCGCTCTTTTCGAGAATTTGAATCAATACATAATTCAATTATTGCGATTGTTGTTTTCAGAGGTTTGTTTTGGGAAAACAAACCTAGTACTTTCAATTCGAGAAAACCGCACCTAGCAATTGCGAACCATTCTACTTAAAAAAGGGGTGATGGGTTGTGAGTGGGAACGTTCCAAAGTTTTCAATTTAAAACTTGCATTTTTTTTTGCTCTCCTTTTGACACATTCAACTAAACTCTGTATTTGAAATTAACACCATTTTACGTTTTTTGATACGGCTCAAAATGCTTCTTATTGCTCTTCCCTTTTTTGTTATCTTACCTATCCCCCGATTTTGGTAAGATTAGAGAATACCTGACGCATGCGTAAATATGCTGAAGGTTTTGACTAAGAAGATCAGACAGTATTTTGGGTCCATCATGAAACTTTCTTCTACGTTCTGTTCCAAAAATATGGACACAAGAATAAAATACAAGGAACAGTAAAAAAAAAATGGCGAGGTAGGGATTTCATATGTGTATAATAGTAAACTGCATTAAGGCTGTTTTATTTGGAAAAAAAAAATGTCATGTGTTGAATTCATTTAGGAAAAAAAAGGCGGGGGGGGGGGGATAAAAGTTTTAATTGAAATTTTTTTGTGATTGTGGAAAACAGTTATAAATGTTAACCTTTAATTGTGTATCCATTACTTCTACTTTTTACAAATACTCAATATTCTATCAAAAGTATAAACTTCTGTTTTACTTGTGGGAAGAATTCGTACCATGCTTGCTCTATCAGTGCTTTTGAAGTTCTTGATCAAAAAACATTGGCTCCGATTTCATATTATTTTCGTGCTAGATGTTTACACACGTTTTCTGTTGGATTTAATTCTAGGTTACACGATGGTCAGTCCACGATACTGATATTATTCTAGTTGAACCACATTTTTGTTGCGTTGGATTTATGAGTAGGAGCTTTGTCTTGCTAAAATACATAAACTGGTCCTCCCAGTAAATTCTGCGTTGGAATAAAATAGTTCTTTAATGTTTGCTGATTGCAGTGGAAGGTCATTTGCTTGTAACAAATCATCAAAAATATTTATCAATTGAATCCAATACTACCCGATGTCATTGCTGATCCTCCATTTAGTTGTCTGTAAGGAAATCTTATTGGTTTGCTTCTTATATTAAACCAGTAAAATGCCATGACCCTTGCCCATAGGTATGGGAGATCATGATGAGGGCTGCAATGCTTATCTTTCCAAGGCGTATTTTCCGAAATTATTGCCATTGTGTATCGCTAGAAGTAGTTATGTAAGTGAAATACTGTTCAAATGTTTTTGTACAGACATGTATTTTCAGACTGAATTTTTAGTTTAAAATTTTAGAGAATATTTCGAAATTTGAAAATTTTATTTCGTCTTACTGGCACCAATATCATGACTTTCTGCGAAATTAAATGCTACTCGATGTCGTGTCGTTAAATTAAAATTGCGTTACTCTTTTAGGGAAATAAAACGTAGAAGAGCATCCAAAGAGAGCTGAATGAAAAGGGCCCCTAGTCAATTGGTATTGGTCATGATCATAAATTCCATTACTTTCTTAAAAAATATGAAAATAAGGGGACTTCTTAAGAATACGACGTCAATAATATGAATTTCATAGCCATCCAAATACATACAGTTTCGTTTTCGCCAACAGAAAAATGGAAAAGACCCGCATTGAACAAACAATATACGTTGCTTTAAAATTTTGTTTTCTCCTTAAAAAGCAGCAGCTGAAGCATACGTGATGTTGTAGGATAAGAGTGTATTTTTCTCCTTATCACAGCAAGAAATTTGTTCCAAATGTGATGTAGGCTCGAAAGAAGATAGGAGAGAATCAATTTCTAAGGAAGGGCAATCAGGCGCTCCAATAATTTTTCCAATCGAAGAAAATTTCTATCAACAAAGATAATTTAACATTGCAGTTAAGAGTCTCAACGCTGCATAATTTCTAGGAGAGCAATCAAACCCCTTTCTATCACTTAAATTCCGAACATTTTCTGAGAGAGGGCACCCTACCACCTTGTTTTCTTTTAAGCATAAAATTGCGAATTTAAAACTTTCAATGTCTCAAATTTTGCTGGGGCAGTTTCTGAATCCATATAGCCTAAAATGGGTTTTCAGGACAATAATTTTAACACATTTAAAGTAGATGGTTCCCGACCCGAACCACCACAATTTTCCTAACGAAAGTCTGGAATAAGCTAGGCTATGCTAGGTTACATCGGCCCCTCCAAAATTCAAACATATATACGCCACTGGTAATTATCCTTGTTATCAAGGGCCTTTTGCCACCCAGTAGTAAATCTTAAAACCCGGATAGATATTAAAAACGTGATTTTAGGAGCAAAATATCTTGAAAACAGATCCTTGATAAAAGCCAAATTTTCAAGTTATTCTTTTCATATACAGGTTGGAATAAAGGGAAATTAGATGGTGCAAAGTCAGGTGAGTATTATGGGTGAAGCAGTCGAATTCTTCCGATCACAAAAACTTTCTATTACACAAAAAGTTGAAAATTTGGCTTGTATCTAAGGTGTCATTTTATGATATTTTGCCTACCATCATAGAAGATTGGCTTAGCGTTTTTAAGATTTTAATTTCAAAAAAACTCCAAGCTAAAAATTACAATTTTAAGGCTTCAATTTCAAAAAAATTTCCCGAATATACCTCCTTCCCCTTATTTTCAGAGATGTCCTAAATTTGCGATATTAAGATTCCAGTTTAGGTATCGATATCTTTTCTGGAAAGAAAACTTTTTTTTAATTGCCATCAATAAAAATACCATAAAATTCCGTTTTTAAAACTTCAATTTGGAAAAAAATCTGCGGTAGTCCCCTGAATCGTCCTCTGAAATCACTAGAAGAAGTCTAAAATTGAGTTTTTAGGACTTCATCAGCTAAAAATTGTAAGGGAAAGAAGATCCAAGCTCCTTTTATCCTATTTAAGGCAGGGATTCAAGTGAAACAGCACTGCGATCGCTTCGAATGCAATCGCTACTGGAAGTGAATTACATTATCATCAGCTTAACTTGGCACTGACGTCACTACGAGCGGAGCCAATAAGAGCTCACAAGCAGTCGGCGATCTCCTCTTATTCGCCAAGTAGGCTGTGACGTTTTATCTAGCTCGCTTTTCATAGGCAAACGTCACGCTGACGTCACGATGAACGTTCTAATGTAATTCATTTCCAGTATCAAGAAACGTTCTAATGTAATTCATTTCCAGTAGCGATTGCAGTTTGCGATAGCCTGTTTCACTTGAATCCCTGCCTAAGTCACTCAAAAAATAGCTTAACCCATTAATGTCTGACATTTTTTTTCCAAAGATATTTTGTATACTGGTTACAAATAGTGTTTAATGGACAGGAAAAATATTTAAAAAAAATCATGTAAGAAATGTTTTTTTATTAAGGAAAGAAAAATCGTCCCTTAAAAGTTACGATGAACACCAGAGGGTACATACTTTGTTTACTAAATTTTGAGATTGGGAACGATGTAATTCTCGATTAAGATCATATTATAACTGCTACAGAGCACGTTTTACAATGGTTATGTGCTGCAATATGTAAATAACGAATTGAAACAATACCAAGGTACAAATTGAACACTATTATTCGGTTGAAATGTTCATTTTTGGGAAATTCAGAACCATTTTTTCGACCGTCCCTAAAAAGGGATGCTAGGCATTAATGGGTTAAAATACATGTTTTAATGCATTAATTTCACAAAATCTTCGTGAAAGACCTCAAACCCCTATGGTTGCTAGAAAATTTTTGGTCAAAATTTGCATTTTCTGGTCAAAATTTGCATTTTCAAAAACTAGAATTCTGAAGCCTTTATGGGAGAGAACCTATGAAGCCTCTCCTCCTTATGTAATCAAAAGATAGCCTGAAATCACATCTTCCAAAAAAAAGTTTGCCACCTCACTTTTCAGCCGCAATCGCAGCCACTGATTACATCGCTGATTTAAAATAAACGCTTTTAACAATTAATTTGTTTGAAAAAACACGACGTTAGTTTCCGGCCCCTCTAAGACTTTGCAGGAGAGCCAAAAACGTTCTGTGGTGCATAAAGGCTGGGACTCGAGCTCTTTTAATACTGGTATTGATTAATAATTGGTTAATAATTGATTGGTTAATAATTGAGAAATAAATCTAATTTAATACTTAATATTTTACACGCCCAAATGGAAAAATCGGTTAACAATGTTTGATGGCAAACTCTTTTGCTTTATTAACGATTCCTTTTAATATGACAGTGACAATAAATTTATTTTGATCCTGACCAATATCTTTCCCAGTGATTCAGGTAAGTTTTCCAGATAATTGCTTTTCAGGGTCTGTTATAGTGACCTTCGGAGAGGAAGATCTGTGAGCTTCTCTATTTTTTTTTTGTCTTCTTCAGTAATGACCTGACTTCTTTCATTATTTGTTCTTTTGCTAAATCAATCCACTTACAGGATTTTTTTTCTCCCATGAGTGTTTGAGCCACCTAGTCAGACAAGGGGTGCAGCCAGGAGAGATATTAAAACCCCTCTCAGAAACCTTGGTTTTCACACGTATTGCTAATCATAATACAGTAATTGCCGGCCACCTTGTCTAGTGGTCAGAGCAGTCTGCCACGGATTAAGTGGTCCTGGCTTCTTCAAGTCCCGGCTTGGGCATGGATGTGCTTTCTCTCTCCTGTCCTTGTCCTTTCTTTCTGTGAATGTTGTTGCGAAAGGTTGCCTACCCTATAAACGGGTCCCTATGGCATGCGTGTACTGTGGAAGTCGGACTTCACACCAAATTATGGTACAGTTGGAAAAGTGAAGCAGCGTACCCCAAAAATTGCCAGCCTGCCTGGCATACAAAAAAAAAAAAAAAAACACCCAGTAGTTTTTTAACATACAATGGTGGTTATAACGAAAAGCCCCACCCAGAAGGTAATTTCTTGATGTGTTACTGTGTCAGACACTAGGGGTGGGCAGGTGGAATGGGAGGTCATAATTGTCTTTACATGTACATAAAATACAAAATCATTACTGGCAAATATGTATTAAAATGAAGAGTTTAGGGAGGTTTGCCCCAATCCTTCTTCAAGCATACCTCTGGTTATGAGTGTTGCTAAATAGTCAAAACCTTTAAACCACAAAGTTATTTTATTTTTATTTAATTCTACATTCATAGTATTCACCAAAATGCATTTTACTACGATAGTACTAACTTCACACTTCGATTCCTGTTTCAATGATGCATTTCATATTCTAAGTAAAAAAGACAAAAAAACTTTCAATAAAAAATTTAGTGATGTTCCTCAGATAAAAGTATTTTTTCCACTTAGGCAGAAAAAGTAGCAAAAAGGTATTTTTACCAGAACAGTTTCTACTGCCTCCCTCCCTACCATTTAAGAAACGTGCCAACTCTATCCATAACTGACTGATGAACGAACTTACATATGAAACAAGAGTATATGATAGAAAGATTACAATCCCATTCAGCTCTTTATATAAATTTAAGTATACCTCTTTCCTTGAATGATCTGAAAAAAAATCTAGCAATTTCAACTTAAGAAATGTCATAAACAAATTTTACAAAAATATCATTTTTTGATTTATTATGTACAAATGCCATACAAGTTTATTTTTCAAAACCTTTGGTACAAAAACTTCCATATTTACATCAGAATGTAGCCAGTGATACAAAACACAAGACATTTACATATATGCTTCAGCAGTGTATGATAAACCATCAGCGGACTTATACTGCTTTAAGGAACTCAAATCATCAGTCAGTATAGAAAGCAGCAGATCTGGTGGACAAGCTGGTGGGAAGGAAACAAATGAGACTTCTGTGGAATTCATGTATTTTTAGAAAGCAAAATGTGAGAATTTTTAATGAAATATATTTAAGCAATTTAGGTGTGACCAAAAACTTAGCAGACACATTTGCAATGCAGTAGCAAACCCTTTCAGTAACTATGATAATATTTCACGAAAAGCTAAATTCATTAAAATGAAAATTTTCCAACAGATATGAAAAAAAAAACCTTAACGTTTTCAAGGGTTTCAGCAAGATTAATTAAAAACACAGACCCCCCACCCTCAAAAAAAAAAGTTACTCTTTTAATTCTAGGCTAGTTAAATACATAGCGTAAAAGTTAAAATCACTCACTATCATGTGCATACAAACATAAAAGCACTTGCATTATTATTAAAACTTTTAACACAATTATGCAATTAAGAATTTTACTCAAAATCTACGCCAACTAAGGAGATATTATACATTCCAATATCAAAAATAAATAACATAAAATAAATGTGGGATGTCTCTTTGCATTCAGACAAATACTTATAATCATACAAAAGCAATAACTGGTCTTTTTTTTTTTTTTTTGACAGCTTAAAGAATAAAAGCTGCAAACTGGAACACAACAAAGCACAATTAGATAGATGTACTGTCTAATTTTCTTAAATACAACATTACACGAATCTTTTCCTGCCTCAGATCTGCTCAGATTTTCTCACAAAAGGTGAGTGGGGATGTTCATTTTATTTCTTTTTATCAGGATGTATTTAGATAGAGTTGTTTAATACTGCATAAAACCAAGTAAAAAGATACAAAGTAACATTGGAAATGAGAGAACTAGCTAGTGCACACTTAGAATTACAAGCTTTTGAAAGGGCCCATCCTTAACCTGTCACCCTTTTTGATTGATTGATTGAATGCAAATGTGGAACATTAGCGCTTAAGCCATTTGTTCTCGAGCCCTCCAGTACTTTTTGACAGGGGCCGGTAGCCCGATGGGTAGGGCGTCAGGACACGTGACCGGAGGGTCCCGGGTTTGATTCCATCCGATCAAAGATCTGCTGTCTTCATTAATGGTGGCTGGGGGACGTTAAAAATGTCGTGGTCACAAAGTCCTCCAATTGAAACCATACCTCTGGGGGTGCTGGGATAAGGGTTTGCTCTGCCCTTGGTTCTGGTTCAAAAAGAGCAGAGTGCTCTTCAGGGCCCTATCCCGGTTAAACCACGAGTTGTGGTAGGTACGGAGGACGCTGGAGTGTGAAGTACTTTTTGACAATATCCTCATAATGGGGAAGTGAAATACAACTGTTTAAATGTTCAAATGTCATTACTAGATTCGAGACACACAAAAAACGGTGTGAGAAATCTACCACTCTGGTTTCATAGAGGTGGTCTAGCAAACAGTCATGTCCAGTGAGACTCTAAAGAGAGCCATGGCTATCTTCTTTGGATAACTGGGAATGTTTCTGTTCTCCCCGGAGTGCTCCAACTCTTGTTAAGAGCACATTGCATCATATTTTGTTGGAGAACTTTCCTGAGGTCAAGTCAACAAATAATTTAGTTGTATGGAAGGGAAGTGGATGCTTCATGCGTTGTTCCACCAACATTTCTTTCTTAGTCAGTGTATCAGCTTTTTCATTGCCCACAATTCTGCGGTGGGCAGGAATCCATTGGAAAGAAATTCTGCTTGTTGTCTCCCTAAGTAAAGGCCTATACTCTAAAATTCTCTGGGAAATGCTTTGGACATGCTGAATGACCTGAAGCTCACTCTTAGAATCTGACAGTACAACTGCTCTTACAAAAGAGTGGCTACAAAATGACCAGTTTTTAACAACACCATTATTTGTATATAGAGGTTGGTAGATCACTGGCTGTTAATTAATACCAGGCACTCGATTATAAAGATAAGAGGAGTTCAGACCATCTCTAGTGCACTTGGTCTTGAGCCATGTTATCAATACAAGTATGTTCACTTAATATACACATATACAGTCCATGCAGAGAATAGGGCAGTTTGGCTGAAACCACCAAAGCATCCATGGTACCAGAGTGACCGCCCTGGCGGCGCTCTGATGGCAAAAGGCAGCAGAAAAGACCAAACTGCTCTTTCCCGTTTCCTTAGCGGCCATCTACTGACAGTGACGTTCATTAATGGAACTAGAACCTTCGAGACGTGCACTAAGTGCTCTTCTGCTCAGGCCTCCCCTGAGCATATTTTATCAGGTCTGGGGCTTTCCAAATCGGATCTTATCCAAAACCCCTTGATGGTTCTTGACTTTCTACGGGTGGACAGACTCATGGACTTGATCTAGCTCTGCTGGTCTCGAGGATCAGAACAAACAAACAAACAGTCCATAAAAGGATGGAATAAAGATAATGCTTTGCAGAACTATTTAAGCACTTACTAATGCTAACACATTGTGTTCGCTACAAAGGAAGAGGACACTACATAACTTTGCATACTGAGAACTGGGGAAATTCTGGCACTTAACCAAATAGTTGTGGAAACGAATTTGCAGCATAAGAGAAATTTACTGACAACCAGGAGCATCGTCATGGGAGATAACAAAAAGTCACTGAGATCTTCCAAAAATTTCCTTATTCAGCAATTTGGTTTTACAATTTAGCAAATTCGGGTTCAGAATTGCAAAATTGCGATTTTTTCAAAAAATGTGTAATGATGCATTGCTTATATTTTACCCGTTCGTAAAATTTGAAGATTCATTCAGCAAATTGAAAAGCCACCGCCCCCCCCCCCTAAAAATTTAAGTTTTGGTGCTCCTGCTGACAAATTGATAACCATTTTAAAGCTGAAAACTGGATGAACATGGAACAGCCACCATAATACCTAATATGAAGACAATTTTGAGAAAAGGAGGAATTATGGGAAACTTATCATGTTGAGATGTTATCTGCATAACCAATTCCAATGTTAAAAATAATTGTATAAATACATTTATAATGCCTATCTCTCACATTTTTCCATTGACTTACCTATAGGTTTTTCCAGAAAATAGTCATGATTCATGCATTGTTCTGCTGAGTATCTAAGGAAGAAAACTTAATTAAATCAAACATAATAGCCTACAAAACAGTGACAAGAGTCTAAACACTTATGGCATACTTACCTAGCTTCAGGGTTATAACAGAATATTCTCTCAAGAAGCAAATGGCAAATTGGAGATTGCTTTTCAAAATATGTTCTAAGCCTGTTCACACTAAAATGAAAAGATAATGTTGATTTTTATGAAAATTCAAAATAGGGAGAGGTGAAACATGTAAAGATTTTTTTTTTAATTATTTATTTAATTTATTTTAAATAGCATCATCAATTTCTCACTGCAAAAATGTCTTTGAGTTTAAAGTCTTTCCGTTTGCCTTATAAAAATGTTGCTTTATAACACCAGTTCTACCACCCTATCCCCACTGTAACTCGCACAGCGCCCAACAGTGGTTCGAAAGGGGGAAAAAGCGAAAAAAATCCCTTGAGTGTAGATCGCGCTTCTTGAGAAGTAGTGAAAATGTGACTTATGCTAATCTGGCTTTAAGGTGTAGATTTTTTTTTGATATACGTCGAATTCGATGGCCAATCTCTTAGATAAAAATCAATTTGTCCCCTTTATACCATGACATGTTATTTTTTAGTTTACTATATTGGTGTTTCTAAATAGTAAGATTCAAATGAAAACATCTGCCTCGCCCACAGTCGCAGGTGGTCACAGCTGAAATGTTTTTGTTTAGTTACAGGAAGGTTCAAACTATTTGCCAACATAGCTTTCAGCTCACTGGAAGCCGCCGATAAAAGTATATGCCTCAATATATTTTTTCACAATTACTGTTTTTTTCACTTCAAATAATTTTAAATTTTTATTAATGTTAATTATTATTTCTGGTGTAATATACATCCTATAGGTGTGAAAGACTAATGTGAAATGAATTTTTATAAATTTAAGTTCGGATTACTGAACGTATATGAACGAAAACTGCAGTGTAGAGTCACGTCCAAAATTCATTAAAAACGTAATTGCTCAACATTCTTGGCTTATTTTCGGGTATGTTACTACAACTTAAGAGCAAAGTAATTACGGCATTAAAATTTGTCTATGTTCAAACTTTGAAATCCCTATTTTTTCCGCCCTCGAACCACTGTGCCCCAAATGCTACCCCAAATGCTACCTTTGTTGGTTAATCTTTTTCAAAGAGAAAAAAAATTATAAAGAATTTTTTTTTTTAACTTTAAAATTAATTTTTTTCACATGCAGCTTAAAAATAATATAATAGTTTGTAAATACTGCATCAACCGAAGCCATATGACACCTTTTAGCCCATTTGGACTTTCGTGTTTTAGCAACAGTAGTGATTGTTTTGCATAAGAGATTCTTTTCTCGGTGTATATTTTGTTGCATGTAGGTCTTTAGCTATTTAAATTGAAGAGTTTTAAGCACCCATTCTCTTTTTTTCTTTGTGTTAGCATAGGTGTAATGTGAATGAAAATTTTTAAAAATGTTTATTTATTATTCCTCCTCTGTTGGATAATGCTATTGCACTTCTTAAACGCTGTTTATTAATGAAAGCAAAATACAGATTTCTTTTTCTTTGGATAAACACTTCAAGTTTTTATTCTAGTCAAATGGCTGATATTCCCCATAATGCACAATCTGCAAAAATATCTCTCTAGGAAAGATTTTTCCTTTATATCCTAAATATATTTCCTCATATTTCTTTCTTTTTTTTTTTTTTTGTACATTCAGATGAAAAATACATTTGTAATAAGTGAAGGCTTTTCATT